>CM076578.1:497151548-497751548 GCA_034641835.2 Pinus albicaulis | reverse complement strand
TCCTATTATGACTCCATAGCCCAAAGGACTAAAAACCTGCCATCGTATTTCTTCTTGATCAAAGCTTACTCTTTTTTGCTTGCAACTTCTCACTTTTGAACCTATTTGCATATAGATCTTTCTGCCTCAGACAGCAACTATGTTCAACCATCCAAAAAACCAAACAAACCCTTGGACCTCATAACTAGCCTAATATCATTACCCCAAACTTCAAAGACAAATCCATCTTTGTACATATTGAAGAGATCCCTCTCCGGATTCAGGAGGGCTAGATCCTAGAATCCAAAAGTTGGTTGAAACGATGTTAACTCTGTGATCGGACTTTGCCAATCTTTCTTATTACAGAGAACTAACAGAGCCTTCATAGAAAAAAAGTTAAAGAGAAAATGCCACGATGACCTGTTTCAGATGCCGAATCCCCTTGCATAAGGAGGAAATGAAGATCACAATATATATGAATGCTTAAGTTGAGAGGGGCTTCAACAAGTGAACGTGGGAGGGATATTAGGAGCTTAAAAAATATTAATTATGACTTTTCAATGACCCATGCCCCAACCCCATGGGGTTTTAGCCCACTAACTGGGGGTCCAAACTTCAAACATGAATATCTCTCAAACCGTGAAGAATTACATGGCGTGCCATATATCAACGGAAATATCTCGACAAGTAGAAACCATCAAAAGCATTATTGACCCAGAATATAATAATTTGGTAGGTCAAAATTCCCATGCAATATTGGGTTAGCCCATGGTGTTGCTTGGGTTGACATCAATAACAACTGATGATCAACAATGAGGACGGTGTTCCCCCAAGGGGGGGGGGGGGGGTGCTGTTGTAACAACCCCTGGTTTATTTTCCATGTAAATAAAATAATACCAAGGTCATGGGACACATATTCCAAGTTGAATGGTGGGAAAACATTATAGTGGGACACTTTTTTTTAATAATGGCTATGGAAATTAGAAAAGGAATTGGAAAAGGAAAAGAGGAAATATATGTTATTTAACTAAGGAAATACTAGAAAAATGAGAAAAGAAGGTGAAGATACACACATATGCATGCGAGATAAACTAGAGAGAAAATTAAGAAGAATTAAAGAAAAAGGAAAAGGGAAATGAAGACACTAGGCATCAATGATAAAAAGGCTTTAGAGAAATGGTTCACAAATTTTGTCAGTTTTTTGCTTTGGATGAATTTCAAAGAGAGAGAGAGAGAGAGATCCAAGAGGAGAGAGAAACGAAAGAAAAAAGAGGCAAATTGAAAGCAAAGGAAAGAAAGGGAGTGCAAGGAGGAAGTTGGATCAACAACTACAACAGGAATATCTTGTAGGTAACTGTTTACATGTGTAATTCTATTGCTAGGATGTGAATGCATGGTACATGCATTTGATTATTTAATTCATTTATTGTCATTAGCCTGAGTTTACTTGGATTGAAAGTGGTTTTAACCTTGTATTTCCATTTCTTGGGTAGCCATGGTGTGATGGGATTTCTTCTTGGTTGAGCTTTGGATTTCGATAAGATTTTTTATCCAGTTGAGGTAGTCTCAGGAAAATACCAAGGGTTGGGGGTGGAGATGGTTTTCTCTTGGAAAACCTCAACATGTGGGTGGATACATGAAATTCCCTCTTGGTATGGTGAAGGAATTATGAATCATGCACACTTGTTTTGGTTTTTTCATTTCTGGACAAATTTAGGTGAGATCTTGGTAGCTTAAGGGTGGAGGTGGTTTAACCTCTGGATTCCGTGTTTGGTTGTGTCTTGGTTTATCCCATGAGATCCGACATTTATGCTTGGAATATGGCATGGGGGTAATTGGCTAAAAGATATATTTGGTTCAACCCAAACTATCTTCAGGTGGTACGTGGAAGTCCCTAACTTGGTTGGCTTTTGCACATGTTAATATAAGCTATTTTCCTATTGTGACCAATGAGAAGATGTACTCGTTATTATTTTTATCTTATATCTGATTTTTCATGGATTATATTTGGGTTATATGTTGATTATATTATTTTCTCTTACTATGGATCATGTTCATGATTTGATAATTTATTGAACGGTTGATGGATGCATGGACTAATAAGTTTTTTTGAAACTACTTGAGAGGGTATTGCACCTTCTTGATGATTATTTGATGAAGTAAAAAAATTTATGATCAAATATGAATTCATGACCAATACCTTATATGTTTATCATATGATTGAAAAAATTTATATCTTGTATTAGGAATCTTTTGGGAAAGGTATAGTCGTAGTATTAAATTCTTATATTTTCCATTGCCTTAAACCTAGTTCTGGGAAGTTCGGGCCAGTAGTCTGGAGGCTAGCCTAAAAAAGTGACATAGATCTATCCCCTTCATGACAAACACTAGGATGTCTTAGTCATAATTGCATGAAAGCATTTTTATGGGTGTGGTTGGAGCCCCATATCCACATGCACAAAGTTTCCTTGGTGCAGTTGGGGTATCAAGTTTGTGAAAATGAAGTTCCAACTCAAGGATTGAAAACTAGGGGTGGTTGTTAGGTTGTTGAGTGCTCTAGTGTCCCTAACTTATTAGCATAATTTTGAGGTCTAAAATGGGCCTCCTAAGCAAAATGTACAATCAAAATTCACTTTATGAGAACCAATCACATTTTCGGGGATGCCATCATCCCTAATGGTTGAGGTGGCATTGCTTGAGTTAAAGGTACTTACCTGTCACATTCTCAATGGTGGATAAAAAATCATGATTAACCATGGTAGTGATCTAATTACTTTTAAAGTCATAATGTAAAGTACTTATGATAAATGGAATTTCACACTTTTTGAATAAAATATTATTATTTTCATTTCGTATTTTTTGAAAGAAACAATGTATATCCTTACACAATCTTCATGTCTTTACACACTTTTGAATAAATATTATATTTGTATATTTTCTTATATTTATTTTTAAATTATATATTCATCTCATTTTATTTAATATTACAATTACATATTAATTATAAGTTAATATCTATACATATATATTATAAATATGAAATCAAAATAAATCAAAATATAATTTTGTAATTTTAGGATAAATCAATTTTATAAATAATAATATTATAATATTGATAACAATATTAAAATATTAAAATTAGAGAAAAAAACATTTTAGTATTGTACGATGGAAAAGGTATATTAATTTTGTATGTTGAAAAGAGTTATATTAGGTTCAATATAGTTTGGGACAAAAAAAAATCTAAATTTCAATGACTATAAATCTTATATTATACTTATAAATATAAATGAAATCTATTTCAATACTTTATATATATATATATATATATTCATTTTTATCTTATATATTGTTTCTTCTTATGTTATAAATCAAATCAATTTAATATGTAATATCAAATTCATAGATAAAATAATATATTACATTTAATATATTATATTATATTATATTATTTTTATATAGTATATTAATTACATGTTATTATACAATTTAAATAATATAAATTTTAATTAATAACATATTATATAATTAAGAATTTATGAATTTATATTTATATTTTATTTTAAGTTATTTAAGTACAAAGGAAAAATGTATTAGTTGTTCAATGATAATGGCTTTTTCTTGAAAAACTCATTCTTATTTATAGTCAAATCAATAAAAAAAATTATTAATTTTATTTTGGTACAACTTTCGAATTAAATTTACCCATGGTTACATGGATTGTGGTGCAAATAGTGAATTGCAAATTCATAAATATTATTCTATTGGTTTAGCTATTATTTTATTATTTTGTTAGGAGGCCCATTTTAGACCTCAAATTTCTCCTAATCTGAGTGGTACTATGTGTTCTAGTTTGTAGGCCCCACTTCCATAACTAGAACTCAGAGGCCAGGTCATGTCATAGTAGCACTTAGCTCATGTTTACCCTGGAGAGCTTGTAAAAGCAGGTAAATGTGAGAGGTGGTCATTACATGTGGTGGGAATCAGGATTGTCGTTAGAAAAAAATCCATAGGTGTTAGTTAATGATTGCATCGCCAGGGATAAGGATCCACGAGAGGCAGTTAGTCCATGAGAAGAAACACAGAGGGAGCGTTGGCTTATTCAATGTCCAACAATATCTCGCACAATGCGATTGGGTGTATATCAAACTCGTGACCTACACTCTGATACCAATTGTTAGGGATAACGATTGTCGTTAGAGCGAAACTCGTAGGTAATAGTCAATGATCCCATCGCTATAGATAAGGATCCATGCAGAGATGACGTTAGTCCATGTCACGAAACACACGGGGAGTGTTGGTTCATCTGATGCCCAACAACATGTCCTCTACTTTAGCTCACCCATCATGCATTTTTACATAATTTACATACCAAATGTACATAGTGACATTTACGTGGGGTGAAAAAAAAAGGGCTACTAGATATTCCATTCCATGGTTTTGGGAATTTTACAATTGGATATTTTAACTTCCTAGGGATATTGATGGGCTATAGTTCTTTCCCTAATTTTAGAAACATAATAAGTGGAAAATAACTTGGTCAGGTGCTTGAAAGAAGTTGTAAAATATTGGTTTGACTAAGGTATGTGAAGGATTGGAAGACAAAGAGATGTTTAAGGACTATGAGATTAATGAAGGTATCCATTTTTTGCTATTCCAACACTGAGTGGCCATGTTTTCCCCTAAATAAGAGCTTGAAGTGTGTAATCCTAAATATTATATGTAAAGTGAAGTGATAATGAAACTCTCAAACTTGAAATAGTATGACTAATTGGAATGAAAAGTTTGAGTGTCATGGGCCTTATAAAATGGATACAACATGATATTGAATGAATTTTTTAATTCCTTGTTGCTTCCTTTCAATTTTCATAGTATGTAGCTAAACATGAATTAATGTTTGACTATGTGATGGTTTCGAGACAAATTCAATAACTATTGTGAATGATATGTTGAAAGGATTTTATGTCGGAGAAACTAACATTGTTTGGCTGAGGGTGAAGACAAATTTCAAGTAGAATTTGTTGAGCATTCCATGGGATGTA
This sequence comes from Pinus albicaulis, assembly GCA_034641835.2. NCBI lineage: Eukaryota > Viridiplantae > Streptophyta > Pinopsida > Pinales > Pinaceae > Pinus > Pinus albicaulis. Next base: position 497,746,527 of record CM076578.1, on the reverse strand, counting down.
AGCCAATGAAACAAAATAAAAATATTATCACCTAAAGTGATCCCAACATTATGAGAAGAGTCTTCTAGTTCGGAGAGTTGGCTTCTATATGAATAAGGTTTAGAAATTAAATAAGAATTTGATTTCAAATTTCATGATAAATATTATGTGAACTGTATGCATGTGATACAAATAGCAAGATGTAACTATCTAGGGAGGACATATGATGACTATAAAATACAATGGCACTAAGGAGGAATTGTAATTATTCTGTGTAAACCCCCATAGAGGGATATGGTGATTTTATTGGCTGGATTAAATAAATTTTGATAAGTAGAGAGATTGGGAACAAAGGCATTGAAGTGACATTATGACCTATGATAAGGGGATATTGGTGAGGAAAAGCTTGGTCAAGTATATCGCCAAATCAAGGGGACTATTTTGACATTTAAATGGTCATTAATTTTTAGGATGGGGTGACTTGCAACAAACTTAGTAGATTGAGAGTGTGAATGGGTATGTATGATTACAAGCAGTGATATAAAATTGTTACTTGTGAAAGCCTTATGAACCAAAGTATAACCATCCAGATAAGTATTATGGTTAAATAGATATTTTATCCATACTTGTGAAATTCAGGAAACAACCTATACTTAGAAAAATATTTTAATACACATGTTCACTCATAATTTTTCAAGGAATTATATAATTTTGAAAGTGATGAGGATGTGAAAATAATACCATTATAGAAGCTATGTAAAGGAAAAAGAAAATTAAGGATGATGATAAAAAGAAGGAGCAAGGAATGTTGGTGTAGATGAAAGGTATTAGTCCATATATTATTGCAATGAGGAAAGAGTACCTAAAATAGTGTGATGTTGCCGAAGGTGACAACTAAAAGGGTGAGAACACTGTGGAAAATTTTCCTTTAAGGGGTAAGGGATTTTAACATCCATATACCATAACCCTATTTAACTTGTAATTGTAATTAATTATGTTATTGATCCATGTGTGGTCATTTAAATATAAATGGGAAAAGGACCAAAAGTAACTGTAGTTATAATCTAAATATGAATTGATGAAGCAGGTAATCCTTGATATGATAAAAACTATGAGAATTCATTAAAAAGAGGAGAGACGGGGATGGGAATTTTCATATCCTTCCTAAAATTAATATTCTAAACCTTGATGTTTTACCTTAACTACCCAACTTCCAAATCAGTTATGAGAGATATGGGGGAGGAGGTACCAAACTACCCCAAGAACGGGTTGTGTAGCATGGAATAGGTTTAGGTTGACTCCACAACTTGAGAATGGACCAAAAAATATCATAGAATAGATTATGCTTGGAGAGAGAGTTCAACCATTAAAGAGACTATGTGTGAAACCTAAACCAATCATGTCCTACAAAGTAGGAGCAAATTGTGAACCCATTATTGGTAGTTTGGAATTTGGATATTTAAACATAAGGGATATTAAAGAACAAGTTAGGAAGATGAAGTCAGAATATTCCCCTAGGTCACTTTAGGCCCATGAGGGAGTCCATGTTTAAAATTTGTTATTTGTGGAAATTAGGAAGGAATTTATCTTAGATCGATTCAAGTAGACTGAGATGAACTCAATTGTTTGGCTATATTATGCAGAAGAAGAATTGAATATATGTATAATCATCGAGGGACCATAAGAAGAAGTGAAGTAGTTTCCTTTTTGTGTTTTTTATGCCTTTAATGGCCATACTTAGTTGTGTGATGAGCCTAGAATCAGTTCTTGAGAGGTAGAATTCTCATTTCCTACAAGCAATGAAGGATAGCATCCTTCATCCTTACAGAATCTATATCCTAAGAGGTGTTTCCCAAAGCAATATTTCTATGTAGAGTAGCTAAAAAACAACCCATAACAATTGGACATAACTTTATCCTTGGTGTGATCTAAAAGGAAATGATGAGTTAATTTAATAAATTAATATGTTTCATGAATCCACCATATAATGCATAGTAAAACTTCTTTCATGACTTCTTGTTGTAGCTCAAGGGTGACCAACTACAAGAAGCACTGCAGTGCATCTGATCTAATGGTGTGGTTGAATGTGGCTCACCCTTCATGAATTACATGCAACATAGGATACTAGTAAGATAAGTATCATCATGGAATTCATCTCTATAATTTAAACTATGTTAATGAGAAATATGATCATTTCCAAAATCTATTATGCACTTGTCTTCTGAGTGGGAAATATGGTTTATATGATGTTTGTTTATGATTTCAAGTAGTAGTTATAGATGAAATGGATGTATATTACTTATATTCTACATAATAAATCTTCAATGTACTTACGTATTATTATTTCCATGTTATGGTAAGGAATTAAATGACACATTAAGCATGGAACTCCATGACTTCTAGTCCTAGTCATGGTTGTTGTCCATAATCTATTGTTAAACAAACTAGAGAATCTCTAGACCAATTGAAACAATCATAGGGTTTTATGAGTGATGTTAATATCAAAGGCATGAAAATAAGCCTTGATTTCAAAAATGGAAGACTTAAGGAAAAGAGTCCTCTCATAACATATTATAAAAAAAAAATGAAAGAGTGCACTAAAAAATTGTAGAGTGGTTGGATGCGAACCGTAATGTACCCTGATGTGGATCACTGAATATTGGGGAGGTTTTCCCTGGAAGAAATGAGAGGCTTGGATACCTCAAAAGGAGAAAAATAGGTATAGTGGCCTCATTTTTTTCTAGGAAGGAGGACCAAGTAAATTAAAAATAAATGGAGGTTGTTCGTCAATGTTGTAGTGTGATGGAGAAATTTGTGTCATAAGGAGTATTTCGTGAAAATAAAGCCTTAAATGAAAATATATCTTTATATTTCCATACTTTAGAAGGATTTTTTTTACAATTAAACCCTTCTTATGAGAGAATTTGGGCTTTAATCCTTTGTTTCAGGAAAAATGGAATTGTAAGGATGGAGTTCCTTAAAAAAACATTCCATATAATGTTTGGGTTTGTACGCCTCACCCTAGGAACTTGATCACATGGCCTAAGGGTATCCATAACCAAGATTCAAACGAGATGGGGATCATGCTAGGATATTAGACCATAAAACAATGAAAATAACCACCTTTTTGGAATCACCAATATGGCATAACTTTGATCATTGGAACATTATTGGATAAAAAACACTTCATTACTTGGACATGCTTATTAATGGCCTTATATATTAAAGTACCATATTATCAATAAATATTGGATGGTGGCATCATTATGACATCACTAATAATGATGTGGTGATGCCACATGTATGCCATGTGTCACCTCGATTTACCCTTTTTGACATCCTTTCTACACAACTATGAGTGACACATGGGACACATAGGTAATGACACATTCCAAGGGACAAGCCACCATATACCAAATTTTAGGTGGTAATTGGATGATGGAGGATGATGTGGCATGTTGAGCTATCATATCGACATATCATCATATTAGGACTTCATGACGATTATTCATTGGACAATATTTGATATCCTGATATCCTAGTATAAATGTTAGCATGCCATGTTTTTGGCATAACATCATTCACCACATGTTTGATGTTGTTGGGGTGTCAAATAATTGAGGTGACGTGATGATCTATCCTATGGGAATTGGCCTATCAAGAAATTTCATAGGTTTATAGTTATAAGGAATTTTCCAATCTCACAGTATTTCATATTAAAGGATATCATATATCGACATATCAAAATTTTATAGGAATTTACATATCTCCATATAAAATATCAACATATCAAAAAATTCAACAATATTGGCATATCATAGGTTGTGACCACATCCATATTGGCATATTGGTGTTCCAAATATATCAATGATCACTGGATACCAAAACCTTGAGTATTTAAATAAGGCACATTATATAGAAAACATCGATATGGATATGGTATAATATAAAAAATGGGCCAAGGATGTGGACTATTGTAGGGGCGATGTATACCCAAGGGGTAATTATTTAAAATATCACAACTTTGTGCATGAAGATCATAATGAGATGAAATTTATGTCATTGGAAAGCTCTTAATGATTATAAGACGATGGAATTATCATAAATATGATTTGAGGTTATTGAGGAAGGACTCGCATGGAAAATTTTAGGGGCTAATATTCACAGGTGGGCTAATTTTCCATGGTTATTCCAAAAAAAAGATTCGCCAATTTCCATTTTTTTATAAAAAATATTCACCCAAATTTTACAATATAAAACTATTTTACGTTAAAAATAGCCAACATTATATACAAAATATATATAATATGATTATAAATTTGAGTAATTTTACAAATACATCAATAAAAATTTCATAGTTTGCATATTAGGGACTAGTGAGATTCGCCAATTTTTTAAACTTCAAGATAATTTTCCATCCTTAAAATTATCCCTAGGAAGGAGGAAATTTTGATAACCCATCTTCATAATAAAACCTTAATTTTATGTCTAATAATGCCACACAACCCTAATGTGACAAATTTAAGGGGATGGGGGTGTTACATATTTTACCCTTTAAGTTCTAATGGAACTACCTAACTTCCAAAAAAATTATGAGAGAGATGGAGAATGAGGTACCAGAATTCCCAAAGTATGGGAAGCATACCATGTGGAAGGTCTTGGTTCACAATGCTTTATGAGGATACACTCAAAACTCTCCTACAAGAGGTTGTGCTTGGAGAGAGAATCTATGAATTGGAGAGGATAAGTGTAAATCGTGAACTCATCACATGAAAAAGAGAGGGACTAACTTGTGAAGCTGCATTTGGTATTCTAACATTTGGATATTTAAAGATACTGGATATGAAAGAGTGACATGTGATGAGATAGATAGAATAGTCCCATGGTTCATGATAGACCTAGGAGCGATTTCATGTTTAAAATTTTGTAGGTATAGAAACAAGTGAGGAAAATCTATTAGAGTAATTTTCTTATAGCGAGACGAACTTAGCTATTTTTTTATATTATCCATGAGAAGCATTGAAGAGACAGAGAATCCCCAAGCAACCATGAAAAATAGTGAAGGGGTTTCCTTTAGTGTGTATGCCTTCAGTGGCCATTTAATTGGTTTTGTGATGAGCCTAGACTTAGTGCTTGAGAGGTAGCATGCATGTTTCCTACAAATTATGAAGGAAGTGTCCATTATCCTTACACCAATAGCATCATGAGGGATGTTTCCCGTTGGACACTTATTGTGTAGAGAAGATATGAAATCACCCATATAAACTAGGTAAAACTTTGGGCTTGGTGTAATATGAAAGGCGAATATGAGTTAATTTTATCAGGAATAATGGAATTCATGCCTCCACCCTATAATGTTCAATAGAACCGACCTCACGGATTCTTGGCCTAGGATACGAGTGAGAAACTACAAGAAATATTAGAGTGTAGTTGAGCCTATGGTGGGGTGGATGATCTAGATTGGATCATTATATTTTTTTCATCTATCTCGATGAATTCATAGTGGAAAAAGTGGAGGAATCAACTCATGGGACCGTTTTTATTGGCGGGACCTAGTTTGGCGAAACGAGGTCTGAAACCTTCTAGGAGCATTTTGAGGCATCAAATGACATTTTTTGTGGGTAAAAATTTGACACGTTGGTTCAAAATATTTTCATGCTATTCTTCACATATATATTTCCAATGATGCAAGAAGTGCATCAAGTAGATTCTATATGCAAAATTTATGTCACTCAATAATTGAACTTCCTGTTTTCACATCTATAATTCAGGAGATGTTGCGTCAACCCCCATTATTCATGGAAAAGGGGATATACACGTGTTTGTGATGTAAAATACTCTATAGTAGTCTATATTGTAACTCTGTTTAAGAGTTGATGTAGTCAAAATTAACAACTAGTAGGCTATTGTGTCATGTTATAACCACACCATTAGGAGAAAGAGGCATTCCATTATTTCAAGAGAATTATGTTCCATATTTGAGCAAATATAGCCATGAGAGATAGTAGGTAGAGAATAAAAAGATTATATTTTCACTTTAGCAGCCCATGGGTCAAAAACATTATTTCTTTGAACCTGGAACCATATTTTCGATACAGAGAAGGAGAGTGAAGCGACCTCACCTTCCAGCTGGGTTTTCTCCGAAAAGTGTTTCCCAGAGCATATTTTGTGTATTATGTGTGCGTAAGATTATTTTGTCGCTCACTAATTTTATGCATCAATTCCATCCACATGCATTAAATAATTACAGTTAAATCTATATATCTTAAAGTTTAATAAAATTGTAATAGTGTATAATCTCATATTTTTAATATAGTATTATTAGATCCATTATGACAAAAAATCTAATAGAATATCCATAGTAATTTGCATATCAATGTAACATGTATCACCCTCATCAATTATAGATAGCATGTAATACTAATCATAATATTACCCTTTTTGGATTCATCTACATAACATAAACTATGACAATGACAAATATATGATCATTTCCAAAATGTATTGTGTTCTTGTCTGCTTAATGGGAGATGTGGCTTATGTGATGTCTATTAATGTTGTGAAGTAGTATATATCACTAAAATGGTTTTATAATACTTATATGGTACATAATAAATCATTAATGTAATTTTTTTTATGACTTTCATTCTATGGAAATGAAGTAAATGGAACATTAAGCACGAGACTAAAGGACTTCTAGTCCTAGTCATAGTTCATGTCTGTAGTCTATTATTATATAGAATAGAAAATATTTAGAATATTTGAAGAAATAAGAGGGCTTTATGAGTGATGAATATATCAGTGGAATGAACAAAATATCTTATTTCAAAAAGGAGAGAGAGAAGGGAAATATTCTTCTTGAAATATGTAATGGAAAAAAATGAAAAAGTTTAGTAAATAACTCTAGAGTGGTTGGAAGCTAGATGAAGGTTTAAAACAACCATAATTTACCTTGATGTGGACTATTGATATTTGGGGAGGTTTTCCCTAGAGAGGCTTGGATACCTTAGAAGGATAAAATTGGGTACAATTGCCTCTTTGGCTTTTTGTAAGGGGGACTTAGTAAATTGGCAGTAAAATGAATGTTGTTGGTAAACATTATAGCTCGATGGATACCTCTCTATCATTAGGATTCCTCTGCATAGATCAAGGAAAATTAAAAAATATCTATTTTTATTTTACAAAAATAAAGGATTTTATTTGTAGTTAAACCATTATTAGGAGAGAATTTTTGGTTTTATCCTTTGTTTAAAGAAAATTAAAATTATGAGGACAAAGTCCCTTGCAAAACCTTCCATGGAGAGTTAGGGTTTGGAGGTGTCAACCTTATCTCTCATTCATAAGGCCTAAAGGGAGAAATGACCAAGATCCAATAGGGAGGGGAATCTTATCAAGATATCAGACTCTAGAAGAATGAAAATAACCACCTTTATTGAATCCCAAATATGGCATGGCTCTTGTCAATGTACCATAACTTATAGGAAAACTATTTGTTAAATAGGGAAGTTTATTTATGACCTTCGATATTTAAGTGTTAGAGTATGAAGAAATATTGGAGGGATACATCATGATGACATCATTAATTATGACACGGTGATGCCACATGTCACCCACATTCAACCTTTTTGACATGCCAACTAGACAACTATAAGTGACATGTGGAAAATGTAAACTATTCCATGCAAAAGTGGGCACACTAGAAATGATCGTGTGTTAGATTGTGATTAGATGTTGGAAGAGGATGTGGCATGCTAAGTTTCCATATGGGCATATAAACATACCAATAATTCACGAGGGCTATGCCTTGCAAAATATCAAATATCCCAATATCATGATATACAAGTCAGTAGTGCCATCTGTCCAGCATGTCATCATCCACCACATGTTAGGTGATAATTATGTGTTAAAGAAATGAGGTTCCATGATGATTTGTCCTATGGGTCATCGAACTATTAGGAAATTGTATAGGCTTTCATTTACAATGAATTTTTCAATATCCTATTATTTTGGATTCGAGAATATTTTATATTGACACATTGAACGGTTATGGGATTGGCCATATCATCATATCACATATCAACATATTGAGGGTTGTGACCACATCCATATCATCATATCATTTTTCCAACAATATTTTCATATCATATATCAAAACACTTTCGGATTTGGATAAGGTGTGTTTTGTGGAAAATATTGATATGGTAAGTGTTAGATATGACAAGTGGGCGGAGGAAATGGACTAGTGTGAGGGTGAAATGTTGCCATAAAAGCCATGTGTCAACCATGTTTCATATACAAATGTTGATTTGGACCTTAAGGGGTAAATATTCAAATGGGAATAACTATTTTCTTGGAGCTCAACATGAGATGTAATTTATATCATTGGAAAACACTCAATGAGAGAAAGATGATTGCAATATCAAAAATATGATTTGAGGTAATGGAGGAAACAAGAAATTTTGATGACCTCATCCTCATAATAAAATTTCAAGGTCAGGTGGAATAATTCCCCACAACCATAACGTGACATTAGGAAGTTAGCTATGTTACACTCAACTACTCTACTCTACTATGGAACAAAATGCACTTCAATAGAATGGAAGAAATTTCCTCCTAGTGGCCCACTTATAAGACAACTCGATAGCGAACTAGGGGTTAAATTGGACGTATTAAACCCTCAACATCAGTTAAATTTTGACCATTTTAGAGTCTTCTATATATTCCCCACATGACTAACCGATTTTCCATAAGTAATGGGGGTTGATGTGACATCCTCTTGAATTATGGTGGTCAATTATGATAGATTACCTTCTAGGAAACATAACTTCGACATCTAAACTCCAATTGATATGATTGTTGCAAGGTTGGAAAATTTTCCAAGTGTAGAATAGCTTCATGATATGATGTAATTAAGAAAGAAATCCGCCCCCCACCCCCCAAAAAAAGAAAAAAAATCGTTTAAGGCCTCAAATGGGCCCTGAAAGGTTCTTGACCCTATCCACACTAATTCCTATTACTAAAATTGATATTATAAGCTTGTTTCTCAAATTTTCCAATGAAAAAAAATTGATATTGACAAAAATTATATAATGATTCAATCCATATCAAGAAAGATATATATTCACCATAAATTCATGATAAAATATTCCTCAAACAATATCATCAACCATAAATAGTTCAAAATAAATAGTTAAGTGTCAATCATATAATAGAAAAAACTAGAATAATTTTAAATTATACAAGTTATATAAATCTCATGAAGCTATTATTGTTGAATAAATGCTAAACACAACAACAAATCAGCACCGTCGTAGAAAAGTTCATCTATCAACATAATTGCATTATTAAAATTACACCAAATTCATTCAAATGTTGATTTACTAGGAAATCGATACAAGATTCCATATTCATTGTGTCAACCATATAATAAAATTCAACAAACATTCAATAAACCTTACCTAGTTATTTGATTTATCCCATTATTTGATAATAAAATTCCAAACATTCCACTAACCATCAAAATTAAGTTGAAATTATACTTCCTATAAATCACACAAATTTAATACTTGACAACAACCCATACACTTTTTTTTATCATGACATATCAATTTCATCAAGCATGATAAACATATAATCAAGAAATATAAGTATGGTATAATTGGTGTAATATAAGGAAAATGATAGGTTCAACTATTTAAAGATGGTAAAAGGCTACTAATGATCACCTTTTATTACTTATTTGAAGTTCCAAACTAGTGATGCTTGTCAACAAAGTGATCAATAGTGGTGATAAAATATGGTAGAATAAAATATTATTGAAAGTTGTATTGGTTAGCTCTACTCTGAGAGACTGCACCAGGAGGGAATGCGTGTGAAATTCACTCTACATTCTCATTAGAAATCAAACAATATATAGGTTACATGAAAATAGGGAATTTATAACCAAAACCTAAGAAATAGGAACAAAATCTTAATCTAAGGTTCAAGTGAACCGAATCTCTCTAATATAGTTTCTCCATTATCATCAACACTCCCCCTTAATGGAGAAAGGGTTCACAAATATTCCTAACATGTCCCTAAACATCTCAAATTTAATTCTACCAAGGGGCTTGGTAAAAATATCGGCAACATTATCACAAGTATTATAGTATACAATATGGATTTATTTTGACTCAAATTTCTCCCTAATGAAGTGGAACTGAGTATTTATGTGCTTATTTTTTTTATGGAACACCTAATTGTTTGTGAGTTTCATGGAGCTCTGGTTGTCGCATCTGATCACTGTTGCATATTTCTGTTCTTCTCCTCCATCTTGGAGAAGTCGCCTCAACCAATCTTCCTAACAAGTCACTGCACATCCCTTGGTACTCTGCTTCCATTGAAGACAAGGAAATTGTGTTCTTCCTTTACTACTCCATGCTATTACCTACGACCCAATGCTAAATGCATAGAATGTAATGGATCTCCTGTCATCTACATTTCCAACCCAGTCGCAATCTGAAAACCCTGTCATTTTCACATCACAAAAACCAGTATACAAAATTCCATAGTCTAAGGTTCACTGTAGATACCTTAAGACACATTTAGCTACAATCCAATGGCTCTCAAGTGGCTTGGACATAAATTGGCTTAATGCATTGACTGCATAGGCAAAATCTGGTCTAGTCGTGGCCAAGTAGATTAAACTCTCGATCAACTTCATGTAAAATGTTGCATCTGCCTCCTTTGAATCATCATCACAGTGAAGTTTGGTGCTTTGTTGTAGCGGCACTGCTGCAACATTACACTGATCCATCTTAAATTTTTTCAGAATATTCCTGACATACTTACTCTTTGCTAGAAAGGTCTATCTTGAACCTCTCTAGATCTCTAGACCCAAACAGTAGCGAAGCTCACCAAGATCTTTCATCTCAAAAAATTGTGACATCTACACCTTGATTTATTCAATTAATTTATTTTCATTTCCTGTAATTATGAGATGATATACATATATAGAAATCAAAACTATTCACCCCTTTTCATCAAACAAAGTATAGAGATTGGGGTAATTGTTTCTTCTATTATATTTGTGCTATAAGAAGAATGAATCAGTTTTACCATACCATGATCTTGGAGCCTGTTTTTTTCCATATAAATCTTTCTTTAATGTACAGACTAAATGTTCTTTTCCCTATTTGAAAAACCCGTCAAGTTTCTCTAAATAGACTTCCTCTTTTAACTCCCCATTCAAGAAAGCAAACTTAACATCTAGCTGGTTCATTTTCTAGTTGTGTTTAGTAGCTAAGGCAATTAAAATTATTATTGTATTAAGCTTAGCTATGGGGGCGAAGGTTTCCTCATAGACTATACCTTATTTTTGTGAATACCATTTTACAACCAGTCTAGCTTTAGACTTATCTATGCTCCCATCTACTTTAAATTTGGATTTGTATAACCATTTGTAGCATGTGGTTTTTTTACCCTCAAGTAATTCAACTAACTCCCAAGTTTTGTTTTTAAAAATTGATTCATGTTATTCTTGCACGGCTTCCCTCCATTCATTATATTGACTAGCATCTTTATAACTAGAGAGCTCAACAACACTTAATATGCTAGTTATAAAAGAATTCTCTCTGTATCTTGCATCCAATTTTGTTTTCCTACCTAATCTCCTGAGATTTGGAGTGACATCCAACCTATTCTAATCATCTCTTGATGGACTTGGTTCGATGATTTCATCTGAAATATCTTCTTCTTTCTCTTGCTACTGTTGTTGTGACTCCTGTTACTATTGCTTCTGTTCCTTCTGCTCATGTATTTCTTTTGTTTCACCATTCCCTTATTCCACTAACAATGGAATGGCCCAATCATCATTTTTTTTTGCACTATTTCTATCATATTCATGTTCATAAAACACTGCATCTCTACTCGCAAAAAAATTATGAGTAGAGGGATTAAATAACTTGTAACATTTAAATTCGGTACAATACCAAACAAAGGTACATTTGATGGAATTTGCATCAAGTTTTATGTCTCCCTTTGGTACATGGGAAAATTCTTTGAAACCAAAAAATATCAAATGATTAATTGAAGGCTTAGAACCTAATAATTCTTCAAAAGGTGTTTTAGATTCGAAACTTATTGTAGGACTTCTATTTTTCAAATAAACAGTTGTATTTATAGCTTCAACCCAAAATCCATTATAAATGTTCTTACCTTTCGGCATACTAAAATAACACTCCATGAGTGTTTTGTTTCTCCTTTCTACAACCCCGTTCTGCTAAGGAGTGTGGGGTATTGTTTATTGTTGCAGAATTCCATGTTCTTTAGAATATTTGCTGAGATCAGCCTTCCTGTACTCTCCCCTTTGATCTGAGTGGAGAATATTGATGTATTTTTCTGTCTGTTCCTCTATCATGCTTCTAAATTGCTTGAAGTATTAAAAAACACGACTCTTTTTGCTGAGAAAATATACCCACATAAATCTAGTACAATCATCGACAAAAAATAAGAAGTAATATGCAGCACCCGAAGATCCTTACTACATAGGCACAGATAAGTCAGTGTGGAGTAAATCAAGTATATCTCTATGTTTTATATTAACATTAACAGGAAACTCATCTCTGTGCATCCTCCCAAGAGCACATGCTTCACAATAAACATGACTATTCTTTAAATCAGGAAGACCGGTAACCATACATTACTGTCGAGTTAACTGCAAATCTTTGAAATTTATATGAACAAATATTTGATGCCACCGTTCTTATACAGACATTCCTGACAATGTCAAGGCTTGATGTGGCACACTTTTCACATCCATCTCGTAAATTTCACCCACACAAATCCCTGTTGAAATGGTCTTCATAGAATCGAGTCAATCTTTAACAACACAATATGATTTATAAAATTCTACCTTAAGGCTCTGATCGGTTATCATCGAAACAAAAATCAAATTATTATTACTATTGGATATATACATCATGTTTTGAATTAGCCTAACATTACCGTCACGTAGAATTATAGGAATGTTACCATGTCCTTTGATTGGATACCCTCTATCATCTACAATGTAGATTTTCACTCCAGTGTTGGTTTCTTTGAAGTCCTCAATCCATTGTCTATTGCCTCTCATGTGGGTGGACGCTCCTGAATCCACATACCACATATCTGCTTCATCCTTCTCATCAAAGTCGGCCATGAGCAATATTAGATCTTGGTTATGGTCATCAGCTACAAAATCTGCAAAATTCCCTACATGTATCTTGTATCTCTGTTGACCTTCACCATATTTCTTCTTACGACAGTGCTTAGCCATATGGCCCAATTTTCCACAGTAAAAACATTTTAATGGTGGATCATTCCTGTTTGGTGACATGCCTTGAGATGAATTTGGCCTTTTTTGTGTTGTGCCTCCACCTCTCTTTCCTCCATTCACTTTTCCTTTGAATGGCTTCTTCTTCTCCATGAGAGCTAGATCTGTATTTTGGGGTTTCAATGTCATCCGTCTTTCCTCCTCTTGCATTAACTACAAGGAAAATACCCTCTAGCGGATGTTTTTTAGGAACGCCTTATAAAAATAGCCTAGATATCCATTTTTAGTGGAGGTTTCTAGAGGAGGTTGGCGGGTGGAGGTTTTTTCGGATGACTTTTTTGTGTTGCATTTCTCATCCTACACCGCACTGGTGCGTTCAACTAGAAATCACCAGTGCGTACTATAAATTGGCACACTGAGACACCATGTTCTCCGTAAAAACCCTCCCAGTCCATTTAATTATTGTAGCACACTAGTTCCATACACGGATTCAGGCCCGGTGCATCATAAAAACCCATGCTAAATTGTAACAGCTCCAGTGCGTTTGGAATTAAATACTAGGTGCGCTTCAAAAACCCACGCACCGAATTAGGGTTAAATAAAAAAAAATTACGGCAAAAATATCCAAATTTTTACTTCTTCAGTGCTCGATAGCTCTCAAGCACCGGTGTGAATTTCCCTTATGTGAGGCACCCTGCCATCGGTACTCCCATTGCACACACTGCTACCGTCTATTTCCCACCATCTCGATTTCGAATTTTGGAAAACGGTGGGAGAATTTAGTTTTGAAAATTATTCAGCAAATATGCCTCCTCAATGCCAAAATGTATAGGTATTTTACTTGTTTCTCCATAACTAAACTTTTTAGCAAATTAGATTTCTAAAAAAAATTAAAATTTACCTTTTTTTTTGAAAAAACAAAAATTCCCGCGTAGTGCGCTCAAGCCATTCAGCTCGCAGTGGTTCGCGGTGTTTCCTGTAAATTTACAAGATGCACCATGACCGGTGCTAATGGTAATTGCACCTATTCTAGTGTGGTACCAAAATGGGGCACCATGTTTTTTTTTAATACATAAATGGTGGTGCGGTCAGTTAATCGGGCGCACTGTTGACTATGTCCAAGGTTGGAAGGGAGGTGCATTGACAAAACTATGCGGCCTGGGGCAGATCATTTGGTCAATGTACCACCCTCTAGACGCCAGTACATATTCAATGGTGCGGTCATGTAAGAAACAACACCGTTGACCATGTACTGATGTCAGGAGGGAGCTGCGCTGACTAAACTATACGCCTAAGGGCACATAGTTTGGTCAGCGCACCACCCTCCTGATACTGGTAGATGGTCAACGATGGGGTCGGCTAAACCAACGCACCATTGACCATGTAATGATACCAGGAGGGAAATGTGCTGATGAATATATCCACCCTGGGGCGAGTATTTTGGTTAGTGCACTTCCCTCCCGAACTTGTACATAGTTAATGGTGCGATCGGTTAAACAACCACATCGTTGACCATTTTATCAATGCGTTGATGTAATTGTCTACCCCGAGATGGATAGATTCTTCAAAAAATGGTAGGATAAAGTACATTTCATGTTGTGTGGTACAATAAAAGTTTCTAGGTGCACCATGGATGGTGCGCGATAAAAACAGACGCATTGGTATTGGTGCATGACTGTTTTTTTTGGCGCACATACTGTTTTTTTTTTTTCAAAAACTATATATATATATATATATATATATATATATTTGCAAATACATGTCTCATTTAATAAAAAAATTGTATTTAATATGTGACTTATTCAGCGATGTCAAAGGAGAGAAGAGAGGGAACAATAGGAACATATGGCAGACCAATATAACGTGGTTGGCGTGTGGGAGGCATGAGAGAGGGAGAGACTTATGTACCCTCACCCTATTACGATAGCCACCCAGGAAATCCTAAGGGAGGTAGGCCTCCTCAAGTTCTATGAGGAGGCTACATCCTTGAAGGGCCATAATGGGTTATTGTGATAACTTATCTTCAGGTGGAATGCCCACTGACAGGCTTTCCGGGTTGGTCCTAACCAGTGGTGCACGTTGTAGGTTCTCTAAGGTAACTATTATAGGCAACCTCTAAGCTTATCATTTAATTTTCAACCCAGGGTAAGTATTATTATTTCAAGGATGCGAGCACAGTATATGTGAGTGACATCGGAAATAGCTACTCTATATTACTATGAAGAAGATCAATTAATTCTCGAAGTTAAATCAACTCAAACGGAATGGAATTTGTAAATTACCATTAACTATCCTGTCTAAATAATCCTAGTGAGAATAATCTATGATTGAACAACAAACTCAATGAATTGAACAACAGTCCTACTAAATGGAACAATAAACTCAATGAATTGAACAACAATGGCTTATTCTAATTTTGCAATGGAATTCTATTGCGAACTAACTGACTAAAAGTCTTTTGTATTAAGCACAAAAAAAAATTATATTGTACCGATGGAAAGGATCTAGTTCTTGGTGACATAAAGCATTGAATAGAGATTGTGCTAAAGCTTAGAAACAAATATAAATTAATTGAGTAAATGATGAAAATTTCCAACAGTTATAAAATTATTACTGCAAACTAGAAACATGAGCAATAAACTACCTAAGTGGCACAGGAAACTACAACATCACAGGCGTAGAATTTTAGCAAGTAGAAAGATTTCTCACATAACGCATTAGATAACTGAACATAAATTATTTAATTAACGTACAGTACAAAGGTGAGCGCAGAAACTCCTAGGGCTGGGCCCAAACCACCAGAAGTCCATCGCAATTGAAAACTCAGGAGATGATTATTCAAAATACCAAAATTCTTTATTAAAAAGTAAAGACATGAATAAAATTGGACAGTTTTGTCCTGATACGCCTAGTACAAAAAAATAATTCTTATTTCGTCGTCTTTCTCTCGTCCATCCTTGGCCTTTTTAAAGGAAATTTCGCTCCATTGAATGGTCTTTTCCAAATGACAACCCGCTAAGCGTGGCTGTCATTTGAGTTCTTCGGACGTGGACTTATCTTTCCGCCTTCCGCTCATCCCTCGGGGTTACTGTGGATTCATGTTCTATATCTGTCAACTATATTTTTTTCATTTTCTAGTCAGATGCCTCATTTCCTTGCGAATAAATATGATATAAGTCAAATCCTCGTTGTTTTAAACATGCTTCTTACTGTTAGTCAATTTATCCTGATTTTGCATTAACCCTCCTTTCCTTTACTGTTAAGACGAGAGAAATCCTAAAAATGTATGATAATTCGAAGTAAAAGTAGGGTGAAATCATATCTTAATTCTGGCCAAACATACTCCCCCGCTTACCTATTTTCAAATCCTTGTGCAAACAAATGGTTGAGATGCAATTTTTTCAAGGAGTAGGCAGGGTAGAATTCTTCCGTGTATGCTCTAAAACCTTTTTTCTATCTAATTCTTGGAAAGGTAGCATTTGTGTGCCCTTCTGGCAGTTCGTAGTCATGATCATAACCCTCAGGGGGGTACTAGATGAGAGGGCATCAATACCTCCACCCTAACCATGCAGGACCCGTGTTGAAGACCATGTTACTATATGAGAGGAATATAGAAGTGGTTGCTTTGAAGTTTCTGTAGCCAAATGGCCCCCTATTCTTTACATTGTTTTTGGAGGCCAACCATCTTTGTTTGGCTGCTGACAGGGCTGCTTCCTGAATTTATTCGAAATATTCCAGCACATGCTCTATAATGTCTTTATGGATGGGTCCTAGCTTTGTCCTTACACCCTTTCTTCACATGAGATTCTTGTGTTGGATGAACAGCTGCAAGGGTTTTGTAGGCTCTCCTCTAACCCATAGGTCTAGGCCATGTTATCTCTTTTGGAAAATTTTATAGGCTTTGGCCCACCTAATATGGTTCTTAGCGAACGAGAGGAAGGCCTAGAACTGAGCATCTCCTATAAAGGGACTAGGATTTCCATCCCTGTCCTATGCTAGAAAGAAGTTGTGCATGTAAAGTTCACATAAAAGGCATTGGACATGTTCATCTTGATCATTGCAGTAGTGGACAAATTCTTCTATGGTTTTGAAAGTTTTGGGCTTTGCTGCCCTGATGGCCTTGATTTTCAGCAGTAAATATCGTTCCACTAGGAATAGGGCATAGTTGGTGGCTGGTGCCCTACATGTCAGTACATCAGAATATAGAGAAAAAATCATAGTGATTTGTTTCTTGGCTTGATCCACCTGGTCTTGTGCCCTTTTTACCTTTGCCCGCTCCTCTCCGATTTGGGAAAATGTTTCATCTTCTGTGGTAGAAAGGTTCGTGAATTTATTTAGCAGTGCCTGATACTCTTGTGCTAGTACTACTTACTTTTGAAATTGTGCCAACTCACGCTATGCTCGAATTAAATCGTTATACCATTTTTTATTGACAACTCTTTCAACTAGAGGAGCATAGGCAGGGGTTTCCTCTGTTTGGGTTCCCTTTTTTTTCAGTGAATTCTTGCCTAGTTTGGACAGAGGCCTCACAAGTGTCCACCATGTATGTTTATACCTCGATCTCAATGCTTCTTTCCAAGTCAGCCTACATCTCAGCCTCAGCAGTATCTACTAGGTCAGTCTACATTTCAGCCTTAACAGTATCTTCTAGGTTAGTCTGCATTCCAGCCTCAACAATATCTAACAAATTGGTTACCAATTCTGTTTTGGTTTCTGCTGTGGTCAATTATTTCTTAGGCTTCCGGGCCTTGTTTACCCATTTCCACTTCTTCCTCAAATTCTTTACCAATTTCCTTAAGCTTTTGGAGGTTCTTCTTAATTTCTTGAACTTCTTTTTAGCTAAATTTTCTTATGGCTTAAGTTCAGTAGGGAGTGGAGGAGCAACAACCTCTTTTTCAGGGATGGAAGTGCCAATTTCAGGTTCCCTTGTGGTGGTGTCTTCTACCTGTACTTTGGAGTTTACTTCTGTATGAGGGTCCTGGCTAGGTGAGACAATATTACCCTCAAGTGTCAAAGGAATTGTTTCCATGCTTGTGTTTTTCTCCAAGGGGATGGTGCCTCCTGACTGATTTTCGTATTTGGCCTCCTCCTCTGCATGTTCCCCCTCATTCGCTCCATCATTCTAGAGAGGGGACAAGGCCCTAAAAGAATGTTGTTCCTCTTGATAGGGTAATACCTCAGTGTGGACGAAACTGTTAGCAGTGGCAGACTGGTCTAATGACTCTTCTTGTTCTCCATCTTGCTCAGATAAGCTTTTAGTTTCATGGGATGCCCTCATTTGCTCCAAGACTCGAGCCATCTCCTCCTCATAATATTGTAAGGGTATATTTTGGGGGCTTGAGGTTAGTGAGCGGGATGGCCCTGCCTCCTCTATGAAGTCCGAGGTTTCTTGAAGTATTTTGGACCGCTTTTTCCTGCTTAGTTCTGAAGTTGAGGCACGAATCCTTTTCCTTCTAGGTATGTTCATCCTCGGGAGCTCAATTTCAGAATCATGAGGGTTTTCCTCAAGTACCTATGCAACAGGGTTAACAATTTTTTCCCAGGCTATCTGTTCCTTGTCTAACTCATGTATGGTGATTAGTTTGATTAGCCCATGGTGACTGACAACTGTTTGAGGGTTTTTAGCTTTTGTTATTTGAACAACAGTGTCATGTAATATAGAATTTAGGAAAGCATGCAGGTTAACTGAAATATTTTTTTTAAGCATAGCTAATAGTTTAAGTTGACAGGGTTTTACCACATCTTGGCATCCATTGCATGTAATGAATCTCTGGATGAATTCCGTCAGTTCATGCCACGGTTGATGTAGAGAGGTAGGGTTAATCCCTTTTCCTTTTCAATCCAATGGCTCTTTCAGATCCTGATATGCTGTGACTGCCTCTCATAAGAGAAGGTGTTTCTCTGTCCATCTCTCTCCTTCCGCTGGTATTCCGGAGACTTCAACAGTAATTTCTTTTGTGACCGGTATAATTCTTCCCTTGAGCCTGGTCTGTCCCTCCTGTAGGTTTTGCAGGAACTCAATTGATACCTCTGTATCAAATCCTTGTAATATGTGTAAATATGGCAGCCATACAGCTTGTTGGAGGATAGCGCTAGCTGCATCTGAAATTGGGAAGTTCGAAGGTTCATTCTGGAGAGAGTTTCCTCCCATGGCTGATGTGTTTCCTTGAGCTAATTTCTCCTTCTAATCATGCTCTCTTTCAGCTTTGTTGTTTATAATGAACACTATATGGAAGAGAAAGGGAAAATGCAGCCTTTTGCAAGTAACTTCATACCTTAATTGTGATTCTCCTTTGGTCTTATCTGTGTATCCAACTGAATTTGGGCAGGAAATTTGCATGCTTGCTTATTTATGAATAATTACACCCCCTTTTCTGAGGTAAGGGCATCCACGTCCTCAAGTACAAGAAGGATTTGATCAATCATGAATGCATACGGGGGGAATGTCAGGGTTCGGTAATCATAGCTTGTACATGAGAGTGGAGGCCATGGCTTCAGAGCTCAAGGAAAGAGGAGTAATTGGGTAATTATGAGCGCATGTAGTGTAAATTTCAGATTTGGAAGTTGTCATAAATGTATCTCATGCGGAAGTGACCGGAGAGGGAGAGAAAAAAGTATAGCTATTATTATGATATGATGTCCTTATTTAATGATAAAGTGTGACGGAAGCAAGACTGAGATAGGTAATGACTGGTGCCGTCATCCCAAAGTTTAAACATGTAAGCATATCTCGCTTATAGTTACTTATGTGGTAGATTAGAATTATCACTAATTCGAGTAGTGTTCTTATGTTAAGAATGGAAGAAAAATGGGAGGTAAGGTATATGTAAGAGTGATTGGCTATCGTTGAAAAATACTCTCATACCATAAGCCGAGCCACTACTACCGATAGGCGTTCATAGCCTCGACGGGGTTGCTATTTTAACCCGAAAAAATGAGCCATGATCCTTATGTAAAAGTAATTATTCTGCCAATTTTGTGGAGAGCTCACTGTGCTGGTATGATAGCCAGATAGACATAGTGCCACTCACCAGAGTTGTAGCAGAGTGATCAGGCTAGCTCGTGATGAGACCTCCTGTCCTTCAATCAGTTGAGAAGGTCATTACCCTGGTGTGGTGGCCATTGTGGGCATGTCACTTGCTAAAATCTTATGAACATGGTAGGTTGGCTCATGATGAGACCCCTTATCCTCTCTTAAAAATTTTCATATGATCATATTACTTCCTTTTGAAACATAAGAATTTTAATTTATGAGGAGGTCACTGTGCTAGTGTGATGGCCAGATAGTCACATTTCCATTCACTAGGATTGTAACAAAGTGACCAAGCCAGCTTGTGATGAGACCTCCTATCCTTCAAGCAGTTGAGAAGGTCATTACCCTAGTGTGGTGGCCATTGTGGGCATGTCACTTGTTAAACCCTTATGATCATGGTAGGCTGGCTCGTGATGAGACCCCCTATCCTCTCTTAAGAATTTGCATGTAAACATAATAGCTATTATTTATACATGAAGGGAGGCTCATTAACTCCTTAAGAGCTAGGGATGGTGAGAGAAGTAAAAATAATGCCAATACAATTAATACCCCTTATTTCTATTTCTTCATATTGGAGGGAAGTACTACTCAAGAGTGTAGAAAGATATACCATCATAAGATCATGTATTATATGATAACATATTTGATCTGGGAATGACTTAGGCTTTCATTTCATATATGTACAATGTGAGTTTCCAGTTTAGATATTATAGTGTTAAAGAATAATCATATTGGTAATTTTACTACTTCCCTCTTCTCTTCAACTGCCACTTCCTACTCAGAGATGCCTTTTATAGCTAGGGTGTGGATCGAAGGGAGGATATCGACAAAGGAAAGAATAAAATGAAAAAACAAGGTTGTTTAATCCAATTTAACACCATTTTTTTAATGGGATTGAACAATAGTCGTTCAAAGAGTTTGAACAACAAGGAAAAATAAACACAAAAACACAACTGCTCAATATGATTGAACAATAGCTCTTCAATTGGTTTGAACAACAACCATTCAATTAGATTGAACAACAGTCGTTCAAAGAATTTGAACAACAAGGAAAATAAAAACATAAATACACGGTTGTTCAATACAATTGAACAACAACTGTTCAATTGGATTGAACAACAGCCGTTCAAAGAATTTTAACAACAAAAAATAAAAACAAAAATACACGGTTTTTCAAAGAATTTGAACAACAAAAAATAAAAACACAAAAACAGAGTTGTTCAATCTGATTGAACAGCAGCTGTTCAATTGGATTGAACAACAACCATTCAAATAATTTGAACAAAAAAAAATAAAAACACAAAAACGCAACTGTTCAATCCGATTGAACAACAACTGTTCAATTGGATTGAACAACAGTCGTTCAAATAATTTGAATAGAAAAAAATAAAAACACAAAAACACGGTTGTTCAATTTGATTGAACAACAATTTTTCAATTGGTTTGAACAACAGCCGTTCAAATAATTTGAATAGAAAGGAAAATAAAAACACAAAAACACAGTTGTTCAATCCAATTGAACAACAGCTATTCAATTGGATTGAATAGCAGTCATTCAAAGAATTTGAACAGCAAGGAAAATAAAAATGAAAGAGGATGAGAAAAAAAGGATACAATTGTGAGTATGAAGAATGTACAAAAAAATAAGAACTATAAATTATTTACAAATGACGGTAGCAAACTCTCATGTACTTGAGGTTGTGGCGTTATCACCCCCTTCTGCCACAACTTGGATGGTGGGATCGTTTCGTATTTGCTGGCAGAAGGACTCCTTTGTGAGAGGTTTGCGATAGAGGCGTACTTTGTGCCCATTGACTCAAAATGTAGAACCAGACCCATCTATGGTGGTCAAGGTGAGGGTACCATTGTTATGCACTTCTTGGATTTCGTATGGACCGATCCACCTTGTCTACAATTTTCCCGGAAAATCTTGGAGTCTGGAGTCATAGAGAAGTGCCCAATCTCATTTCTATAATGTCATATTTTTTATGAGGTTTTCATGCCACTTATCTCGTTGTTTTTGTATGATCGCTATGCATTGTAGAGCCAGTAGCCATGTTTCATCCAATTCATTTATTTGTTGGAGTCCTTTAATATGGGCCTCCGTCAATTCCAATCCTATTTCCTGGGCTGTCCTTAGAGTTTTGACTTTGAATTCAATGGGAAAAGTGGGTTCTCTTCCAAATACTAAATGATACAGAGAATATCCAATGGTGTTTCTCCATGTTGTGCGATAAGCCCACAGGGCCTATGGAAGTATAGTGGCCCAATCTTGGCAATGTGATGATACTGTTTTAGTAAGTATTGCTTCAAGGACTTTGTTGATGCTTTCGACCTATCCATTCGCCCATGGGTGGAAGGATACATGACTCTCTGTGTGATGTGATTATTCTGTAGAGTGGATGTGATTTTATTGCCTACAAACTATGCCCCTCCATCGGTTATCACTTCCTGTAGTAGACCATATCGTAGAAATAGCTCAAACAGAAATTTAATCAGAGATTCCTCCGTGTAATGTTCCTATTTTAGCACATGGCTAAATGGAACATTAAAATTTTTCTTTTATCATATTGCAGCTAAATAAATGGGTGAGGAGGCCCATGGTTATTAAAAACATCAATAAAATCCCTCACATTATGAAAGAGGAGAATCATTGGAGCTTGTTTTCACACCCCATGTGTGAAAAGGGTTAATTGCAAAGAGGGCTAAGTCATGTTGACCCAGTAAAAATGCACAATAGATGGAGGTGTGGCTTGCTTAGGAAGCCTAAGAAATTTCATGAGGAGGAGGAAACCCTAATGTGTGGGGTCCACGGCTAAGGAGCCTTCATTTTCACAAAGGGAGGGGAAAGCAACCATTTTGAGCTAGCTTGGATATTTTCGAATTTCTTGCTTTCTACAGTTGCACAACTGTGATAGATGTGCTGCTTAGCACAAGGGATTTCTTGTTCAAGGATTCCTTCCCTTCTTGAGAAGCTCTTGAAGGTTTTATCTTCATCTTCTCCACATCTTGGCTCAAGGACAAATCTATTCCTTTCAGTGTAGCGATTCTTGTAGAAAGAGCCATTGTGTTGCTGGGGTTGCACTGGAGGTTCTCACATCATCACTCTGGAGCTCAGATTTCAAAGGAGGAAGCTTTTATGCATTCAGGAGATATCAGTTCCATTTCTCATATCTTGGTAGGAGGCCAATCTCTTCCCATCACCTACAGCGTAGTTCCTCTCCTTGACTACGCAGTTCTTGAGTGCAATTTCAGTGAGGGGTTGCACCATCATTTTGGAGGGTGAGATATTTGGTGAAAGGATCAACCTTTCACTCTAGATTTCCATCGGAGGAGGTATATACATTTTATGAAGCATTATCAAGCCATCTCCTTCATGCTCTCATATTAGAGTTGCAGCTGCTCTAGCAAGTCCGACATTTCTGCAGATTTTCCATTTTGTATGTATTGTATCCAATCCCTTTAGAGATTGTTTATTATAGTTTCTAGGGGTTGAGATTCACCTCCCCCTTCTTTATTTGAGCTTCATACTGCCATATCTTCATTGTATCATTATTTTTCAACAGTCCTCCTTCATAGACAGCGCAGTCATAGTTGGGAATAATATATGTAGCAGTGTATTTTATGTTCATTGTACTTGTGTCTTTAGTGAAGGATTTTCTTCAGCTTGAGTGATCATTTCCTCAAGATCTTGTACACATTTCTGCTACCACATTATCAATGAGAATATTATGAGGGTTTATTGCATTTTCTAAAGTTTATGCATTCACTGCTATTTTCCAGCTCATGCTTATGTATTGTTGTAGCTCATCCCTTTGAGCAAGATCTTCTTGAGGAAGAAATATTTGCATAGCTATAGGCAGAGCCTGAGAAAGGGCCAGATAGTCTCTGGTTCTCATCCTCTCTTTAGAGGTGAAATAACTGGTAAAATCCCTCTTAGTCCATCTCTGACATAGCCTTGTTCATATTTCCGACAAAGGAGTTCTTCAGTGGTGTAAAAACTGCTGATTTCCATTTCGGAACATTACAGTGGTATTAGAGCATCGAACTTGGCACAGCCTATGAAGTTCGAATTTCAGAAGTAGAGATCCCAAGGATGAAGAAGATGAGTTTTCTCTCATCTATTTTCAGATCTAGAGGATACCTCTCCAATGAGGTTAGGAAGATTGAAGGAGGAGAAGAGGAAGGACCATGCACTTCCTATTCTCATAGAGAAGCAGAGTAGAAGCATGGAAGACACTTGGAATTCGAGATTCTAAGTGAGTATCTAGCTGAATAGCGAGAAAACCATAAAGTCTCCCAAGAGACTTTATCTTTTCCACATTTTATTCAGCCAAAAGAAGAAGAAAGACCCCACAACCACGAGATGATGAGAGGCAATAGATTTATATTGTCCACATTTGATGGATAACTCACATATGCAGCAGAATTTTGGGTGAAGAAGCTAGAGGCTTTATTCCTAATATACCCTGTAGTAGACAGAGAAGCTGTAGAAATTACAGCATTGCACCTTGAAGGTGAAGCAAGGAGTTGGTGGATCAACCATCTGAGCCATACAAGGGTTTCTACTCTTGATGAGTTTTCTCAAGGATTGATCAGCAGATTTGGAAAAAAGAGGGGGAATCCCTCACCACCATTTGATGAGGCATGTACCAGTGCTGTTGAGACCATGGAGGAGTAGCCTTCATCTTCAGCAATTTGAGAGGCCAATACTCATGAGAAAGAAACACTTGCAACCTTGCAAGGAGCTTCCAAGTTTCACCAAGTTATGATTGGAGATCCATTTCTTGTGATTTCAGAAAACACCTTGGATGGGTCTACATCATTGTATGCAGGTGACTTAGAGCAGCAGAATAATACTGCATTGTACAAGAGCAATGATGCAAAGGATATCTCACATAGAGATTTCAATGGAGGTGCACTACCACACTTTTTGGAGTGCAAGGTTATTCAACAGTTAGAGGAGGGCTTTTCCTTCTCACGGGAACAAATAGGAGATGGGGGACATCTTCGGATGGATATCTTCTCTCATGACTGTGGTGGACATTCCTTGTGCCACACATATCACTGTGGGAGGTTTTTTCCTACCAACTATTTGGATCCTCATAGGGTCAAATTGATCCTTAGGAAATTTGTATTTCAAAATCCCATGAAATGCAGAGGTTTGATTTGGGATGAGGGTAGTCCTCAAAGGAGGAGTACCAAGATGAAGGAAGGAAGGAGACATCCACACCAGGCTGAGTGGATGTGGTGGAGGAGGAGCAAGGGGATAGTGAGCCACTTGCAGATTTATGATACTGGGTAGCAAGAGGCTTGGTTGCGCTGGTTACTCTTGAAGGAGTTTGGCCATCATTTGGCATACTCTCTTTCTAGGGGTATGAGGATGGAGAAGATGTGGCAAGATGCTGGCATCATTGAGCATCAAATATTATGGGTACATAGTGATAATGCAACATTAATATCATGCACTATGTCTTCATCACATATCTTGTATGATGTGAGCATGAGGAAGCGGCAAAAACATTTTTTGCTGGGGTCATTCTTTGGAGATCAAGGGTAGATTTTCTCTCATTTCTTGTATGATGTTGCAGGAGTAGAAGATGGCACTATCATGGTGCAAAGGGGATACTCATTGGCCTTTGATCGGGGATCACTTCCACTTTGGGAGGGATTCCACATTTGCAGCAACATTATTGGAGGGTTGCCCATTTATGTTGGAGAAGCTGAGGGCAACAACACTATGCCACCTAGAGATTATCTAGTGCCTCATGCAGAGGAAGGAGGAGCTCTTGCTCCGGGTAGAGGGATTCTTGCATCTTTGCAAGTAAGTCCCTAGGATCTCAAGCATGGAGATCAAGGCACAACTCATGTTTTACATGTGCCATTGTTGATGAGGTGTGGAACCATGGAGACACTGGGAGAAGATAGGCAAGATGACCAGCATGATGTGATGAGGAGCCCACATCCCTGTCTATCTTATGTGGTTGATGCACCTAAGAGGGTGATTGGATTGCGTAGTGGAAGCATGGACAGACTTGTCCATTTATATATTCAGTCATCTCTTGTTGAGGATGTCTCATTACATGGAGACATTTTTCCAGGGAGACCACTAGACCAGTAGAGGGTGAGAGATGCTTCACATATTGACACACCATTCATTGATTTCAGGAGGGTGGAATCCTTGGGAGATAACTTTACAGTGCTGAGAGTCTTGGGGAGACTCAGGGAGGAGAGACACACTCTCTCAACATCATTTGTACCCACTCTCATTCCAGATTCTACACTGTGGAAGAAGCAGCAGGGGAAGGAAAACAACCTTCCAACTTGCATCTTTGGCATAGGAGATGTCAGAGAAGGAGATGACCATGTGACAGATGTCCTTCATGAGGAATCATCAGCGCTGTCACTATGGAGGATAGATCCATGTTGGAGCTCCAGGTTGATGGTGGAGTATTCCCAGGATCATCTTGCTTGCATGATATTGACAGATCAACATATGAGGAGATGCATAGATAAGGTGCAGCTGGAGGAGATACACAACTCCTTGGAGGAGATAGCACAACCACTCCTCTTCTCTTTGAGGATGGGAGGGGATTCACTCTTGAGCCACTCCATTTGCATGGGCCAGACTTATGTTAAGGGTGTTGTTTACTTGCATGATGATTTTCATCCCTTAACCATACATGTACAAGAGGTTGATTGGATTCCATATGATGGTGAATTCCAACTCACCATGTATGAGATGATTTGGAGCAGCATATTTCATAACAATGGAGGAGAGATTACTGAAGCTCTTGTATTCATCTTGCCACTAGAGGGCAACATCATTGAAGCCCAAGATCAGCATATACTCTGCACTTATCCTAAGTGGAGACGCAGACAGCATGGGGTAGGCCATTTTGCCTACCAAGAGCATATTTTTAGCCCACTTATATTGCAGCAGCCAAAGGTGGAAGATGATTGTCAGGAGTTTCCCTGTTGGGAGGTAACTCACTTTTTATGGATCATTTATTTAGGGATGGAGGATCTACATTTGGGAGGTTTTCCTCCACATATTTCAGACTCCATGTCTTGAGTGGAGGTTTTTCCAGTTCTATCCTTACAGTTGCTTAAGGACAAGCAACATTTGGGAGGGGAGGACTGTAATGTTCCCATTTTAGCACATGGCTAAATGGAACATTAAATTTTTTATTTTATCATATTGCAGCTAAATAAATGGGTGAGGAGGCCCATGGTTATGAAAAAAATCAATAAAATCCCTCACATTATGAAAGAGTTGCATCATTGGAGCTTGTTTGCACACCCCATGTGTGAAAAGGGTTAATTGCAAAGAGGTCTAGGTCATGTTGACCAAGTCAAATTGCGCAATAGATGGAGGTGTGGCTTGCTTGGGAAGCCTATGAAATTTCATGAGGAGGAGGAAACCCTAATATGTGGGGTCCATGGCTAAGGAGCCTTCATTTGCATAAAAGGAGGGGAAAGCAACCATTTTGAGCTAGCTTGGATATTTTCAAATTTCTTGATTTCTACAATTGCACAACTGTGATAGTTGTGCTGCTCTTAGCACAAGGGATTTCTTGTTCAAGGATTCCCTCCCTTCTTGAGAAGATCTTGAATTTTTGATCTTCATCTTCTCCACATCTTGGCTCAGGGCCAAAGCTATTCCTTTCAGTGCAGTGATTCTTGCAGCAAGAGCCATTGTGTTGTTGGGGTTGCAGTGGAGGTTCTCACATCATAATTCTGAGCTCAGATTTCAGAGGAGGAATATTTTATGCATCCGGGAGATCAATAGGGGAGATATCAGCTCCATTTCTCATATCTTGGCAGGAGGCCAATCTCTTCCCATCACCTACAATGCAGTTCCTCTCCTTGACTGCGCAGTTCTTGAGTGCAACTGTAGTGAGGGGTTGCACCAACATTTTGGAGCGTAAGATATTTGGTGAAAGGATCGGCCTTTCACTCTAGATTTCCATTGGAGGAGGTATATACAT
The DNA here is from genome assembly GCA_034641835.2 of Pinus albicaulis. Classification (NCBI taxonomy): domain Eukaryota; kingdom Viridiplantae; phylum Streptophyta; class Pinopsida; order Pinales; family Pinaceae; genus Pinus; species Pinus albicaulis. The sequence continues at coordinate 497,718,233 of CM076578.1, read as the reverse complement.
TTTATGTAGCATTATTCAGCCATCTCCTTCATGCTCTCATATTAGAGTTGCAGCTGCTCCAGCAACTCCGACATTTCTACAGATTTTCCATTTTGTATGTATTATAGCCAATCCCTTTAGGGATTGTTTATTATAGCTTCCAGGGGTTAAGATTCACCTCCCCCTTATTTATTTGAGCTTCATACTGCCATATCTTCATTGTATCATTATTTTACAGCAGTTCTCCTTCATAGACTGTGCAGTCATAGTTGGGAATAATATATGTAGCAGTGTATTTTATGTTCATTGTACTTGTATCTTTAGTGAAGGATTTGCTTCAACTTGAGTGATCATTTCCTCAAGATCTTGTACACATTTCTTCCACCATATTATCAATGAGAATACTATGAGGGTTTAATGAATTTTCTAAATTTTATACATTCACTGGTATTTTCCAGCTCATGCTTATGTATTGTTGTAGCTCATCCCTTTGAGCAAGATCTTCTTGAGGAAGAAATATTTTCATAGCTATAGGCAGAGCCTGAGAAAGGGCCAGATAGCCTCCGGTTCTCATCCTCTCTTTAGAGGTGAAATAACTGGTAAAATCCCTCTCAGTCCATCTCTGACATAGCCTTGTTCATATTTCCGACAAAGGAGTTCCTTAGTGGTGTAAAAGCTGTTGATTTCCATTTCAGAACATTACACTCCGTTGCTCTTGATAAGGCCACTATATCCACCCATTTCATCACGTAGTCCATGGCAACCAGTATGTAGGTTTTCTGATTCGATGGTGGGTTGAACGACCCAACGAATTCTAGTGCTCATCGTTTGAATGGTTCTATTACCAATTGTGGTTGCAGTGGCATTTCATCTGCTTCGCCTGGGCGGCCCATTCTTTGGGAGCTATCGCAGGCTTGGATATATTTTTTTGTGTCTTTCAAGATCGTGGGCCAATAATAACCCAATTGTAATACTTTGTGTCCCATTCTACGATCTGGGAAATGGCCAACACATGGTTCATTGTGACAGGCCTATAGGATATCATAGATCTCATCTTCTCGGAGGCATTTGCATATATGCATGTCCACCCCTGTGTGGAAGAGGTATCCGCCGATCCGGGAGAACCTAGCACTACATTGTATAATCAGCTTCCATTCCCTTGATGTTAAATTCCTGCATAGTTTCCCTACGGTCAAGTAATTTGCTGCATTTGCATGCCATGGTGTTTTTACACTACAAGAAAAAAGCACATTGGTGAGGGTCATGCTTGTGACGGACCTTTAAGGTCCATCACCAATGTCACATATGGTGACGGTCTAACTCATGTAAAAGACCTGTCAGCATGAGAAGTGTGTAACGATGGTCCTTTATGGTCCGTCACCAAAGACATTTTCAATGACACTTTTGGTGAGGGTCATTAAAGGCCCATCACTAATTCTCTCTTTGGTGACACTTCTAGTGACGATCTTTTAATGACCCTCACCAATGCTCTTTTTTTTACTTTTGGTGACGGTCAAAAAATGTTTGTCATCATTGATCATTAAAAAACCGTTACTGTAAGTGTATATAGTGATGGTCCTTTATGGTACGTCACCAAAGACATTTTCAATGACACTTTTGGTGAGGGTCATTAAAGTCCCATCCCTAATTCTCTTTTTGGTGATACTTCTAGTGACAAACTTTTAATGACCCTCACCAATGCTCTTTTTGTTACTTTTGGTGACGGTCAAAAAATGTCCGTCATCATTGATCATTCCAATGAGTTTTTGAGGATGCTATGTGCCTGTTAATATATTTTTTGTCAAAAGATAATGATTTAATACCATTATTGTGGAGTATTTTTTTATAATATGTCCAAGGCCATAGTGGTTAGGGTTAGTCAACTTTTTAAGAAGTAATTAATGTGTATCATTTCCCTAAAGTAATGACTAGTCGAATAGAGATTTTCTATGAGTCAACAAATGATTCATATCTATTAAGTTTATTATCTAGAAAATTCCCTTCAGATAAAGTTCCACTATTGTGTGTAGGAAATATATATTTAATACATAATCAAGCTCTGACAATTATATTAATGAGAAAGACCTAACACTCCTCAATAATCTAGGCACACCTTAAATTAATGCTTTGGCACACACTAACATTACTTATCAGCCCACATGTCTTGGAACATCTTTGTACCTAGAACATATTGCGATGACACTGATGCCCAAGCACATGGTCGCATGCGCTAGCACAACATGGAACTCTCCTAGCATGTGTTGGCATGATGCATATAGTCCCTCGCATGCCCTGGAACACATTGGTTGAATGCATTGACATACATTAGCAATTGGCACACAATGCCACTTGGCATGTATTGGGACCTATTATTAGTGTGCCTAGCATGCCCCTTTTCAAAAAGATAAAGTCTTGAATTATTAACCCTCTTATTGGTTCTTCCTTTTGTTGCCTTGACACATATTGACATACCCTGGCACCCTGTGCCACGTCCTTAGCACCTAGCATGTATTGGCATATCTTGGCACTATTAATTGGCACATGATATAATTAGCACACCCTGGAACTCCCAAGCACACTTTGGTAATTCTTGAAATGCCTTGATATTCCCTAGCATGCCTTACCAATGCTTAGCATACCTTGTCACTCCCTCCTTGGCATGACAACTAACACTCATTAACACTAGTCTCTGGCATACGTTCCTCATATTCATTAACTTCCATGATTTTTTACCTAGTGCTCCCTTAATGTTTTTTCCTAGTACTCCTTAACACTATTCAACATGCATTATCACTCTCTAGCACACCTTAGCACACTTCAACATTCCCTCCCACTTCATAAAATGCATAACACTAGTCCCTAACACATATTGGCGCTTGGAAAGTCTTGGCATGTATGGAATACGTTGAGATGCCTTGGTATGATTTGGCATGGTTTAATATTAAATTTATTTATGATGATAAATTGTTGGAAAGTAGATGAGAAGCAAAAAAGGAATACTTGGCACTTAGAATACACTAATACTTTGCACTTGGCACCTATTGCCGCCTAGTGTTGGTGTGCCTAGCATGCCCCTCTTGGAAAAGGTAAATTGATGACTTATTAACCCTCTTATGTGTTCATTTCCTTGTAGTTTAAATTTTTTCTCCCTTTTGCTGTCTTGACAGTCCCTGACATGCATTGACACACCATTTCACATATTGGCATTCCTTATCACTTGGAACATCTTAGCATGTTTGACATGTATTCCCACTATCTGGCACATCAAGGGGGTGAAGGGAGATGTAGTCCTAAAGTAGGTCGAGTACGGGAGCCGAGTAAGGGTTGCTAAAGGGAGGTCATGATCATCCTCCAAGAGTAAGATCGTCATGTGAGGGTTTAGAAAAATGTTGCATACCTTAATGGTCAGTTTGCACTAGGAAGTAGGATGGCATATTGTTGGTTCTCTTCTAGCAAATCGAGCTTAAGAGAGGTTTCTCATGAGAATCTGGGCATGTGATTTCAATTGTGTCTTTGTGTGAAGGCCGCATCAAATTATGAAATGTTTAATATTTGCAACAAGAAATAGTGAGATTGGAAACGAGAAAGGACAAAAAAAAAATGCACCCACACTGGTGAGGAATTTTGATCCATCAAGAGTGAGGAATGTGGGGCGTCTAATTTATTTTTCCCTTAAATAAATTGGACGATAAATTGTAATTTCATCTCATAACAACTTGTGTCAGTTAATTAAGTCATGATGACCGAGTTAGCTCAAGAAATTAGAGTTGAGGGTCTAAGATGAGGCATCTAGAGGGATTCTAATATTTTTGCGGTCCAATTGAAGTTGATGCATTAGTGGGGTGCAAGTGTAATTAACTCAATTAAATGAGTTAAAATCAGTTTAACTAGTTCTAACTGAGTGATGAGCTAGTGAGAGGTCTAGTGAATTAAATTAGATTTAATTCACAATGAGTGATCAATTAGATAACTGATAATTCACTATTAACAGTCGCATGCATGTCAGTTTCAAGGAATACCCAGTTGAGATAAAGGTTAATGGGAACATAACTATCATTTGTATTTAGAGAAAATTTCCCATGTGCAATTATAAAGTCATTGGGATGCCATTATGGATTGCAAAATCAAGGAAGACTGATTTTCTTAATTAATAAGGAGTTAATTCCCTAGGAATTGCATGAGAAAGGCAGGCTAAAGTAAGGATGAGAATTGACTAAGTACTAGACCGAGTTTTCCTAGATCAACGAGAGCCAATTGACAGAGTGCTGGAGAATATCATGAGAGATTAAGCATTGTATTGTTTCATGATTCATTAACTTAATACACAATAGAGATAGAGGGGTTTTGAGAAGTTTCTTTCCACAAATACATCATGTTGTTGTGCGATTGATAATTTATTTCTCTTACTTATATGTGATTTTGCGATCGTGTTTTGTTTCCACAAATTTTAGGAAGGATTCAATATCTTGTTTTAGTAGATTACAAGATCAGATTGAATCTCGTTGGTTAGATTTTCTACATGGTATCAGAGCAGGAATTTTTTGGGCGACAGGTTTTCAGAGAATATCTGAAGATTTTGGTGTAAAATTTTCAAAAAACAATAGAATATTTGGATTCCTTGCGAACATCTACCCCCAAAAAAAAAAAAAATCAGTCGAATCAGAGCTCATATGAGGGAGATATCATCGATTTAAAATCAACTCTTTTAGAAAATTTGTGTAACATCGGGACAATTACACTGTGCACCAGTCAAGAACCTATATGCACTTGAGGTAATAGATGCATGCAAAGCTTTGAGGAGAAAGGAAAAAGTTACATACTTGGTGGTGAGGGAGCATAAATCACCTCTCAACATGCATCCTCATGAGAAGCAGTCTCAGAAGGTTGTGGAGTAGCTGCCAAAATTGGAGAAGCAGAGAGGAGACCGAGTGGAAGCGTCCACTCAAGCAAAGACCTCCATGAGGGGGAAATTTTGAGCCAGATGGGAAGATGGAGAAGCCATACCTCGAGGTGTAAGGTGGGGTGATGTGTAGACATAATCCCAAGATAAGAAATTTGGGCAAGGTCCATTGAGATGGGATGTCTCATGGATCGAACCTGGCTACAAGGAGCCCACAGTACAATAGTAGTAGGAAGGATCAGTTAGATTGATTTAGTCATATGTCAGCAAGACATAAATCAGAGTGACAGATGTCAAATACTGGAGCACAAATCAGAGTTAGCATGTAATATTCCTTTTCCAGGAAATTGCTACAACCATGAGAATATCTCAAGATATTCTAAAGTTAGAGCTCCAGCAATATGTAAAACACCTCCTATGGAGCAGAAATGAATACATTAACACATAAAATGCCAGAGAATCCAAATATCCATCATATTATATCATAGCAGCATAATATAGACAAACCCTTGAGGAAATGATCACTCAAACAAGGCACTATAATCCTCAAGAGAAATGTACATGAGAAAATGAAGAACACTGCTACATGAATGAAGCCCTAGGCTATGAATGCACAATCCTTGAAGGAGAATTTCTGCAAAATGTCAATAAAATGTAGATATGGCAATAGAAAGCTCAAATAAAAAGGGGGAGCAAGATCTCAACCCCTGAAAACATACAATACACAATCCTTAGAAGGATTGGATGAAACACATACAAAATGGCATTCCTGCAGAAATGTCGGAGTTGCTAGGTAGCAGCAGCAACTCAAGAACTGGAAATAGATGGAGAAGGCTGAAATGGCTACATCAAATGAAGAACCCTCCTTCAATGGAAATATAAAGTGAAAGGCTAATCCCTTCACCAAAGATCTGACCCTCCAATGTGTCTGCTAATCCCTCACAGCAAATTCTCTCCAAGAATAACGCTAAGAGAGGGATTGCACTAAATATGATGGTAAGTGGTTGGACTGGTGCCAAAGATGATGGAATAAGCTCTTGAACCTCCTTTTCTGATCTCCCAAAGAGATGGAAGCTCCATCCTCTGAAAAACTAGCCAAGGATGGTGTTGTGGAAAACCTCCCCAGCAACACCCAACAACATTGCACAATCTCTAGCTGAAACTGTGTTGATGATGAAGGATGAGGCTTGACCTCAATGTATGAATATGGGGAATGGAGTGCAATCCTCCAAGAGCTACTCAAGAAAGAGAGGATATCCTAAACAGGAATTCCCCCTGACAATTCTTGCTAAACAGCAAGATCCTGCAGCAAGTCCAAAGGACCAAAGATGAATAATACTCAAGATGATTTGCAATGGCTACCTTGCCCTCCTTTTAAACAATGTAAGCTCCCTCTCAAGGAACCCCAATCATTAGGGTTTCCTTCCTCTAGAATATTCCCTCCTTATCCCACTGCGCTGGCCCACAATGTGCTCTCCAACTCATGCCACTCCGTTGTTTGACTTGGTCAAAATTGACCTAGTCATCCTGCAAAAGCCCCTTTTCACACATGGAGGTGTGAAATCCAACTCTATAAGTGATCCCCCTTAATGCTAAGAGGATTTTTATTCCCTATAGGTAAAATGAATGGGTCTCCTACCCATTTTATTCATCTCCTAAGTGAAAATGGCAAAAATTAATGTTCCATAAAAATTGGGAACATTACAGTCCTCCCCTCTCAAAGACTGCTTGTCCTCAAGCAAGTGCAAGGATAGAATGATAATTTTTCCCTTACTCTCCCTGTAGCATCCATGAATTATGGACTCCTATGAGAAAAGGATGCCATATCATCAGTCAAGTGTCCAAGTTGTCCCTCCAACATATGCAATCCAACTTTTGGTGAACATCCCAAAATAACTGTCATGTAGAAACAAATATCCATGAAGGAAAATGGCCTGTCTAAGGGCCTCCTTGAGGCATGAGATCTGGTATATAATGGGACTCATCATCCCCATATGAATCTCCCATCCCCAAGCAATCATCCATACAACATAAGTTTCCTCCCAACATGGCAACTCACAGAAATCTCCCTCCGCCTTGAGCTTCAGAAATGAAGGTGGGCTACAAATCTGAATATAGAAAGCCTCATAGCTTGCCCCATGCTGTCCTTATCTCCACTTATGATAATTTTAGAGTGTGTTTTGATCATGGGCTGCAAAAATATTGCCCTCAAGTGGCAAAAAGAAGAGCAATCCTCCAAGGATCTCTTCTCCATCAATGATAATCCGACTGACCCAAGACATTTCATCCATGATGAGTAGGACATGATCATCATAGAATATCCCAATGACATGTTTTATGTAGGTTATTCCATGTGCAGCAAGTTACAAACAATGTCTCATAGGGCTACAATGAAAATTCATCCACTGCAGCTGCAGAAAATAACATGGCAATCATTATACAGAAAATATCACCTCTACTACTGAATAGTAAATAGATGAGTGAATTAGCAATAAAAAATAAAATACATGCCCATATAAATACAATGGATGGATATCATCCTCAGACTCATGGTCCACCTTCAAAGGAATCAAATAAGTGGCTGTGGTGACCATGTCTCTACTCATGTTCCCATTAGAACATGCCATGCATAAACTGTGGGAATCATCTCCCCTCATAGACACATTCAACTCATGTGTCAATTCACCCATCATGCTTCCAATAATAATATGGACAATATCAAAAAATGGAAACATGCTCATCATAAAAATAGAGGAAGTACTGATGGTTTTACGTGATTCTTGATGGCACCAACAGTCTCCCAAGCAGCAACAACGCAGTTTTTCAAACTGCTGCTTCAGAATTTTACATGGAAAAATGTTCCTTAATAAATGGTAAAGTATATGAGTTGGCTGAACATACATGCAGTGAGAAAACCTTTGCCCAAGGCCACATAAAATATGGTTGTCTCTATCATATGGTTTGGCCCAACTTTTCTCGTGGAGCAACATGAAAAATCTGCCCCTTTGAGGAGCCATGCACTGCAACATAATGAAAAGAGTATGTAAATAAACAAATGTAAAAAAAAATGCTCTTACCATAGGCTAGAAGTAAGATGATAGATGGATCCATGTATATGATCCTGCTCCCCAGTGTCAACACTGTGAGCTCATGCAAAAAGGCTCTTTCCCATGACAATCTTTGTTCCTTGACATGCTCCTTGTCAAGAACACCTCTGGTGATGCTACTGCAATTGTGAAGCTTTTCCCAAGATGGAAATGCCTCTCAATCATTCCAAGCTAAGGAGTAATCCCTTTGCACTATGAGAGTTCCCTCCTCTACTCCTGCAACACCATACATCATATGAGAGCAAATCTGCTTGTGATTTCTCTAAGATAGTTTCAGCAATCCAAGGGTTTGCTGCCTCCTCATGTTCACATCATGTAACTCATGTGATGAAGGTATCATGACTAATATATATACCATATCATCTCCATGTATCCCTACTCCCTGCTGCTCAATGATGTAACCATCCTGCCACCTCTTCTTTATTCCCATCCTCTTGAAAAGAGGATGCACTAAGTGATGGCCAAACTCCTTCAAGAGGAGCCAATGTAGCCAAGCCTCTTGTTGCCCGGTATCATATATTTGCAAGTGGAAAATCAGCCCCTTGCTCCTCATCCACACCCACTCAGCTCCTTGTGGATGTTTTCTCCTTCTTCCTCCTTTGGTACTCCCCCCATGAGGGCTACCATCCTCCCCAACCAAATCTCTCTCTTTGCATTTCATGAGAGTTTGAAATGCAGCTCCTTGGAGACCTCTTAGAAAAGATCTCACACCCATAACTATGTTGGATCCATGAGGACCCAAATGTGAGGGAGGTAATATCTCCTCTCCACCCATGTTTAACAACGCTTCTAATTCCTCCAATGGTGTAGTAGCTGTTTCAACCTCCGGTTCAAAATATGTTTCCTTGTTTATCATGAAGGTGCCATGGTTTGTTCCATCCTCCAAAAGTTCACACTCCAACCTCAATGGCTGAATGAAACTCAACCAAGATGTATGAGGATGAGGGTTCATCTCCTCCTTGAACCCTTTTCACAACGCAATTTAATCAAGGTGCTCTAGAATAGCAAAGTATGTAGATTCTTGGACCTCTAAATGTGAGTTTCCACATTCCCTTAATTTATTTGATGAAATGAAAAGTGGAAATTCATTCATACCTTGGTCGAACTTGGGGTTTTCTTCTTGTATGACTGCATTAGTTGTCTCCTCCAATGCAATGGCTACCTCCTCCATAGATGTAATAGGCTTCCCTCTCAAAGTTGTGACAACGTTGGTGCAATTCTTCTCCCATGGTGGAATGGCTTCCTCTTTCCTTGTCCTCTCTCCATCAAAGGTTTGGATCAACCTTTGAGAAAATTCTGCAAAATAATTCACCCTTGAATGGACCAAGGGTTTGAACCACCAAATAGAGGCTTCATCCTCCATGTGCAGTGCTGCAATATCCACTACTTCTTTCTCTACCACTGGATGTAGCAAGAAAAATGCCTCTATGTCTATATCCCACAATGAACACGGGCTAGGAGGACTTCCCATCATTTTTTGTAGAAGTCCTTCTCCACACACGAGTCTAGGGCTACACAAAACTGCTCTTGGTTGATTATACCCTTGACCTATAGCAACCATCTAGGTCCATGAAGATGATGCACACCGGGCCCCAACATGGGTACTATCACACTGTCCTCCAACATACCATAAATGCACAATCCACGTTCACACTTGGCCCACTCTCACGCTGACCTCCAGTAGACCACGAGTGACCAATACTTGTTGTAGCATCTACCTCTGGCTAGGGCATCCTCACACTTAGTAAATCCTCCTCTTGGCTACCAAGATACTTCTCTAATAGCCCTGTCCTAGGACACCCCTTACTTCATTGCGAGATCTTCTCCTAGTTGTAGTTTCTTAACACCCAAGAGAACCCCAACACATAGCTTCCATAGGTTTCATATGAATTTGATCCAATCACCAATCATTACACTTTTTAGGACTTCTAACCAACACATTAGCCCTCCCTTCTTTTCTTCCGCAGGTTGTACTAAAATTATCCAACTGTCCAAACTAGGATCAATAATTTAACACAAAAACATACCTTCTAATGTGTTGGTACCCTGTTGTATTCTGCAATCTGGTTAGGGCTTATCCACAGTCCATGTCAACCCTCTCAACACTTTCCAACAATTCCTTCTATCAATGTGGCTTGCCTTCACCCTAGAGTTTCTCTCGTACGCTAATTGTCCCTTAGTTATGTTGTAGTAATTAGGCCTTATGACCCCTCCAACATACCTAATACAGACATGCGTTATCCCTGTAATAACTACAGTGCCTGAGACTCTCTTAAACAACAAATATGCCACTCCTTTTGGTACCAAAACAACCCTCTTACCAAATTATTTACACAACTACTCCTCAACCTTGTTATATCTCCTAATCTAACCTCAAAATAGTCATTTCAGGCTTCAACCTTCTCTTCTTCAAGTTGTGGCTTACATCAGAAGGTGTTTTACTCCTAAATTATTTCGCTTGGATGTTATCTTAGCCTCCAACCTCACCTTCTATTTATATGCAACATAAGGGCTTCATTTGGGCATCCACATGGGTTTGACAAGTTGTCACATGGCTTATTAACATCAAGCCCACCTAGACTCTTCTTGTGCAAATCAAACCATATAATTCAAAAATTCACAACTCCCTCTAAGCCTACACGATCTCCACTAGCGTTTGTAGGGTCTTAGGGGAAAATAAGCATAAACTTCTAGCTCTTTGATATACTAACGAGTACAGATTATATGAGTAGTTTATATGGTTTATATGACATTGAATCAACCTTGAGATGGAGGTTGTTATGTGTTAGAGAAATTAAGGAGATGGGAGTTAAAAAATTTCTCTTATCATGAAATTATCTTATGATGTTTTGTTATTACTATTTCTTCTTTCAATTTATCTTTTCTTATCATCAAGAGTAATTCCAATGAAAAAATAGAAGAAGACACAAGATGTAGGCACATGTTAGGGAAATCCCCCACCTTTTGGGGAAAACCCAGTCAAAATTCTTCCTTCATTAGATTTAAGATGAGATGACCAAGACCTTGGGCTATAGAATTCCTCCATCAAGTCATCCCTTCACTGTGTTAGCACCGAGATCTCCATGAAACCGATATATCCTTTGCTTGCACCTAAACTCCATCCTCATTACCTTGATTGAGTTTGAGATAACAACATAGCACCGAGCATCATCATAGCATTGAGAACCATAACTGAGATAATCAAGCATATTCATTGAATTGAGTATCATAACATAGCATTGATTCTGTGGTAGATCTGTGTTGAAACCGAGGCACTTTTTTGCTGCAACATCATATCATGGAAGTTACCCAATTCATAGCATAAATGGTTACCAAAATTCTGTAATATGTTCGAGACCTTATCCTCCAACACCGAACTTGTGATCATGATCCGAACTGTATCTGTGGTTTGAAACTTTAGAGATTTCCAAACTTCTGTGGTAGAAATGAAAACTATACCCCTGTATATATAGTTGTTTTCCATAGTTATTGAGCCGACATGACAGTGTGAAGTGTTGTGTCTTGATTTGAGCTGACTTGAAGACTGATTGAAGTCGACTTAAGGATGCAACTTTGATGACTTGTATCACTTGACATGAGGGTTGTCTTTGAAGTAGATTTCAAGGATGATGACCTTGAAGAATATGACTTGATGGAGGATCCTTTTGACAACCTAATGTTACATGATTTAAAAGCCCAAAAATTGGATCAATTTAATTTTGTAACAACTAACCTAGATGTCCACAATTGGGACCTTAATATAAATACGACCGAAGCACGAAACCCATGCTTTAATAAGTCGAATAATAATAATTTATTTTGATAAATACATTGTTAATGAAGACTGAACCTAGTTACATTCTTCCATAGTATGACTCCTAGAGCCTCATCCTTTTTCCTGTTGATGAAAAAAATTTATTAGTTATCCCTTGGATAAGAACCACCATTTTCATAAAGTCCTATAGCTCTTCACTCTTCAACAATGTTCCCATATCTTGTGCCAAAATTCCATAATCGTGTCCATTAAAATTTATAAGATCTAGCTTGAAAATCATTATTTTGACCCACTGATTTGATCCTAGATTTAGTTTGCAACTATAAACCTTGAACCAATCCACTAAAAAAATCTGACTTTTTAAGAGCATCTACAACTTGCATGAGACTTGTAGGCAACATGCTAGATCTCAAACCATTAGCTTTAATACCATGTTGGAGAATCGAGGGATTTTTTATATTAGAAAACTCGTATTCTAAAATAGAGGTGGTGTCTAAATTCATTTTTATCACACCTAAGAACAACCAAACATAGTTCAACATACTAAGAACTGTAAGAAACAAAATTATTTCCATACACAACACATATAATCTATTGTTCACCATATAATAAATACACCCATAAGACCATCTTTTGTAGCACCAAGATGCAACCAAAACATTCCATACTTTTCTTAAGTTAAAATTGATAATAACATAAGAATGATTTGAATGCAAACTAAATGGAAATGAGTCATGGTAGAATGGATGAATTCAAAAGGTTGAGTTCGAAATTCAAAAGATAATGCAAACCCTACATAAGGAATAAACACATCAAGTAATATTGACCTTAGACAATGATGATAACAACTCCTCTTAACCACCCAAGCTAAACCTAATTGACTTCCTAATTTCCTTTTTATCCATTTCTAATGCTTCCTATATATGAAATTGAAATGAATATTTTTTTTCTATTTATAAAAACTTATACCTCGAGCTCCATTTAAATTTGGATAGCATGGGTTGTCTTTAAAATAGATAAATTGAATTGACATTAAGCATAACCATATTGAAACCTCATCGAGAACATGTTTTGGCATTAAAGAATTAAATTTGGTGATAGTGTGGGTTGTCTTTAAAATAGATAAATTGAATTGACATTAAGCATAACCATATTGAAACCTCGTCGAGAACATGTTTTGGCAATAAAGAATTGAATTTGGTCATATAATAAGATTTAGAATTGTTTCTGATTGACTAAAAGCTTGTTTTCCTTACACACAAGGAAATAAGTTAACTAAGCAATAAAAAAAAATATCTTGCAATAGTGAAAGTCCACCCTTTAATGGCCCGAGAATGAATCATTTCAAATAATTTAATTTTACTTAAATAAAATTAATGAATTAGCTCTCACTCTATTTTGATTATAGAATAAAACAAAAATGATTACTAAAAAATGAACTTTTTCAAATAACTTTCCATAAAATATGGTGATACAATATTAATAAAAATTATACACTTGAAATAGCAGAGTCCCTTCCATAGAATGAGAGGCAAAGGCTAATATTGCTTTAACAAAAATCCAACACTAACATTTACCTTTTCCCGCAGAGAGAGCAAGGGTTCCCTCCCTGCCCGCATCTACATTTTCCCTGAAGACGAAAACATTGTTCCTCATTCTTCATGCTTTGTTTCGAAGCTCTAATCTTGCTCAAGCTTTCTCGATACAGGTTGTTCAGTTCTACAAACATGTTGTGATCAAGATGCTTGTAGGTCATGAATGCATATTTTTTTCATTGTTTATGTTAGTTTCATCATATGTTTTAACATAAAAGAAAGAACCCCAGAGGTTTAAAACCGTAACCCTAGAATCAACTTCTTAGTGGTGCAACTTTTGCATAAAATCTCTGTATGGGGAACACAATTAGTCCATCTGAAAGAACTATATTTAGGATTACAAATTTTGGTTAACCCTAGGGAGTGACATAAAAACCTCTGGACCCATAAATGGCCAAAAAACATCATTTAGGGCCTACAAATGACCGTAGAAGTTCAAGACCCAAAAAACCATAGAAAAATTGATAAGAAGATACAGAACCATTGAGTTAGTGGAAGATGTGGGTGGCCACCAAATATCCACCTGGATTAGAGTGCCACAAAATTTTAGGGTGGGAGATAAGGTATGGTTGCATTTTTATAAAGAATACCTCTTAAGATCCCATTGGAAGTTCCCCCCGACTCTCCATTCCGATATAGGCCTTACACCAACACAAAGGTTGTGGGTGAAGATGCTTCCAAATAAGAAATTCCCTTTTCTTTGGATTGAACCTTATACTTAATGTGGAGCTACTTCAACCATATTTTCCACCTCTCATAGGCACCTCATGTTCCTTCTTTGGCGCACATGTCTCGCTAGGAGACATATTCAACAAAATTTTCCCCACTCGACGAAGGAACTTGACACAAAATGGACCACTTATTCATAAGGGGGGACAATTGATTCAATAGAATACTAGTGACCACCCACTTGTTACATTGATTCAACATTATTCGATGTCTTGGTAGTTATATTATAGTGTTTTAGGTCTCAAAATTCTAGTGCCTTTTTTGGGCATTTCCCTTGCATTTTTGGCATTTGTCATAGGCTAAAGACACGTAGTATGGATTGTATTGGTCCAAGAAATTTCCTAAATGTAGTTTGCATGAAAACATTGTAGCCCCAGGAAGTTGATATATCGATTAGCCTCTTTGGGCCCACGTTATTTTTGGTATGCCATTTCCTAGGGCTAGGGTTTTGGATTTTAGAGTTTTTGGATCTTAGGACATCATACTTTATGTTCAAAAGCAGTTTTGACATCTTGTAATATTTTCTTGTGATTAAGAGTAGTTGACACATCTCTCTTCATAAAGAAGCTACCTTCATTCCGCTTGGTTTGTATCACTTTGCAATTTATAGTTATTTTCTATTTCATCCATTAATAGAATTTGGATTTTTTTCTACTATTGTACTCTTTGCAATATCTTTTCTATGTTTCCATTTATGTTTTTTCATAATAAAATCCCCTTCAAACCTTAGGTCTACCTACGGATTCTTTTTTTAGTAGAAGCTTCTACCTTTGGATGACCATGGGTCATAATATTTGAATATTGGAGCAAAATGTCAACTTTTTTATATCTTTACAATGGTTAAGAACATGTTCTTTGTCATAAGATGTCATAGGTTCAAATCTAAAGGGGTAGAGTATGTACACCTTTGTAGAGTTTAACGGACTCAAGTCCTTTGTCCTACAAACAATAAGATCACAATAAGGTAAGATCACAATAAAAATCCCACAAACAATGAGATCACAATAAGGTCTCACTAAGATCTTAAAAATATATTATTACTACTATATTACAAATATTAGCTCTATGTACCCTAGATTAACCTGGATAGCTATATTTTTTAATGAGAAAAATACATATGTTAAAAAAATATAGAGTAATGCTCTCACATTTTTAAATAATAAAATTTTACGACTTGTTTTATTTATTTTTAATATGACAAAAAATATGTCAAAAAATTATAACATTTGAACTTTGGCGGGTGTGTTAACCATTTCAACTCTAGTGGCTTATCAATTGGAGGGAAAGCTAAGGCACGAGCACAAGGTTACTGGAGATTTGAGGGTTCAGCAGTTTTGGATGTTAAACATTTTTTCAAAAACAAAGCTTTCAGAGATTCTGTGCAGTGATGGTTTCCGGGGACCTTTAAACAGGCAGAAAGGAGGATTTTAGGCCACCGTAAGTGCGAATTTAGGCATTCTTCTGCGCTTCATCGTGTTCTCAACTATCTCCATTTACTGAAATGCGGACTCGTTCATCTGAGATTTTGGGGATAGTGATATTATTGTAATGATTTTGACTGGTGTTTTTTTTTATCTTCTGTTATATTTTGGAACGTAGATTGCCATGTTAGATGCTAGAAGGTCCTTCAAACTGGGGCTGGCATGCCACAAGAAGCAATTTCACATGACCAACCGGTGAGGTGCTTCAGATTGTGGTTGGAATTCCAGTACCTGTTCTTTTTTCTTGTGAATTTTATCCAGAAGTTGTAATATGCTTGCGGGAACCATGGCTACATTACGTATGGAAAGAAAAATTACTAAAGTTTTGGAGTGTGATTCTAAGTTTTTTTATTATGTAATGCTTCGTATGCAGGTTCTCTGCTCGACATGGAAGCTCGACATGGAAGGACGATGGCATTGCTATTTTCTCTGTTGGATGTGATAAACAAGCTAAAATGTGGCCATTGCTGACTAGGGGCTAGCCAGTGACTATGGCTATGCATGATGCACCTATTAAGGAAATTGCATGGATTCCAACAATGAACTTGCTTGCAACTGGAAGCTGGGACAAGACACTTAAGTATGTATATGATTGTTTTCTTTGATTCTGTCTCTCTTTGCTTATTTATGTTATGAGGTTGCTTGTTAATGTTAGTGGAGTTGTGACCTTATGAATTTTAAACCCATTTGAGCACAGTGCCAAAAATTTAATATCTTTTAGGCTTTGAGTGAAATAGAAACTTCTCATCTGGCCAATTTTTTTATAAAATTATATGAGATAAAGGGAAAAAAATTTGTTAGATTAACCCAGGTCCTAGATTAACTACTCAACATTTTCGCTTACTACCATAGCCTCGTAACTATGCAATCCTTTTTAGA
This sequence comes from Pinus albicaulis, assembly GCA_034641835.2. Classification (NCBI taxonomy): domain Eukaryota; kingdom Viridiplantae; phylum Streptophyta; class Pinopsida; order Pinales; family Pinaceae; genus Pinus; species Pinus albicaulis. The sequence goes on along the minus strand of CM076578.1, from coordinate 497,701,788 downwards.
AACATAGATAACTTCCCTTTGATTTGGATTAGCATTGTATTCTGCAAATCTTCATATAAATTGTGTTGTCCCTGGTGATAAATTTTAATGCCTGGATCTCCTGCTTGCAGCTGTATATCACTCTCTCCTTTTATCCTATGCACTGATCCACAAGTACAGGACCAAAGGTTGAATGGAACATCGGAAACTTCAAGTTATTTAAGACTGCATCAACCTCTCCTCCAAACTTGAAGAAAATTTTGAAAGCTTTTTCAGCCTTTTCCTCTAAGGCTCTAGCCCTGTCGAGACATTTACAAGCTTTAGAAAAACGATTGTTTTCTCCAAGTCATGGAGCTTAGGAATTTCTACCCCCTCATCAGGATATTGTATTTTCCATTGAATGATGTCATTTAGCATATTTATAATATTCTCCAATTCTTCCTTGACAGGCACCATCTCCATTACACCATTACACCATACACCATAGGGCTCACAAGAGGAAAGATGAAAAAAAAATAATACACCATCAATCTACTCTCAGAAGAGATGAAAACAATACACCATCAATATCCTCTCAGGAGAGATTAACATAGTGCACCATCAATCTCCTCTGAAGAGATATGAAAATAGTACACCATCAATCTCCTCTTAGGGAGAGATTCAATTTGTACACCATTAATCTCTTCTTAGGGAGAGATGAAATTTGTACACTGTCAATATCCTCTCAAGAAGAGATGAAATTTTTACCTCATGATTGCAAGCCTCATAACCAAATTCCCTGACCACATAGGTCTTACGGTAACCCGATGATGCTATCAAATCAATGCTCCCTCTCAAAGGGATCCTTAGCCATTCTAGGCTTCTTACATAATCTTCAACCTACTCAAAAGAAGAAAGGTAGCCATGGTGGATTTCAATACTTGTTTTATTAGTAACATCTAGCTATTCGTCCAGCTTTAACCAAAGCTTTGAACAAAAGCAAACACCAACAACCTATCAATGCTATTTCTTTTCTCAACAACATATTCTTGCAACTTTTTCTTCATCAAGGAAGTAGCCATGGGCTCACAATCCATCATGCCACATTCTCAACAAGTATTTTATCAGGTTCATGTAACACTTTCAATCAACTCCCTCTTACACTAATGAGGTTCTCATCCTTTGTGAGAAATATATCATCAACACAGAGAGAATTTCACGAATTCGTCAACAGTAGATCAACTGCTTCCTTCAGGACTTCAAGCCATCTTCATATTTGAACTTGTGAATTTATGTAGATTTTCTATGCTTGATGCAACTTTACTTTCACTAAAACAATCACACAATCAAGTAAAGTGCTGACAGAACATACCAGTAGATCAACATAAGACAAACCATAAACAGATAAATGTGTTGGTGTGTTACGGTGGTCAACAGGATGCTTCAATCAGCAAAGTCTCCTTGGTCAGCCAACCCAGCATGTGTCACAACAGTGCTCAAAATAGCCACACGGTCAACTCAAATTCAACCCTAGAAAAGTCAATGTTGCCCAGAAAAATCAACGTAAAACAGCAACAAGCAGCAACAACAGTAGCAACACCAATAGCAACAGAAGCAACACCAACAACAACAGCAACAACAACATCACCAGTAGCAACAACAACAACAGCAGTAGCAACAACAAAAAAAAAGGTGAGTATGATGAAACAAACATGGAGGTCCTCTCCACCCTCACGAGAGTGTGAGTATGATGAAAGGTGAAACTAAACTATCATCTAACCATTTCACTAAGGTGAGTGAATGCTTCAAGAAGTAAGGATTTGGGGAGGTCAATCTAGTCAAGTCTACATTCTTCTCATTTTCACAAGAATACGGGTGTCGATGCTTTCTTATTTGGTCTAACATTAAGTGTGGGGAAAGGGTTTCATGTTTGAAGAAATAAGGAGAACCTTACCTTCTAACTAAGGTAATGCCATTACTTAGTCAGAATACTTATAAAGGCTTCGACAAACAACTCGTTTACCTCAAGGTTTTTTAGTGACTTATATGATATTTATATATGTAATCATGATTTTATGTAATCTGCTTGATAACGACTCTAAAATTTTCATAGCCATGTAGCACAAATCTGGGATCAACACCCATTGACCTTTACAAAGATATTAGTTAAATCTGACCTCGCCAACTCAACTTATGTTCATGTGCATGTAGAGGTAAAGTATCTCCCTCAAATGAAAAAATAAGTAATGAAGCCTTATTTTCCATTCCAAAGGCACGAGAAAAGATAACTAACCTTTGAAGAAATACATGGCTTACTTTATTGCATGTCTTTTTTGCTTGGTTTTGATTCACATTCGCAATAAAGCTACTTCTTACTCTTTTGGTCATTCTCTTCTTTTCTTTTTTTCATTAATGTGTTAGTGTGGTAATGAACAAGTCAAGTGTTATTGACAAAAGTAAAACATAAATTGAATGATTTATTTTATTTATTTATGATATTATAATACTCTAATTATTCCAATGCACATAATTACTAGAGAATGGCCATCATCTAGAAAGAAAGAAAAGTGCATGCCAATTCACGAAGTTGAAACATAGATCCTACATGGTTCCTCCCCCCTCTTGACATGGTCGGTCAAGAGAATAGAATTGTGTATTCTCTCTTTTGTCCACCAAATATCTCTCTCACAATAAACAAAACTTCATTCATTCCTACCGATCAACTCAATTTTCCATGCTTCTTTCCTTTCATTTGACTTATTTATTTTTCAAGGGAAATTATCCTCTTTCTTAGTCCGAGGGTGAGTGTGAGGGTCAATGCAACAATATTCACAGGCACCTAACCATTACATCAATATTTCTCATCATCATGTCACTTGCAAGGAATTGAATTTGGATGTGGGAGATAACAACCTTTCTTCCCAACCACCTGAGATAAACCCAATTGAATTATTTGAATTTTTGTGTTATGATATAATGAGAGATAATTAAGGAGCTTCAATGGACTTATTCACTTTAAAGTGGAAAGAAAGAGATAGGGAGAGGTCTCTTGCAATTCTTTTAAGGGCACATGAGATGAGACATGTTTAGAAGGCAAGGTGTTTAACATGCCTTTGGAGAGGCATTTGACATGGATTGACCCACATCATGAACACATGTGAAATAGACCTCTCCCAAAATAAATCCCTCTTCCTTAAAGAAAACAAGAAATTTAAATGAAACACTTAAAGAAAATATGAGTTTTCAAAACTAAGAAACTACTCTATTATACGTTGAATCTCATGGGCATGATTTAGAGTCTCAATGCCTCATTGATAGTTGTTGCTTCTATGAATATTAGGTTGCCACTCAACTGAATCATTATTCTTAATAAGGTAGGGGGTGATGAGAGAGAGAACTCAGGTGATTGAAAAACCATTGAGAATTGATCATTCCCTTGAAAATGTTAATTTTTTCTGGCCAATAACATGATTTCTGCCTAGTAAAAATGTGAAGGTAAATATTTACTAAGCTATTGTCATTCAATATCTCATTCCTCAAATGGACATACAAAAAGGAAGCATGCCATGAATTAAAATCGATAAAGTATGGACAAGATAAAGTATCATATGTTTACTTTCTATTTCTTTACGATGGGTGGCGTGTTCACCTGGAATGTTGAATAGGGTAAACATCTGCACAATTTATATCCAAAAGATTTTAACAAGGTTGAATCTCATTTATCTAGGCTTTTAGTAGTGTAAATATTGTGGATATCGATGATAAAAAATTACAACTAATTATTAGAAATAATTAATGTCATACTTAGTTTAAATCGACGAAAGGTTCATTGATGAAAAAGCTTTGAAAATCCAATGAAAATGAAATTGGAAGGGTTATCCCTTATGTTATAACAAAATTAAATACAAAAACATCCACAAATTTTGAACAAAGGAAGAGCCAATTAACGATAATGTGAGTGCACTTGGCAAAACAATCTAACATTCATGTAAAAGCACCATAACATCAACCTCAAATAAGAGTAGACTGGATGTTTGAGGTAGGCTATTAATTCCCTCACCACCTGTGTTTGATTCCCTATAATAACATGTTAAGCTTGTTGTGATGACGCTAAAGGAATAAGACCACAGTCCAACATTAAAAAAAATGGCACCTTAATAAAAAATAAAAAAGCATCCTAACATCGATTTAAGCGATATTTTGTGGATGCTTGATAGTCATATGCAAAACACAAAAAAATCACCCTAACATCAATTTAAGCGCTATTTTGTGGATGTTTGATAGTCATATGAAAAACGCAGGAATTCTAGAGGCCATGCAAGTAAAAGGAATTTGAAAAAGAGCGAACTGCAAGCTAAATCCAAGGCCAGTGTTTCTTGAAGAGGGTTTGAAGAGGGTTTATGTGGGGTTCTAAGCATCACAATGGTTTGTGAATGGTGCAGAGGTGGGAGTAATTGAGGTCGAAAGAATGTCAGAAGCGATACCAGACGCCACATATTTTTTTGTAAATTTCCCCCGTTATCCTTCTTCCATTTCTCGAGCTATTGAAACCCTCGTGGGTACTGAAGAAATTGATAAGGTGAGACCGCCTCTTTCTTTATTCACTTGCTTAAAAACCCGACGACATTTACATGAAATTTGACTCATTTGAGATTTTATATTCAAGAAAAATTTGGATTTAATGGAAACTGGGTCACAAATGGTTGTATATGTTGTGATAATAGATTGAAATTCCTTGAGGCCTCCACGATAGCCTTCTTTAATAATAATATTCCCATTCCTTTCTTTTCACAAACCGTGATCACATTGTTTTCGTAATTGCAGCATTGCCTTTTTTGCAAACACTCTTGTAAATCATCAAACTCTGCATGGACTCTTCTTTTCCTTGCATTGTTAGTGTTAACAAAGTAGGCAAAACCTGGGAATCAAAATGACAAAAATTAGCTCTCTTTTGCATCCCTTAAGATCTAGCTTGTGCTTTGATTTCAGCCTTTTTTCTGTTGAAATTTTCCTGGCATAGCATCACCTTGGCCACCACGTACAAAAGCCGTGTGAAAATAAGTTCCATCATCAATTGCAGCATGACCTAATGTAGTTTCTATTGGCTCATCTAAAAGCATATGTAGTTTCCTATAATATCGTTCTTTAGCTCTAGACAATTCCAGTCTTTGTTTGCTAATACGTGATCCTTTATATAATGGAGATCAACTTGTACCTCATTCAACGCTGCATGCTTCCACTACCTCGATTGTTGCAAGAAGCCCAGGAGTATCTCCATATTAATCCTCTTGTTCCATCTTACGCTTCTTCTCAACAAGAAGAGTCAAGAGACAATCCAGCTCCTTTACTGAGACTTCCATCTAGCCTCTAATTGAAGATTGGGATAGTTAAGGGAGCTTTCAAGCCAACTCTATTTGAGTTATATACAAGGTCATGGGAAATAACAGGTTTGAAACCCATACCTATGTTGAATAATTTGAGAACTAAATAGTATTTGGTATAGAATTAGAAAAGAACAGAAAGCGAGTAAACTTATAAAATAATCTAAACAAAACATAAAAATGAAAAACAATATAAACAAAATATAATAATAAATAGAATTATTCCCTGCCAACAAACAGAAGACTGTAAATTCATTGTCTCTGAATGATGGGAAGAATATATAGGGATACAAAATAGCAACAACAACTAAGAAGTACTAAAATCTTTCTCATTTTTGAAAGAATGAAGTAAATCAACAAATATTAAGTACAAGTAGATAAGATAACTATATTAATTTCCAACGAATGACCACAAAAGTAGGTCAATGGGACTGCAGAGTATAATGATGTCGATACAAGGAGGAGTACCAAAAGGTCTCCTATATAAAGAGCAAGAAATAAGAAATAAAGCAAGAAATACATAATGCCTGAAAACCAAAATGAAGAAAGTCCTGGACTCCAAGTGCAAAAGGCACAAGATAATGGTCCACTAAATCTCTCTCCTAATACTTGAGGTCGAATGCAAAAAACTGAATATGGAGTGTTGTCTCGAGGGAAGGCTAGGGGAGGATTTGGAGCCTCTATAACGTCGCTGTCGAGAAGAAGTGATATGTCGTTGATGACTGGGCAATCTCAACTGCATGCTAGTGAGAGATCTGGTTCGGTAATGACTCAGGGGTCCTTGTGCTAGGGGGATGGCCCCTCTAACCCGCACTGATCTAGAGTCTGAGGAAACAATGTTATTAACTTGTTTCTTCGTGCCTCTTGCTGACGAGAGCACTGTAAAAAATGACGTAATCAGTTTTACGGGATCTGCTCTAGGAGGCTGGAGAATTTGTTTGTGAAGTCTCCTGGCCTCCTGTATGTACAAGGCTAGACATCTCTGGTCCTTGTATCGAAAGAAGCTAGATAAGGTCTGTATCCCTCTGAACAAGCAATGGAATCTCCCACGAATCATAGTAAATGAGGCAGTGAAAGATGAATTGCTCCTCCGACTTAGTCTCTCGGAGGCGACACAACTGGAAAATCATGTCTAACCGTGCAATTTGATGGTCAGCCTCAATCTGCAGTTTATGAGAACCTACTTTGATCAGACCCAAGGGAATCCAAAGTGCGTGCATCTAATGGTGAAGCGTGTAATGTGGTAAAATAATGAGTCCATCTCTCAACATCATGAAGTGCTCAATATAGAAAGCCATCTTCGTACATAACCCATCCTAAGGGTTTATCTAAATAACCTGTACATATTTCCTGTAAATATCCTCTCGGATGATTTTATTCATCTCTTGTTTGGTTGGTAGGAGGTGGCCTGGTGCACACAAAGAATACTTGAATGGAGGGAGTTGGTTTATCTTGATACCAACTGAAGCAGGGAGATCTGAGACTCCAACATACCAACATTAGGATTGAGCCAAAGGAATTGCTACTAGAATGGACTCTAATGAAAGGTAGGCCAAGTATGGATATCGATCCCACCCCTTCACTGTATCTGCAAAACCTCGAACATGGTGAAGAAGAGAGATGATACCAAACACTATCTCAAGGCAAAAGGGGTGAGCTCCAAACTCTGCAAGAATGATGGGCTGAGGCACTGTCTGCTTACACTAAATGATGCGACGAGGAAGGGTGATCTACACTCTCTCTGCAGTAGGCCAATCAGACTCTAGTAAGCTAGGACCCCAAACCTCCGAACCATATAGAACTGTGGGTCAAACAAGACTGTCCATCAGTGACATCTTGGCTGATATGTCCTAAAAATGATTCCGAAAAAATTGTCTCTAGAGAAGAGCCAAGGATCCATAGCCCTTGTTGATTCGAGGCTGGAGTGCAGGCTGCAAGCTAAAGTGAGGTCCTATGAATAGTACCCCCAGATAGGTGTATGAGTTGGTGATCTCAATCTCCTCTCCTCTGAAAAAGAAATGGAGGTCACAGAGAAACTTCTTCGACATGTTGAAGATAATAACCTTGGTTTTACCTAGGTTAACCATCAAATGTCGAAGATCACTGAAAATGGTCAGGGCATCCAACTGCCTCTGCAATCCGTCAGGGGATGGGGCTAGAAGGACCACGTGATCTGGAAACAACAAGATAGAAATCAAGACATGATGTAGAAGGCAACCATCACCGTCCTGGATCTGTTCACGCAAGGACTCCAGCTCGTCAATATAGATCCCAAATAGTGTGGGGACAAGGGACAATCTTCTTTTACTCCAATAGTGCTCTGGATAAAATCTGATAGCCCATGTACTATGCGTAGACGACCAAGGACCGACTCATATAAGCGCATGATGGTTGACAAGAGGGTCTCTAAGATGCCAATATCTCTGAGTCTCTGGAATAATGCTTCTTTAGACACTGAGTCAAAATCTTTTCGAAATTCTACAAAACAACAATAGACTTTTGAAGAGTGATGTTGTGCCTCCTCAATGATGGCCCAAGTGTAAGGATGTGGTCAATAGTCTGGTGCTCAGGTCGAAATCCAGCTTTTTCTCTAGCTCTAAGTTGTTTCCGCTCAATATCCTTGGAGATTTGGAGGTGGAGGGATGTATCATATAGTTTGGAGAATGTGTGGCCCTCGATTTGTGTATCGAGTGAATGATGTGCTGAGACCATGTTGATGGGAAACCTGTATAGACCACATGGTTGAAGATATCAACCAAGTAGGGAGCCAGAGCATGAAGACTGTGTTTAAGGAACTCTGCCTAGAAACCATCCTCATTTGCTGCTTTGTTGTTGTTCATCACCCAAATGGCCTCTCTGATGTCACTATCATAGAATACGAAACCTAAAGAGGGCAGAGAGGTCACCTGATTCTGGGGTTGCCCTGGGATTTCATAGAGGGTGTACACATGGGAGAACATGGGCTGGGGGTTAAGGTCAGAGGGGAGGGGAGAGTGGTGGGGGAGGATAGTACGCCAGAAGTTTTTAGGGGAGTGAGCAAGAGAGGAACACAAGTCATGTCTTCTCTGGGAGACAAAGAGATGTTTCTTGTGACGGAGGAGGCAATGATATGAGGCTTTGATATTGGGGTAGGAGGGGTGAGTATGGATGAATGAATGTTGAAGCTAGCGGTGGAGAGCTTTTTATTCCTCATCATACCATTGATTCATATGGAAATAGGGTTTATGAGAGGTGAAAGTGGGACGACGAGAGTGGGGGTAGGACTTAAGGGAAACATCCAAAATGATGGATGAGAGACAGTTGTACTTGGTCGATGCGGAGTCAAATAGTGAGAATTTTTCCATGGAGGGGAGCATATGGTGAAGATGGGAAGAGAAGATGTCTTGGTCACCCTCATCAAAACGAAAATTAGTACGTGGTGAGCCCTTGGGGGGAGGTGGGGTTGTCAGCACGAAGAGAGAAAGAAAGAAAATCATGGTCAGCTAAGGGGATGGGGGAAACAAAAAAGTGATGAATGAAGGGGAGGAGGTTTTGGCTAGAGAGGACATAATCAACAATGCTTGCTCCTCCACCATGAGGTCGACATGTGAAAAAGCAGGAGTTTGGAAAATGCAGGAGGCCATTAAGAATCAACAACTCCTGAGATTTTCCCAAGTGTAAAAGATGTCTACCATAGGCAGTAAGGGGCCCTAATGCATCATCAGAAATCCTATGAAATCCTGCTGGCTCTAGGTCAATCTACTAGATGTAATAAACATCCTCAAACTGATTGTGAAGAGGGATCTGGAGGGCTCTAGTGTGGGAGTTGAAGTCACCTAGAAGAATAACCTCCCCAAATGATGAATACTGGGCTATGCTGACATACAAATTGACAAAGCAGTTCCCGCCAAGTCCATTATGAATAGCATATGATGGAGAAGCAGGAGGGAAGTAACAACAACAATGTAACTATCCCTGGGGAGAGGAGAGACCCCTCAAACCTGAACCCAAATAAACCTTGCAAACTCATCCGAAACCACCAAATAAATCCTGCTCTAAAAGGAATCTCCAATGAAGCAAGAAACTCCCTTAGAACCTTTGATACCATCGGAACTCCTCGTCTCCTGCCTACAAGATGAGAACTTATGGTAACTTGTAATGTCTGGGAGAGGTTGAACATGGCTCTCATGCATCTTGATGATGAATAAAATACCATACAGTCGAAGAGAATCATATAATAGACCTGGCGATGCCCAAAAATACCCATTCCCATTCCAACAACTAACAGAAATGGATGCCCCTTGTTTCCTCCCCTAACGAGCCTATCATTTGGAGGACCCGAAACGGGGCTTCCACCCAGGTGGAAAAGTGTCCTGAATCACTGCTTTGAGGTTCCTGATAACTGCCCATTTCCCTGCCTGGCGTGTTGCTGTAACCAACTACCTCAAGTGTTTGAGCTCAACAACCTGTGTTTTAGTGAGATCTTCATCAAGGAAGATCTTACTAGGAAGTGAGAATAGTTTTCGCTTAGCTCTAAGAGCCCGAAGGCGATCAGATGTTGACCTGAATCAGAGAAAGAGAGTGGAATTGTACCCAAGCCAAGCCTTATCAAGGGTCACATCTTGGAGATCTAGTTTTTCATTGAGGAACAAGGTCCCAACCACCATGGGGTCTGAGGATGTGAGAGGCAAAGGAAGCCCTCTCACTTTGAGGATCAATCCTTGCGCTTGTCTAGTGCGTTCTTCCATGAGTTTAGATTGTACCACCTCCTCAATTGCAGCTAAAGGGGGAGCGAGGGGGGTTATCCCTTCCTCTAGCAACCTGTGCCCGTGAGTTGATGTGTGTTTCTATTTCTTGTTTAAAGGCCTCTTGCTGAGCTTTGATATCCTCCTATTTTCTTTTCAGATTGAGAATTTTAGCGTGTAGAGTGTCATTAGAGGGGTGGTGGTGAACTGCTTGCTCCTTGTTGTCCATCAACAAATACTTCAGTGAACCATTATCGCCTTCCATTACAACTACTTTGTTCCTGAGTTCATCGACCTCTCTTTTTAGTGCCTGGTTAGAGGATTCAAGGGTTTCCAATCTCCTAAATATTTCTTGAAAAGCCTTGTTGTCGCATCGAAATCCATAATCGGGCAAAGGTAACGGTTCCGACAAGATTTGAAAGAAGTCTTCGACACCTATGTCTATGTCGGTAGGAGGTCGTGACGGCGTAGTCACCTGCGGTTGATCCTGTTGCTGTGGTTGGGTGCTCGTGGATCCAAGCATCATGGTGTTGACATCATTAACGAAGATCTGCATCTTGAAAGTGGAATAACACTGCTAAATATTGATCCCTGCACTTCCACAAGAGCTCTTGAAGAATCTCTCATCGTCGAGGAGAAAACAGACCAGAGAGACGTACTGGTGCCAACAACAAGGGCCGGTGCCCAAAGAAGACCTGATAATTGGTACTCGCTGAGGAGTTATGACAAACACTTTACTTACAAACCCACAACTCTCGTCCATGCGCTTTCACAGCAAGATTCCATGCATGAATGAGTGGCAGTCGGCGGACAATCTCCAATCGCGTGAATGATGGCAGATGGTGGACAGATCTCTGTAGAGTCAAACTAAAGACTTGCTCTGCTACGTCAATTATTCACTGTTTCGAGAGATAAAGAATCATTGGCGAAATATATGAGTGACCAAGAATCAAACCTTATAGTCGAAGAGAAAACCCAAATCTATTTCGCAGGCTGCTTCTCCTTTTACTCCGCTCCCCACTTCTGTGGCTCCCTTCCCTTTCCTTTCATAGGCCTTAAGAAACACTGAAGCTGAGAGAATTTGATCACATGTGCTGCCTGCCTAGACTCTGACGGTGTGTGTCCAGTAGAGGGGGTTATCGACGGCTCTGCAATTCTGGCGGATGCGATACTATTGATGCTAGAGTAACCAGAGTTGATTTGATGTTTGGCCCGCCATTGAAGTTCCATTTCCACCACCACTTTAAGATAAGGAAAGATCTAGGGTTGGCCCAAGAATACCATGATAGGATACAATTCAGGGAAATAGGAATGTACAATGGATTTAATATTAAACCCTGTACCTACCGAGTGATCGATATGTATGCAAATTCGATGGATGCAGATGCAATTTGATTGATGTTGGAGTAACTGGAGCTGCATTGATGTTTCCAATTACACCACTCACTGGATCGATGCTCTGTATCTATCTGCTAGCATGCTTTTCTGCTAGCGTGAGAAGGACGTCTCAAACCAGTTATTGCAAACAAATGAGAATTTTCCTAGTATACTTCCTGAAAGTGATACCAGTGCCCCTGGATGCAGACTTGTAGCTAGCCGTATCCCTAATCATTGTCCTAGACCCAACCTTAGACCAAACGAAACTCGTCCAAATAAGGGCAAATTTGGAAATAGGAGTTGTGATTTTGTTGCTTCAAGTATTAAATCGTTTTCAGACTCCATATTAAAGCTGCAACACACGAATATGGATATTTATAAAGATGCTGAAAGGTTGCGTGTTGAATCTGAGGAAAAGCGAGCAGAATTAGATCTTAGACGGACTGAGATTATCATGAATACTCAGTTGCAAATTGCTAAACTACTTTCTTGCAAGAATCACAGAAGAAAACTAGCTGCTTTTACTTCTCTAGTTCATTTGACCACTGCTACTATTAACTCTTTATCTTTAGATACTGTGCTTCCAGTAAATTTAACTGATGTTAGCAGGCAGACTGTGCAGTCTGTTTTCCCTGGAAATGAGTACATTGTTTCTCATTTTTTTTTTTTGCAACCCTAGGGGCAGATGATGGCCATCAATATGGGATCATAGAAGTGGCGCTTTGGTGGATCAAGGGTTGATTATGTCTGCTCTCACCAATGTGTATATGGTGTATGAATCTGAGCCAAATATCTGCATAAATGTCAAAATATGCTAGCAGATTCTAACAAATCATCAAAAACGCTTCTTATGGTTGTAAACACTATCAGGAATATCTGATGCAGATACAGAAGTATGCATCCTTTGGCAGCATTGGAATATCATCTTGTGCTGGTGCTATTTTATGTGTGTTCATTAGTAAAGACCCTATTGTTGAACAGACAGGAAAAGCAGCCAATAAATTTAAAAGACATTACAATAAAGACCCTATTGTTGAATAGACAGTGAAAGCAACTAGACAAGTCAATTATAAAAATTTAACATCACCATTAAGCAACTTTATCATTGTACAAGGTCAATTCCTCTATTATAATTCAAATACATTTTTATATGACATGGGTACTAACAATTATAAATTTTACCTACATACAAATTATAGTAGCTCCTTCAAATAAGTTTTAGAAGAGTATTAAGGGTCCTCCAATAAACATGTTGTTTAAAGGGATGCACTAGATAATTGAGCCTGAATTAAATCTCCCTTAGCCTCCACAGCCCAAAAGGAGAGAAACTTTTTTGGTTTTCTTTGGCTGCTTTCCAAAAGAAGTAGATTCAGTAAACCACAAAATTTTATCTAGCACATCAATTCAGATAATCAAGTGTCATATCATAATGCAATAAAATCATGCACATAGAATAAATAAACGATCAAACACAATTCCATTTGATTCACCTCCATGTGTCTACATTCTCTGACTATAGAAGACAAACTTGTGACCAACTACACAGTAACATACATAATAAATTAAGGTTTCTTTCACAAGTTCCAAACCAAATACAAAGCAAAAACATAAATCATCATGCACAAATAATACAGATGACGGATCGTCATCTTCTTGAATTTCCATTTCTCTACATGAAAGTGCCCATATAGATGACGATTTCCCTCTATAGTTTTCTATCTAATAAAAATGACTCCAGGTAGTTGTTTGTAAGAGTGGTTCTATAATTCTATGATTCGGGAACTATAATAGGATTAGAAGTCCTTGTAGAATATAGTTTCAAAAGTACCATGATGAGATATTCATAATAACTCTTGTCATGCTCCAAAATACCATATTGAATTATCATATTTAGAAACCGTCTCTGGGACTGCATAGTCAATTGGAATATTGTTATATGCAGAGACAAATTTCATGTCTCCATTCATTTCCTGGCAATGATGTATAAAAGGTTGATCGTAGACCCTGCTTTGATCAAGGTTTAATCCCTCTCTCATTGCCAGATGGATGTTTGAACCAAAATTGTAGTCATTGTTTCGAGCAAGGACTCGTTGCCCAAAGAAGTTATCATCAGGTGTAATTTTGAAAAATTCCCCACCCTGTGAAGCAGGGTGTATTTTCACTTCAAGCTTATTGTGATAATTCATCATATTAAGGTTCCCTAGCGTTGATGTCTTATTCTAATGCAACCCATCATATAAGCAAGTAATTCATTGATAGGCTGCTGATTACCAGTTGGAATTGCTGAACTTGTAGTGCCGAGAGGATTAAGATTCACATTACCATTGGCTGTCGTTTGTCCTTCCTTCTCAGATGGAAAAATACCTACCTTTCCTTGAACTTGTAGCTGGTTAGGTTGCCCTGTAGATATACAAAATAAGGATTTAATCTCTTAAGGTTCTAGTCTCTGATATCCCATGCCTTGCAAATTTGTTCTATATGCACAAGTAGATTGATGGGAATTTATTAAGATTTGATATGAAAATTCAAGTTGGTGCTCATGATATGGGCACTGTTCATGTGGACATGTATAGACCTTTTGATCTTCCAATGGAGATTCCTGTGGTAAATTTGTTTTTCTGATAAAATCTACATTATCTCCTACCTGAAAAGTTGAAACTCCCTCATTTGAAATACCTACATTGAAATGGTCAAAGTCCTATGGTTTTCATTCATGTACCTTGGAACTTAAGATATCCAAGTCTTTTGGTTTGCAATCCTGCACATCAGTATTTGTATAAATAGAGTTCGAATCATCTTCAAAGCCTTCAACATCATACTCGCTGCTGCTGCTTAATGTCAGAGACCCAGCATGTGTAGTCACTGCAACATTGGTTAGTGGACAAGCATTAGGGTTTTTCTGGCGAGCCAATGCTTCCTCTTTGTTAACAATTGCTAGCCAAGTTGCACTTTATTTAGCTGTCATCTTATCCTACAAGCACTTTGACTGCCTAACAAGTTTGTGAATTTTGGCTATATCAGGTGACATGTGATAACAGCAGTAAGAACCCCCACCTTCCAAGCCTTTTTCAGATCATGATGATTTTTATAAGGCAAAGGACCTTGTCCTTTTGGCAAGCCTAATTGTGGTCACCAATCCTCATTAGTAGTAGGCCACCAAGGAGGAGAAATACCCTTTTCTAAAGGATACCTCCGCTAAGGCAGATCATAGTGCTGCTTAGGGGCAGAAAGAAGAAAACCCAAAATGGCGCCCTAAATTTCCTGAAGAGTATGAGGGGTAAGATCCATAACCATGTTACTCTCATTTGTTCCAGGTGCTGCATGTTCTGCTTGATATTTGGTGATTGCAGCAAGGCCATTTCTGTCAAATCTGACCTACTCCTTCCACCATGCTCTAATATTGTCAGAGGTTCCACTTACAGGCTTCCCTTTTTCAGGAATGATGCCATATACAAAACCTTGTGCTTTTCAAACTTCCATCATTTTCAACATGTACTTCAGTATACCATTCTCTGCCTGAGACATATTTTTCCTTTTGGGCTTGTTCTTGTGATTTTCTCTATTTTTCTGTGTCACTGTGATATTTTCCCTTCCATTTCTCCTTAATGCGCCTAAGCCGGATGCGATCCTTCCACATATGATTCTCAAGCTCATCCACATCAATGCACATTTAAACATTGTGAAGATCTGATGCACATGATGCAGTTTTCCTGCAGGAGTAGAGATCAACTCTGATGAAGTGCAGGAAGATGATGCACAAAATCCAGTGCAATGCAAGGTGTTCTATTTTATCTTTTACCCCACCCACCCTCAACTGTCTGTACTTACTTTTGTTTCCAGGATGTTGGCATCCATTACTCTGTGAAAACCTCTCTTAAAAAAGATGGAGAAAATCATTGTCGGAAGCAATTCCAAGCTCTCTGTGCATACTCTACATCACAAAAAATCCTTCCAAGACAAGGGATGAATACTTTTTTTTTTGTTATATTACCATTCATGTTTTCCATTTATTTTAATTTCGCAAGGTTTGGAAGTTGGAGTCTTATTACATGTTCAACTCCGTTAGCACTATCAAACATAAAAGTTAATTGTGGAATTTTGTTTTCCCATCACCTCCCATGCATGTGGATCATTTCCCCACTCTTGTTGAAGTTCCATTGAATGGTGCTTGTCATGATGGTGTTACATAGTAAACTGATGCTTGTCAACATATGCTTCAGTTATTGATATTCTTTAGCATACATTAGCCAGCTGAGATAGATTTATACTGTATAAAAAAACATATTAATACAAATTAACATCATCCTAATACTTGAAACGGGATGTGGTTTAGTGTGAGGGATGGGAGGGCAACATGAAAACAACCAAGGTTCAAACCTCGACAAGTATAGAGCCCTTATGTGCATGTGTGAGGGAAGTTGTTTGACCTCCCAGAGTTGGCTTCACTTCATCAACAAAGGGCCTTAGCAGAAGTTAGACTTGTGTTAAGTAGATATTAATGGGATACTTTATCTCTGTTATTATATAGCTTAGATGTATAATTTAAAAAAATATAAATACATATATTGCATCTAATAAAAGACTATATTATTCCGATTTTATATATTAGTTGACATACACAGTGCACACACACACATAATTGTATATGTTAGTTGATATATATATATATATATATAGAGAGAGAGAGAGAGAGAGAGAGAGAGAGAGAGAGAGTTCAGTTTTACATAAGTCAGCCATAGAGGTAAATTAAATTGCTTATAGAGGTCATTTAAATTCTTAGATTAACAGGTTTTTTATATGCTCTCAGTAACTTATTTTGTTATTTTGAGACATGGTTTAACATCATCTTGTGCTGGTTTTCACCAATATTGTAGATGCTTTATGAGGAGCGGGGGCTCTTCCTTGAAATAGCTGACATCATTCGAGGCTTGGGGCTTATGATTGTAAAGGAAGTCATGGAAGAAAGCAGTGACAAGATTTGGGCTCGCTTTGTTGTTAAGGTAATGCCATGGTTGAAAATAAGATAATTAATTCTTAGACCTTTGATTCCATGTAAAGTTGTCTCTTTTATTTGTGTTTAGTTGCTTCAGCAGACCATAGACTTCAAGAATTGGCATTTGGATTTATAATGAGAACATGCTATGAAATTTATTTTAAGCCTGCATGTGATTCTAGAGTTGGAGAAAAGCACCAGACCAAACAAATTGCTATGGTTGATGCTTAACAACTAACAATTGGAGATTGTTCTTGGGAATTTTATTGTGTAGGGTTGAATACCATGGAATACTCTATCTATCAACCTCTATATTTCACCATATGTGCTCATGTATCTTCTAACATATAGTTGTGTAATTTGGCAGTTTCACGATATTTTTGCATAGTAGTGGCTTCTTGGATTGGAACTGAAACTCTAATGATGTAAAAAGATCAATAATTTTCTAAGAACTGCACAAAAAATTGAAAATCATAATTTTGATCTTTACTGAGCCCTGGACATGCATGTTACTAAGGACAACTTGCACTTAGCATAAGGCAGTGAAATCATTTTGGTAGAATTAGTACCCTCACTTGAAGGTTTAAATTAGAATTATGGAATTGTAGGAAGATGCACAAGGAGAAATAATATAGCACTATATTTTATGGCTTCTCCTTAGGTACATCTGTAGGAGGTTGTGTGCAATCAGGTCAGGCTGTAACACAAATTTTAACATGAGGAATGCAAATTTTCCACCTGGCATGAAATTTTGACACTTTGGGGTGCATTATATGTATGTAATATGATGTTTCATGGCATATAGGATAACCCCTCTTCCTTATCATCCATCAATTTTGTAATTTATGTACATGGCGTGCATTTTTTCATGCAAGTGGACATTTTGGCACTATGAAAATAATAGGTAGAAAACAAAGTTGGTCTTACAGAAAGCATATTTTGGCCCATGGTAGAATAAATCAAGGTAGGAGATGGTGTTGGTGAGAAATATCACTAGGTGTCCCCTCAAACATGGCATGAAAAAAAATGATCATAAAGGCTAACCTGAAAAATTTCCCATTCCAAAGACTTGCAAGCACGGTATTGGTGATCAAGTTTGACTTTGCCAAACTCAAAGATGACATATTGCACGGTAGGATACTTAACAGTTTGGGAACCTGTCTTTTAATGATTAATGCCCATGAGGAGGATTGTCACCTTTGAAATTGTAAAAGAGATTAATGTTGAGGACTGCAAATTACTTCTTTGATTACCAATGGATGAGAGTACATTGCCTTAAACAATATGGCCATGGCTTTGCATTCTAGAAGCTCATTCTTCATAAGGACATCGCCTTAAACAACATGGCTACAAATAATTTGATCCAAGCTAAACTCAAAGAATATGATACAGTCCATAAGGGGGAGGATGAATGGAAATTAAGGAGAAAAAATATCATTATATAAAAAACAATCAAGGTGTGCACCCATGTATATGGTTAATTTATCCATTTTTCTATGTTATTACACTTTTGTGGGAAAATTTTAATGAATTTCCAGCAATATACAAACAACAATATGGATGCAATCATGAACCTCATATTACAAATGAAATCCTTGAACTTTTTTTCTCCAGTAGATATTCAATTAGGCTCATAGGGGAATTTCCCATTAATCCATCCATGCCTTTACAATGGAGAGAGCTTTTGCGTTATGCCTTTTGTCATCCTCCTAGCCAAAATGTTTCCATGAAATGTGCTCATTTGACCAAATTATATGGTTTTCTGTGCCACATGTGTGTCTTCTCATTGGAATGCTTTTCAAGGCAGTTTCTTCACATCCACTCCCATTAGAATAACATTATCTGACAAATCAATGGGGAGCTCTTTAAGATGTGGACTCTCTTGATTAGAGTAGAATAGGAAGGATTCTACACTTTCCTAGGTTTAAACATGGTATGATGTACATTCTATTCCATTGCTTTATTTGGTACACCATTCTATGCATGGATTGCATGATTTTAGGCCTAACAGATATAATTTGCAATATGTGCCAAATTTGAACCTTCTTCGTATGTTATTATCCCATCTCTTATTCATTTATTCATTGACATATTCATCCCCTTTTATTCTGGTTAGTAAATAAGCCTTTGTTAACAAAGTTGGCCTACCTTTGGCCTAAATGCCATGACCAAGGTGTATCTATTTCATTAATATTATGCAGGACATTGCCTAGGACCAACTGCCTAGGCTTAGTTATCGATGAGATATCAGACGATAACACAAATTGACAACATTAAATCATGACATCATGTTCTTAAGGGGAGATTACACTTGAGTCTCCATAATGATGGCACATTTGATTTACCACTTGATCACAACACGCTTGACAAACATATTTTGGCAGGCCTTAAGGAGAACACGGGGTAGCCCTGGGTCCATAACATGTACACAAGTGTAATCACTTCTTGATGGCGTAAGTTCAATAACTACCTCCACATGCTGGGTAAAGGCTATGTGAATGGAACTTGGTCAACAATGTTTGCCTTAAGGAGAATGAGGGTAAGCTTGATTTTGCAATATATGCACATGGTTCATCACCTCCCAATGCCATAAGTTCAACCCTTTCCAACCCCCATGGGTGAAGCCTGTGAGAATGGAATCTTGACCAAAGGTGTGAAACTCCTCGCCACTAACTGCTAGTCCCAAGCCTGTTGGGCATTGGTGTATTCTTCCCATATCTGGATTTTGTTTTTACATTTTTGAGCAAACTTATTTAGTTATTTCGCCTTTTCTACCAAGGGATTCACTGTGTTGGGGGGTGCTCAAGGTGATATGACATGGTAGGATGGCAGGGCGGTTAATGAATTGTATCCATTTAGCTTTAAAACATGTTTCTCTTAGAATATTTTGATAAGAATGGTTCTCTGTTCATGAGGAGTCACATTTGGAATTTCATTGCAAGGGAGCATTTGTCCCAACTTTGTTCTTGCCAGTTACATCCTCCCCATTCTAGAATTCATGGATAATTGTGTTTAAAGGTTTTGTGGCTCCCGTGATACATGTCTGGTGCACTCATCACATGCAAGGAATTAAGGTCAGTTGTGGGAAAAAGCTCTGCAATTCAGTACAATAGACTATTCAACTACATCTTCTATGGATTAGGACATGTGGAAAATTCAACCTATAAAGGTGGTGTGATGGGTGCAGCTGCAGTGGTTGCAACTTGCAAAGCCTCAGGTGTGGACAATTCAACCTAAAAAGGTAGTGTGATGGGTGTAGCTGCAGTGGTTGTAAAGCCTCAGGAGTTGTTTGTGGGTTGCCATGACTCATGAGGGATGAATTCACATTTTGTGCCCATTTATTTCTAGATGTCCCTCATTAGGTACTAGTTTAAGACTCAAGACTATGTTCTCTAGTGATACACTTCAAATAAGAAAGTTTTATATGATATCTCCTTGTCCTTGACGCAAATATTTTAACTCCAAACCTTGTACTTCTTCCCTGACTCAAAATTTGTCTAATATGATACAAAATGTTAAGTCATGTTGAAGATGGATTTTATTACTATAATTTTTAAAATTTAGAACAATATCTTCATAGTTGCAATCTGATTTTCTGCAAGATTTTTGTTGAAATATGACCTTGGTAATTTTAGTGTCTTTTCATATGTTTAAGAGAATAAGTAAAATGATTTAAATTCTAAAGCAACCAATCAAAATTCTGCCATATCTGTGAATATAATAGCTGGTTAATAAGAACCTTATCATTTTCTTTTTTGGATTCATGTTTTTCGTCTTTTCAAGGATTAAATTAGTAAGGAATTAATAATTTAATTATGGTTTTCATTGTTGGCTCATGTTATTTGGGACATGCAGGTTACATTGTAACATCATACTCACAATAAATCTCGAATGATGAAGTGGCTGAGCAAGCCTTTTAAAGTTTCAAGTCACAAAGTGTCAGATGGACACTACGTAGGGGTGCATTTGGAAATGATAATGTAATTTGGCATGTGGCCTCTAATGCCATGGTAATCTCTAATGCATCAGCATGTATTGTCTTTTAAACTTCAATCTTCTATTTTTTAGCTTTAACAAAGTTAGAGTCATGCTAGTGATTAATTTGAAACTATATTTTAGTGGAAAAATTCACTTTTTTTTGGTGGAATAGTTCATAATTTTTTTTTATTTTTTTTGCAAGTGCACTAGTCATGATGATAAATGTGTGGTTTACTTCAGAGGGTTCTCAGTTATTTCTAGATACGCTTTTCACCATTTTCTTTGAATACTTCTCTAGTGCTTTACCTTCATATTTTATCCCATGCACAATTGCTTCTGAGGTCCATGTTGTTATGTTTATTCGTTGTTTCTGTGGAAACGTTTTCCTCAGGTTCTGCAAGGTAAATCCAAATGAAAAAAATACTATTTTACATATTGATATTTTTTCAAGACATTGTTGTGTGATACTTGAATTTCATAAATCTAGATTTCTATTTCATTATCTATATCAATATATAAGAACAGGTTCATGGATTGTTCATATTTCTCAAATTGTGGAGTTGTTCCTTTCCTGTTGCATGTTCTTTTATATTGTTATGTTGTGACTCAAATTTATAGTTCTGCTTTCCAGTTATTCTCCTACATAGTACATGCTTTGATAGATTATATCAAAAGTCTTACCAATACGATAACGTTGATTGTTGTATGTGGACATTTTTGTTCAGGATGGTCCATTACAGAATCAATATGAGGAGCTGGATCATGCAATTGCACTTTCTCTTCCTGAAGAACTAACCAAACTAGATGGTATATGATGGCAATTTCATTTTTTTTACAGTTACTTTTAGTTTAATTATATCATTTAGCTCGATGTTTTTCATATATTCAACTAAAATTTTGTTGCTTAACAATACTTTGTCATTTCCATGTTTTAGTGAAACTGTTTATGGTTTGATACTCTCATACAACCTTTATCAAGTTACATGCACCCTCATTAGAAAAAAACAAGAGAATTTTGCTTGCCATGACTATCTTTCTTTGTCATTGTTGACTTCAGAAAGTCTTTTAGCTAAGAAACTAGTTTCAAGGTTATGGCATAACTTGTCATATAAATTGAACATAAGTTATATCCAAAATGTTAACTTGTAAACTACTTAGCTGGTTTTGGGCTTTCCATTTAAAATCTACTTCAATTTGAACTTTGAACGAGTTGAGGACACTGAATTCTTTCAGTTTTCTTGGTTCTTATTCCTTTGGTGTATCTTTGCACCTTTAGGGGCAATTGCTAGTTTATAGTATAATTCTTTAAAGGGTGCTAGATCAATGGAAGAGCACCTTCTTTACAAGCATGAGGTTGGTGGTTCGATTCCATCGTGCCCTAATATTCATAGTGAATGACGAAGATCAGTTTTTGGTGACGGATGCTCTTTTGACCATCACCAATGAGCTTATGGTGACATTTTTCAACCCTCACCAAAATATGAATTAGTGACGGTCAACGAACAGCACCATATATATGCATCAATAGTGACGACCATTAAAGGTCTGTCACCATAAATCATTGTTGTTGATATGAAATGGTGAGGGTAACTTTTTGTCATTATAGTCATTATTCATGATGGACCTTGATGTCACCAATGAGTTTATGGTGACGGTCAATGAATGTTGCCATATATATGCACCAATAGTGACGGCCATGAAAGGTCCATCACAAAAAATATTTGTTGTTCATATGAAATGGTGACGGTCACTATCCATCATTATATTTAATATTCGTGACGGACCTTGAATGTCACCACAACACATAATTTCGGCGACGCCACCTTTGGTGACGTTCAATTTTTTGGTGACCAATGTGTTTGGAAAGGAGTGGTCGAAGATTCGTACAGTTAGAATGGGATTCCCAGGGTCATCGTATTTAATGGGGGCCTCCTTATCCAATAATAAGTCAGAAAGCGTTCCTACTACATGAACGTTGGGAGCAATATTTTCTCTTTTTGCTTCCTTCCTTCCACACAATTCTTTAATTGTCTTGTCATAGATGGGGATGTCTTGTATGGCTTGCAGAAGAGGAATTTTGATGCAAAGGTTTCTCAATTCTCCCAAGATATCAAAGTCTGGGGATATCATTGGTCTAGGCAGCGTTAACCTTTCAGGGAAAGGAGTTTTAAAAATCCTAAGATTTTCAGGCTTCTCTTGGTCAACCATTTCCTTTTCTTGCTTTATCTCTGCTTCAGTTACATTTGTTTTTCTGGGCTCTGTTGGAGTCCCAGATTTCAATTGTGGTGGGATCATCTCTTGAGATGGAGAGATAATACATCTTGATCTCAGCCTTAGCTCATTGCATTGCTTCTGTTCAGTTTCAGGGTTGGAATTTTCTATAATCTGGATTAGCTGAACTGGCCTGTTGTTGGGGTTAGGATTGGGTTGGGCTGGTAACTGAGGAAGGATGATAGGCTGTGGATTGTGCTGGATAGGGTATGGAGCTGGCGGCGTAGGTTGATTTTGAATTCCTGTCCCCATTGGTGGGTGCATCATTCCCAGATGTCCTTGCCAATTTTGAGGCCAATTTGTGGTTTGAGAAGGGGATGATGGCCACTGAGTTTGATATGGGTTTTTTTGCCAATAAGGCAGAGAACAAGGAAAACTTGCCCAATTATTCCCTATAGAGGGTTGCGTTGGCTAAGGTGGTGTAGGAAACTACTGGGATGGCCAATTGGAGAAAGGTGGTTAATTTTCCCAAGCTTCTGAGTGGTTATGTTGGTTAAACTGTGGAGAAGGTGTTAGTGCTCGAATCTGCCTTAGGCTGAAGAAGGCGAGGATCGAGGCAACATCAAACCAACCTTAGCCTCGTAGCTAGCCCTACGAGGACAGGAGAGGGCTCTCTCCGGGTCTATCTCGGCGGAAGATCTTCAAAGGGGCTGAGATGACCGATAAGGAAGACTAATCTTAGGCTAGTAAACTGATAGAAAGGGGTTTTTTATAAATGTTGGGGTTTCTGGGCTGTGTGAGGCAAAGACAGCAAGAGCAGAGATTAAATAAAGAATGCAGACTATCTCCTGAGGCAAGGTAAGCATGAAGTTTAGCAATTAAATTGAGATAAATGGAATGACAAGACTGCTGAGAAGTCGACAAGGGCATAGAAGATGGATCCTTGTCGAACAGAAGAAAACATTAACTATGAATACTTCCTCAAGACAGAGCAAATAAATTGAATTCTGCCTTTCTCACTTAGAAACATTCAATATTGAAATGGCGATTAATGAACTGTGAACATAACGATGACATATAAAACAAAAGGAAAAACATTTGCTAAATTTCAAGCCACAAGAATCTCAAAAAACAGAGCTGTATCTCTTCATTAAAATCTCTGTCTAAGACTGTACAATAAAGCTTTAATTTTCTCCTACATCAACTCTCAGAACTCTGCCCCCACCCTTTACAAAATGATTTTCAATACATTAAATAAACTCTGCTAGGGGAAAACCATCGGCCCCAAGACAAGGAATTTCTTTTATCATTATTAAACAAATAAAACTAAAAACCAATCAGCTTTCCTGAAGATAGAATAGCGCTCCTTCTTCTACTCGAATTTGTTGATGACTGATGAATAGGCAAAATCTGGAGCTGCACTTTCTGAAATGCAGCTTGAAGACCCAAAATAGACCAACAAATTCGATTTCCTTGCTGGGATAGTGGTCTGTTTTTTAATTTTAGCTTTTGACTTTTATTCACTTCCATTACCATTATACCATCCTCCCAAAATATCATGACAAGTGTCTCTGTTGAGGGCATGTTTCCATGCTGCCACATATGTTGAATCGAATGCCCAAATGGTGCAATGACTGCCACCTAGGAAATGCCACTTTGCACATTTCTGCCCCCAAATGTTCTGGAAATGTGTTGGCCCTTCGAATTAGGAAATCTGGAGTTATAAATAGGAAATTTAATCTTATTCTTCTGCTGTGTTTGGTAATCTACGTTTTAATTTGGGTTTTTGCTTTGACTCTATCCTTGACTTTTCACCGTGGCTATAAAAACTAAATGGAACTGACTTTTAATACATTTCGTTTGAGGCACCAAAGAACATAACAAGTGTATCTTTGCAACCATTATAACACCTCCAAATTATTGCGGATTACCAACATATATGCACCAGTGAGGATGCCGCCCTAGCTGACACACTATACAAACCAGCAAAAGACAGAATCTCCAATTCTCGGGCCGGCCTTTCCATAGCGATTATCATCTCCTGAGTTTGACGTGCAGCCCACTGATTTCCAGATTGTCGTTTCATTACAGCATATTTCCCAACATGTCGTGCATTCCATAACTGCTGTGGTAGACATTTCGTTGATACTTCAAGAAGTCATTTCAACCAAGAGCGCCATATAAATATCGGACTCTGTGTTGGTTAAGAATTTCGATGCCATTTGGGAATTTGTTTAATTCATGTTGAGATTTGTATTCCTCCCATTCCAGCTGCAATGTAGCCTATTATATGACAACGAAAACACCTACGGAACTGATAACGCATCACCATTGTCACCATTATAAAAACTGTTTCCTTGCACTAACTTTGTCATTTAAAACGAACATCCACTCTGCAACAAAGCAAACGCTGCAATCTGTGCTTCCACCAATCACAAATCCGATTGAACAATGAGCCACTTCTGTTCCACGAGGAAAAATCCAAGCCTGGGTGCAAAAATGAATTTCTGGTTTCTGATTTTAAGTGGGTCGTTTTTTCCCAAGTGGGTCGCTTTTGCCCAAGTGGGTCGCTGCGGATTATATTTTTGCTGCAGCTTGGCCGCAGTGGGTCGCTGCGGCCGAGGTGGGTCGCTCTCCCGGTTTCGATTCGTGAAGATATTCATTCCTTTTGCAATCTCAAGAGTAATTCTCACTGCATTTGCAGGTTGTAAACGTTCTTTCTTTGGAGGTAACTGTTCAAATCTCCGTTTGGAAGATACTCTGCAATGATCATCATAGGAACATTTTGTATGAAAGCACCCACAAACTGAACCACATGAAGATGCCGAACCTTTTGTAGCAGTGTCAATAATTTGTATCATTTTCATAGGAATAGAAACCATTCCCATCCTAACCCGAATTCCTTTTGATACATTTCAAATACAAACTGTTCAATTGATTGGATACCGAATCGATGATATCTTGGCAATAAACAGGACTCATGTAATATAGAACATCATGAACAGTGGCACTCAACATAGTACGTAACACTCTTACACACCTGAATTGAATTGTTAAGAACCCACCTAATCAGATCAAGCTGTCTTGAGCCATCCCCCGGATCATCATGGGTGTAGGGCCCCGAGATGAACATTGAGCTTTCCCTGCCTTGGCCCTTGTGTTATTATAATCGATTGTGAGAGAAGTTAATAGAGGGAGATTGAGCTCATATCATATAGTGCCAATGGCAAACCAATTCCATTGTAAAAGCTGTGCATGGGGCCACGAATGTTAGTGTGAAATCAAGGATTCGATTGCCTAGAGGAATCCACCTCATATATGCATTCAGAAGGCTGGGCAACAAACCCGCCAGGCCTATGCTTGTCGAATTAAAGTATGCCTTTCATTCCAGTGATTCCTTGACTAAGTAACCAGATCTGAGCAACCAAATGTATGGAGAGCTGTATAACCAAATGACAACTGTAATAAGACAGCTTCTAGATCAGATCAAACAAATGGACATGATTGCTGATGATGTTTTGTTTTCTTTTGTTTGTGCTTTTGCAGAGATAGGAGCTGAGCTGCTGCCTTTTGAAGAGCTGGAGAATTTGATACATATTCTAAAAAACACATTTAATGATTTCTTCTTCAAAACGGGGTTTTGAAGAAGAATCAATTTCACATTGATGACATTCCTGAAATAAACACCTACTGAACCTTCCTCTGGCCTACTTCTGAAGACTAAACCCTGAACTCTAGAATTAAAGTTACTCTTTAATGACTGCAAATAAGGAGATTGCAGCAGACTGACAAGACGGAGTCTAACATTGGCTCCAATGGGGATGGCAACTGCCGCTTCTTGGAGGTGCCAAGAACCGCAGAACTTTGGGAGAGCAGACAGTGCCTCCGTCCATTGGGCTATGGAATCATGATCAACTTATTAACTGAAAACTGACTGAAATGATTTGAAAAACTAACTTGGAAAACCTCAAACTAGAACTGCAATAAACTGGAACAAGATGCTGCCCTTTGGCTGCTTATTTATTTACAAAATCTACCCTACTCTGCTGTAAAAACAATAGATCAGGTAATACTGAAATGCCAGATCAACCATTCAAGTAAACCTGAGAATGATGCCGCTTGAGAATGCTTCCACCAAAACACAGATGTAATTGCTGGCAGCCCTTCATGCACGTAATGAATCTGGCTATGTATAAGACAACTTGATCTATCAGTCAAACTGAAAAACATTTCCATGTATGCCGCAATAGGATCGTGAAAGCCAGACTCAGTTTGCTGCCCCAACTCTGCAATACATACCTCCAGCTGCACACTGTCAATGCAATCATCCACAGGTAACTCTATTGTTTCCTGTTTTGGAGGAGGAAGAGCTTCCAAAAACTTTTTGGGATCTCGGAAGTCATATGACTGGATCTGCTCATTTAAATATTGAATCTCCTTCTCAACTCTTTCAACCACTAACTCACAGACATTGGTTTTAGCTTCAAGAGGAAACTTTGGGGATTTCAAACATTGAAGCAAAGCACTGAAAAAATCTTCATTAATTTCAAAATCCGCTAACGAATTTCTAACATCTTCTACAGCTTCAGAAAGTGCAGGGTTTGCCACATACCCTACCATTGCATGAGTGGATCAGCGAGCATTGGAATCTCTGGATCGAGCTGGAGTCGCCGGGTGAATGTTTCAGCCTTCATATGTGTCTGACTGCTGTCCACCATCAGCATCAGATCTGAACTTGATTTCCTTTACCGGGGCAAGACAATCTACAAGTCGACTGTCACATCAACAACAAACCATCTTCCCCAGTATGGTCGCCACTATGTTAGCGCTCGAATCTGCCTTAGGCTGAAGAAGGCGAGGCTCGAGGCAACATCAAACCAACCTTAGCCTCGTAGCTAGCCCTACGAGGACAGGAGAGGGCTCTCTCCGGGTCTATCTCAGCAAAAGGTTTTCAGAAGGGCTGAGATGACCAAAAGCATAACTGATCTTAGGCTAGTAAACTGATAGAAAAGGGTTTTTTAATAAATAAATGTTGGGTTTCTGGGCTGTGTGGGATCAAGAAAAAGTGAGAGCAGAGATCAAATGAAAGATGCAGATTATTTCCTGAGGCAAGGTAAGCAAGAAGTTTAGCAATTAAATTGAGATAAACGGAATGACAAGACTGCTGAGAAGTCGACAAGGGCATAGAAGATGGATCCTTGTCGAACAGAAGAAAACATTAACTATGAATACTTCCTCAAGACAGAGCAAATAAATTGAATTCTGCCTTTCTCACTTAGAAACATTCAATATTGAAATGGCGATTAATGAACTGTGAAAATAACGATGACATATGAAACAAAAGGAAAAACATTTGCTAAATTTCAAGCCACAGGAATCTCAGAAAACAGAGCTGTATCTCTCCATTAAAATCTCTGTCAAACTGTACAATGAAACACTCTGTTCTTCCCTACACTAGCTCTCAGAACTCTTTCCCCTTTACAAAATTATTTTCAATACATTAAATAAACTCTGCTAGGGGAAAACCATCGACCCCAAGACAAGGAATTTGTTTTATCATTATTAAACAAATAAAACTAATAACCAATCAGCTTTCCTGAAGATAGAATAGCGCTCCTTCTTCCACTCGAATCTGTTGATGACTGGTGAATAGGCAAAATCTGGAGCTGCACTTTCTGAAATGTAGCTTGAAGACCCAAAAATAGACCAACGAATTCGATTTCCTTGCTGGGATAGTGGTCTGTCTTTTAAATTTAGCTTTTGACTTTTATTCACTCCCATTACCATTATACCATCCTCCCAAAATATCATGACAAGTGTCTCTGCTGAGGGCACATTTCCATGCTGCCACATATGTTGAATCGAATGCCCAAATGGTGCAATGACTGCCATCTAGGAAATGCCACTTTGCACATTTCTACCCCCAAATGTTCTGGAAATGTGTTGGCCCTTCGAATTAGGAAATCTGGAGTTATAAATAGGAAATTTAATCCTATTCTTCTGCTGTGTTTGATAATCTACGTTTTAATTTGGGGTTTTACTTTGATCCTATCCTTGACTTTTCACCGTGGCTATAAAAACTAAATGGAACTGACTTTTAATACATTTCGTTTGAGGCACCAAAGAACATAACAAGTGTATCTTTGCAACCATTATAACACCTCAAAATTATTGCGGATTACCAACATATATGCACCAGTGAGGACGTCGCCCTAGCTGACAAACTATACAAACCAGCAAAAGACAGAAGCTCCAATTCTCGGGCCGGCCTTTCCATAGCGATTATCATCTTCTGAGTTTGACGTGCAGCCCATTGATTCTAGATTGTTGTTTCATTACAGCATATTTCCCAACATGTCGTGCATTCCATAACTGCTGTGGTAGACATTTCGTTGATTCTTCAAGAAGTCATTTCAACCAATAGCGCCATAAAAATATCGGACTCTGTGTTGGTTAAGAATTTCGATGCCATTTGGGAATATGTTGAGATTTGTATTCTTCCCATTCCAGCTGCAACGTAGCCTATTATATGACAACGAAAACACCTACAGAACTGATAACACATCACCATTGTCACCATTATAGAAACTGTTTCCTTGCACTAACTTTGCCATTTAAAACGAACATCCACTCTGCAACAAAGCAAACGCTGCAATCTATGCTTCCACCAATCACAAATCCAATTGAACAATGAGCCACTTCTGTTCCACAAGGAAAAATCCAAGCCTGGGAGCAAAAATGAATTTTTGGGTTCGCATTTTAAGTGGGTCGTTTTTTTTTTAAGTGGGTCGCTCGACCTCCAAGTGGGTCACTCTGGTTATATTTTTGCACTGCGAAAAACGCCCGAGTGGGTCGCTCTGCGCCCAGGTGGGTCGCTCTCCCGGTTTGGATTCGTGAAGATAATTCATTCCTGTTGCAATCTCAAGAGCAATTCTCACTGCATTTGCAGGTTGTAAACGTTCTTTCTTTGGAGGTAACTGTTCAAATCTCCGTTTGGAAGATACTCTGCAATGATCATCATAGGAACATTTTGTATGACAGCACCCACAAACTGAACCACATGAAGATGCTGAACCTTTTGTAGCAGTGTCAATAATTTGTATCATTTTCATAGGAATAGAAACCATTCCCATCCTAACCCGGATTCCTTTTGAGACATTTCAAATACAAACTGTTCAATTGATTGGATACCGAATCGATGATATCTTGGCAATAAATAGGACTCATGTAATATAGAACATCATGAACAGTGGCACTCAACATAGTACGTAATACTCTTACACACCTGAATTGAATTGTTAGAACCCACCTAATACTGATCAACTGTCTTGAGCCATCCCAGATCATCATGGGTGTGGGAACTGAGATGAACATTGAGCTTTCCCTGCACTGGCCCTTCTGTGTTGTTATAATCAATTGGCAGAGATTTGCATAGAGGGAGATTGAGCTCATAGCATATAGTGCCAATGGCAAACCAATTCCATTGTAAAATTGTGCATGGGGCCACGAATGTTGGTGTGAAATCAAATTCGATTGCCTAGAGGAATCCACCTCCTTATATACATTGCTGAAGGCTAGGCAACAAACCCGCAGGCCTATGCTTGTCAAGAGATTAAAGTATGCCTTTCATTCTAGTGATTCCTTGACTAAGTAACCAGATCTGAGCAACCAAATGTATGGAGAGCTGTATAACCAAATGACAACTGTAATAAGGTAGTTTCTAGACCAGATCAAACAAATGGACATGATTGCTGATGATGTTTTGTTTTCTTTTGTTTGTGCTTTTGCAGAGATAGGAGCTGAAATTTATTTTTGCCTTTTGAAGAAGGTAAGAATTTGATACATATTAAAAAACACATTTAATGATTTCTTCTTCAAAACGGGGTTTGAAGAAGAAGATCAATTTCACATTGATGACATTCCTGAAATAAACACCTACTGAACCTTCCTCTGGCCTACTTCTGAAGACTAAACCCTGAACTTTAGAATTAAAGTTACTCTTTAATGACTGCAAATAAGGAGATTGCAGCAGACTGACAAGACGAAGTCTAACAGAAGGAAAGAAAAGAGGCAGGTCTTGAGGCATACCTATTCGTGTTTTCCATTGCCGAAGCTGGTTCATCAAGTAGACGGGTTTTGTTTCTTCTTATGCTTCCTTGTAAACTGATTTGAGTCCTAGGAGTGAAGAGCAGTGATCTATGGCATGATCATTAGTTCAAATAGCACAAATTTGAATCGCGTCCAAGGGGCATTCCCTTTGGTTGTGCTTCTTCCGACAACGTGGGCAGAAGACGGCCAAGTTTTGTTCTATTATAGCTTGCTTCTACTTGGCTTGCAGAACATCAAGCTGTGTTGTGAAAGTACCTAGAATGTCAGTTTTGAAGTCTTCAAAAAGATTACCAAACTCTGCTCTGGTTACATTTCCACCAGACTGCTTGAGATATTTCTTTGTCGAGTCTCTCCCAAGTGGCTTATTTCGCGTACTGCCCCGAGAGCACCTGATACAAAGCGAAATAATGTCATCATATTCTTCTTGATAGATGTCCCCTCTTCCCATTATATTGAGTGTTTCAACCCATTCTTCTTTCATTCCCTTAATTATTGTTTCTTTCAGGATGTATTTGGATAATGTAGTATATGTTTCTACATAATCTTCTAATGTCTCATTGTATTTTGCAAACATATTGAAGATTTCATCTTTTAATTAGTTAGAAAAATGTTCTTCATTTGGTCCTAGTTATTGATGGTTCCCCCACCGAGTCCCATGAACCAGCGTAATGTTGCCCCCTTCAAAGTAGAGGGGAATAATTTCAGTTTTTGCGGGTCAGTGGTGTAGTCATATCCCTTACATATGATGTCGAATTCAAAAAAATATGCATCAGGATCTTATGAGGTCAACCCATGGAAGTTGGGGATGTTTTGCAGGGGAATGGCTTTCATAGGGGTGTTAGAAACATGGTCAACGATGGGATATTCCAATGTCAACATCTGTCTTTGATTCTGGTTTTGATTATTTTCCATTTGATCAAAGATATGCTAGTATTATTTTGGGATTTCTTGTTCAGGAGGAGTGATCTTAGCGGGATTGGGTGGATGGAGGAGAGGAGGCTTTACAACACTCCCTCGATCTGGAATACCAAGCATCTTGGTTTCGACCACATTTTTAGGGGATTAGGGCTCTAGAGCTCCTACTTGTATTGCCCCACTAGTTTCTCCTTCTCCTTCTTGTAAATTGAAAGAACCTCCCTCTCTCGAAGGGTCAGTACCTATGTGTTTAGTAGTCTGGAGGCTTTGTTTGAACCATTCATTTTCACTATGAATCTTGGCGTGGGTTGCAGATGGTGAGGCTACCGCCTGAGGGAGAGTAGTAGGACTTTGTGTGGGAATGATTCTGGGTCCTACAGATGCCTGAGATTCAACTCTCTTAATGATTTCGTTTATTTGTGTCATTCTACCAAGGATTACCGGTCCTTTATGTTTCGTATACTTTTGCGAATGATTTTTATTTGTATCTATCCTTTTCTTCCTAGTCATAAAACAAGAGCACCTATTCTCCTAACCTTTGATCAATTGCTGAGAAGTGTGTTAGGGGGCAAGCATTTTTCTTTCTAGTACGCAAGTTCTTACCTCTCGTTTTTAATACCCAATGCTTCATAGCAAAAGAGAACAAGGAATGAAGGACGTCTCTCTTCAACACTCTCCTTGGCAACGGCGCCAAAAATATCGGTTCTCTAAGGTGACTATTATAGGAAAACTCTAAGCTTCTCATTTAATTTTCAACCCAGGGTAAGTCTTCTTATTTCAAGAGTGCGAACATAGTATATGCGAGTGACATCACAATAGCTACTATATATTAGTATGGAGAAGATCAATTAATTCTCGAAGTTCAATCAACTCAAAGGGAATGGAATTTGTAAATTACCGTTAACTATCCTGTCTAAATAAGCCTAGTGAGAATAATCTATGATTGAAAAACACACTCAATGAATTGAACAATAGTCCTACTGAATGGAACAACAAACTCAATGAATTGAACAATAATGGCTTATTCTAATTTTGCAATGGAATTCTCTTGCAAAATAACTGACTAACATTCTTCCATATTAATCACAACAAGAAACTCTATAGTACCGATGGAAAGGATCTAGTTCTTGGTGACATAAATCATTGAACAAAGATTGTGCTAAAGATCATAAACAGATATAAAGGAATTGAGTAAATGATGAAAATGTCCAATAGCTATAAAACTACTACTGCAAACAAAAAACATGAGCAATAAACTGCCTGAGCAACACAGGAAACTACAACATTACAAGTGTATAAGTTTAGCAAGTAGAAAGATATCTCACACAATGCATTAGATAAATGAACATAAATTTCATAATTAATGTACAGTACAGAAGACAGCACAGAAACTCCTAGGGCTGGGCCCAAACCACCAGAAGTCCAACGCAATGGAAAACTCAGGAAATGATTATTCAAAATACGAAAATTATTTATTAAATAAGTCAAGACATGAATACAACTGGATAGTTCTTTTCGGATACGCCTATTATAGAAAAATAATTCTTATTTCCCCTTCTTTCTCTCGTCCATCCTTAGCCTTTTTAAAGGCGATTTTGCTCTGTGGAATGGTCTTTTATAAAGGACAGCCCGCTGAGCATGGCTGTTGTTTGAGTTCTTCGGAGGTGGACCTGTCTTTATGCCTTCCGCTCATCCCTGGGGGTTACTGTGGATTCATGTTCTCTGTCTATCAGCTGTATTTTGTTCATCGTCGATTCAGCTACCTCATTTACCTGCGAATAAAGATGAAATAAGTCAAATCCTTGTTGTTTTAAACATGCTTCTTACCATTAGTCAATTTATCATGATTTTTCATTAACCCTCCTTTCCTTTACTCTTAAGACGAGAGAAATCCTAAAAATGTATGATAATTCGAAGTAAAAGTAGGGTGAAATCGTACCTTAATTCCAGTCCAACACGTGCCCATTGAGGATGACATGTTTTTTGTTACTAGCCTATCTAGGAGAGGGCATGATTTTCCTAGATTCCCAGAGGTCCCCGACGGCTATGCAGTAGGGAGTAAATTGGTGTACTCCGAGAGATACATCAGCGCCGATATACTGTCTCCTGTACATTTTCAGGTCTCTAGTGGTCAATTACATATTGCCTCATTTGGTGGAGAGGAAGTGAGGTGCCTCTCACTACTGATGTTGGCCGTTTCACACAATACGAGTGATGAGAAATGCATTAGTTTCTCATTTTTATTTTATGTTTATTCTTTATTACAAGTGCCACGACTTGTGAGGTGGTCTACGATTTTTTTGCTGCAATTCTGTACAGCTTTAGATGGATGTCATTCTCAGGCACAAGGGAGGGTGAACTTCCCTTTTGCTTCAGAGCTATTTTGTTTATTTTTTGAGATGTTTCTAGAGACGAGGCCTACTTTTTTTTGACAGCCTCGTAGGTTGATGTTTCATGTACGGATGCTAATGCGGGGCCAACTGATGCCCAAGAGGGGCGAGTCTCACTTTTCCACGAGGATCTCTCATGATGCACTGGAGTTGCTATGCAGCGTTGATGACCACACCTTCATTCTGGTGCCATGTCCATAAGCTAGTTTGAATTGGTGAGGGTGTGCCAACATCCTCTTCACAGTTGATGAGTTTACAGATGAGAGAGGAAATATTAGTGTTTTCTTTAAATTTATTCTAACACGTTCTTTAACTTGTTTTTATTAAATTGTTTAATGAAATTGTATAATTATTGTTTTGTACTTATATATATATATATATATATATATATATATATATATATATATATATATATATTGTAGATATTGGGTCATTTTTTGGCAATGAGATTCCACCGCCACCAAATGATCTAGGTGTAGATCTTGCTAACGATCAAGAGATGGAAAATGCAGAGGATCAGGTCAGTGTCAGACCTGGTCCTCATGATCATGCACGGGTACCCGCGGGTTTGAGGCATAGGCCTGACACTAGATTTAGGATGGATTCAGGCAACTAACTCTATCAACTGCTAGTGGAGGAGGGATTCAAGACGACCACTATCAGAGAGATGCATGTTGATGATAGGCTGACAACGATATGGAGAGGCATGCCACGTGATATGTTGACCCTGATGTGACACATCGATGGAGCTACCAACTTAGTGGCGTGGTTGAGGAGGGACGTTCAACATAGACATGGTGGATATGCAGTACGTCGAAAATTTAGTAGCGCATCATCTGATGATCATGATTAGGGGAGTGATCATCATTAAGCTAGTACTCCACTACCTCCCCCACCTTGTGCCGGAGATGAGTAGCCTGTAACATTTAGTAGTCATGATCATGAGCAGTCTGGACCATCCACGTCAAGTCAACATGAGGAGGCACTTAGTCCTGATTAGCATGAGGAACCTCCAGATCAATAGGCACGTGATGATCGGTATCTATCTGAGCATGACGAGGCTGCACCATTAACTGAGCAAGCCTCGACTATTACTACTATTGATGTACCACGAGCTGATATTTTACATTTATATGTAGTTATATTACAATTTCATATTTTTGACATTATATATATATATATATATATGGTCCATGTATTTTATATTCATGTTTTAGTTGTACTTAATTTACATGTTGGTTTTCATCATGATGTGTATATTGTTAAGTCTTGTTAGATATGTTCATTTAATGTGCAACTTGCAAATAGACGTGTATGTGATAGTAGTTATTTGACATGAGATGTATATTTGATGTTTTTGTTGTGATGATGTTATACAATGCTTGTGTTTTGTTAGATGATCATGATCACGATGATTAGATGATGTTAGTGAATTTAAATGTGTTTTTTAATTGAATATGATGTTTGTACGATGGTTATCATGAGCATGATGTTTATTTTTAATATTAAATCATGATATTTATTAAATATTACGTTGTGATTGTAATTGAAATTGAAATTTTAATTGTATGTAAAATTCTAATTGTAATTTAAATTGTAATTGTAACATTTAATTCATTTTGAAATGATTGTAATTTTAATTGTATATATGTAAAATTGTAAAATTGTAATTGTAATTGTAATTTTATGTAAAAAATTAAACTTGTAATTGTATGTGAAATTGTAAAATTGTAATTTTAATTGCAAAATTGTAATTGTAATTGTAATTGTATATAAAATTCTAAAATTGTAAATGTAAATATTTTAATTGAAACTTTAATTGTAATTGTATGTAAAATATTTGTAAAATTTTAATTGTATTAATGTGAAATTATTGTAATTCTAATTTTAATTGTAATTGTATATATGTAAAATTATAATTGTAATTGTAATTGTATTTGAAATTGTAATTGTAATTCTAATTGTAATTGTCATTTTAATTGTAATTGTATGTAAAATATTTGTAAAATTTTAATTGTATTAATGTGAAATGATTGTAATTGTATGTAAAATTCTAAAATTGTAATTATAATTTTAATTGTAATTGTATGTGAAATTGTAAAATTGTAATTGTATGTAAAATATTTGTAAAATTGTAATTGTATTAATGTCAAATGATTGTAATTGTAATTTTAATTGTAATTGTGATGGCAGAGTTTGTGGAATGAACCTCATTAACTACCCACATCACCATTATGGAGTCAATGCTACTCCATATATGCACTCCATATATGCACGCGGAAGCTTTAATAAAATGGTTTTCGGGTTTAAATCTCAAATATAACATATCATATGTTATATTTATATGGATTCACATACCTCGATGAATCCCTTCAACACACAGCTTCAAACAATTCCTTGTGGCATCAAATTTCCTTATCACAAACACAACATCACAAATCTAAAAATATATACTCGTCTCCAATCAAGGCTCCTCTTATCATATGCGATATGCGATCGCATTGCATCACAAACCCCACTTCTTATCACATCGAAATCTTTGCACTTTATCTCAATATCACAAATTTAACCATATCGCAATATCGTAGTTTTTGGGGTTTATTGCAAATCAACAAATATTACATTTCGCACATTGGCGATTATAAAATATCACACTTCGATAAATATATAATATCATATATCAGATCTTTGCAACTTTAACTCCTGTCAGACTTAGGCAAGCTACAAACTTACCTCGTCGCACTTCGCAACTTTTAACTCCACCGTTAACTATTATACCATATCACATGCGCTATGCGATATGTGCATGGAATCTCTATTTGACATGTGTCCACTTCGGAACTTTCATAATTTAATATTTTCGATGTGATATATACCATTGACCTTTAAGCTAATCTTTGAAATTTAATTAGAATTGTCCATTCTCTCCTTTGGGATTTTTCTTAGGGGTTTTATGCCTTAATCATTTCGCCTGTTTGTTCAACTGTCGCTGCTCTACAACTCCATATTCTCCATGCTACTCCTTCCTGAGCTTTCTTTTACTCAATTTCTCAGATCAACGGTATTATCGCTATCTATACACATTTTCTCACTGTTCAAATTTATTACACATTGTTTCAACGCTGAATACAGACCACCATTCTATATTAAAACTCTGAATCTAGGATTCGAGTTTACTTATCGTTTGACCGACACACAATTTTAATTTCTCCAGACTGGAATCAAAGAGATTCTATCCAACCATTAAGTATTCTATCACTTAAAAAATACTTATGCATTCATCATAATTCATTCAAAAATGAAATATCATATAGAATCAGATTTTTCCTTTTACATGTCTCTCAACACATAAAATAAACAATCACACAGTCTCAACGAAATTCAATCTCTTCATTAATTAAATAAATGTACAGATACAATAAAACCTATTACAATCTGGCTTTTCCTGATGCTTCGTTGCATGGCCTTATCTTCCTACAGAACCCTCTCTTCTCTCTCGGCTCTCCTCTATCGATTCTATCTCTGACCAGATCTCCATTAAATTGATCCCTTTGCCTAATATTTTTTCTTTTCGATTGGTCTCTCTCTCTGACCTGATTTTCATCATTTTAATTGGTCTCTTTCTTCCTTCGAAGCTTACAATGAATTTATATTATAGTTTTAGAGCTTATCCAACCCTCCCTCAACTCCTAGATCCCCCACTTTTCTATGTAATGATCCATTGTCTCTACCTTTTCTGTTCTTCACTCTCAAATCATCTTCATAGTGGATTAACTTCTTCATTATGTTGTAACTCTCCTTAGGTATATGCATTAAGTTCCATAGTTCATCTATGGTTTCTTCTAATTAATTTTGCTGTTGTAAATAAATTTTATTTTCTTCACTATGCCACTATACTTTGCTACACTTTATCCATTCATCTCTAAACTGTTGATTTTTTTATTTAGCCTTTATTTCTTCAGTTTCTTCTTTTGATCTTAAAATTTCTCCAAATGCTACCCTAGATATTGCTACCACCCATACTTCTTGAATAACCTTGAAGATGTCTCCCTCTACAATATCTAATTGATGTTTGTTACCTTCAAATTTACTTTCAAAAAGTAAATCGTCCTCCAATTCTCTGACTACAGTAACATATTCACTCACACTTCTCTGCATAACATTAGTTGGTAGGCTAGTATCTGCTTTTGTCTCACCCAAAAATTGAGACACTCTCCTTTCAATGATTGAAATTCCTTTCTAATACTCTGATTCTTCTAGTAACTCACTTCCTACTTGATTCCTCTCAAATACATCACAATGTTGTTCATCAATTCCAACTTATCTTTCTTCCTCTTCCTTCACAACATTCAATAATTGTCCTTCAGCTCCTTGACTGATCCTAGTAATTATTTCAGATTCCTTCAGTTCTAAGACTGATTCCTCTTTAGCATGAGACATATATTCCTCACGTTTGTCCAATTTCAATTGTACAATCATAATATTCATTCTTTGGTTTGCTAGTCTATTCTCCAAAATACTTAACTCATGCAAAGAATCTACCATCTCACTTGGAACTCCTTCCAAAAACTCCATAAAATATTCCCTATCTTCTTCTTTGTCACAAGTCCAATTTCTTGGTGACACTTCTTCTTCATTCTTCATCAGAATAAAATTCTGGTCCTCCATCTCTGTGACAACTTTAGATATCTGTCCAATAGTCTTCCTTTGGTCACTTAAGAAATCCAATTTCTCTTTGTCCTTACCAATAACAGGTTCCTCATAATAACACATTATTGTCTCATCTCTATTGAAGATACTTCCTTCACTAAGGAATTTATGAACTCCTTTTGCTGCAATAACACAACCTGATCTTCATCTGAAAGATAATAATCATTATACTTTTCTTGGAAACTTTAATCCTCACTCAATATAGTTCCATATGATGGTTTTTATTTTGCAATACCTTCAATCACACATAACTTGTCAATTTTAAAACCACAAGACTGGACGGTCTCATTTGATGATTCAATCATCAAGTCCTCCTACTGTTCCAAGTCCTCTACATGACTCAAAAAATATTCAATGGTATTCTTATCAACCTCCTCAAGAACTTCACTTGGTTTCTTGATATCCTTCTGCACTTTTTCTTTCTTTTGGCTATCATCATGAACTAAAATTCCTCTACTTTCAGCCTTGGAAGTATGCTTAAAAGAAATATCTTCCTCAAACTGTGTATGATCTTCCTCATGAGATCTAATTTTCTCATAACTCAAATTATGTCTCTCTTCTTCATCTTTTTGGACATCACCTGCAAACATACACAAATTATTAATTTCAAAATCATAAGGCTCAATTGCCTCAAATGATGATTCAAACATCAGTCCTCCATCTTCAAATTCAAAATTAACTTGTTCTTCTCCAATGACTTCATTTTTCTGTAGCTCCACTCCTTTGAGCTTCTCCATCCTCAATTGAACATCTATAATCTTCTCAAGCTTCCTCAGCTCCTCTGTTAACTGCATATTCACTTGTTTTTCTCTCTTCTCTTGTAGCTTATGCCACTTCATTTCATTTCTCATTCTGTAACCAAATCTATGGTTTTATTTACTTCTCTTGAACAAATTCATCGAAAAATTAAGTTGCATTCTTATCTCAGCCTTTTCTTTGTCATATTCTTCATCATTCATCTTCCATATGTCAATTGTTTTGAAATCTTCTTTCTTCACTTTTATTTTGCTATGGTCTCTCTCTAAACCTATGCTATGAATAGTAGTAGTCATCTTCTCCTCTATCTCTATGAGTTACTCACTCACTATGAGTTTTACTTAATACTGTGCAATAGCAAGTCCTCCATGCTAAATTTAGCTCACCAAGATTTTCTTTGTACTTGGCCACTAGTCCCCTCTCTGGAACATTCTTTGAGCATTCCTCTTATCCTTCTAGGCTTCAAATCATCTGTACTTTTGAGAACACAGTTTTCCTCTTGTATTTCAATCACAAATGAAATAGTAGGTTCTGGGCAAACTCTTCCTTCTTTCAGAAACTTTTACGGGCTTCCTTGATCACTGCTTCTTAACGCTTGATCTTCTTTTGTTGAGATACTTTATTACCCGAAACTATCAATCTTAAATCTTTATTTTATCCTACAAAACACAAATAAGAGTTAAATAAAACAATACGTGCATGATTTCACAAGCAGTCTCGATCCACTCTTCACATTCGAGTGAATCTCCATTCTCCACAAGAAAACAACCATTGTTGTGCTTTATTTATGCTTCTGCAATCTATTCTTAAGAGTATCACTTACTCCCATATTCTACCATACCTTCTGTTGATCATATTCAAATAACCTGATTTCCTCTTTGCAATATCTCTTTCAATTTTCTGCAAAGCACATTTGCTTTACTGATCTCCTCTTTATTCTGCAATCACAATTGCAGTCTCCAGAATTCTACTTTTATTAAAAAGAGCTTCCACCTACCTCTGGCTTTAACCTTCAAAGGGCATTAACCTTTCTTTGGTACCAAAAATGATGGTAGGGTTTGCAGAATGAACCCCATTAATTACCCACATCACTATTATGGTGTCAATGCTACTCCATATACGCACGCGAAAGCTTTAATAAAATGGTTTCTGGGTTTAAAGCTTGAATATAACATATCATAAGTTACATTTATATGGATTCACATACCTAATTGAATCGCTTCAACACGTGACTTCAAACTATTCCTTGCGGCATCACATTTCCTTATCGTAAACACAACATTGCAAATCCAAAAATATATACTCATCTCAAATCAAGGCTCCTCTTATCATATGCGATATGCGATCACATCACATTGCAACCTTTGCACTTTATTGCAATATCAAAAATTTAACCATATCGCATTTTTTGGGGTTTATCGCAAATTGAAAAATATTACATTTCGCACATTGACGATTATAACATATCGCACTTCGGAAAATATATAATATCTTATATCGGATCTTCGCACCTTTAACTCCCATCACACTTCAGCAAACCACAAACTTACCTGATCATACTTCGCAAGTTTTAACTCCACCGTTAACTATTATACCATATCACATGCGCTATGCGATATGTGCATGGAATCTCCATCTGACATGTGTCCACTTCGACAATTTCACAATTTAATATTTGAAATATGATTTATATTGTTGATATTTAAGTTGATCTTTTTGATTTAATCAGAACCGTCCATTCTCTCCTTCGGCATTTTTCTTTGGGGTTTTATGCCTTAATCATTTCGCTTGTTTGTTCAACTGTCGTTGCTCTGCAACTCCATCTTCTCCACACTACTCCTTCTTGAGATTTATTGTATTTAGTCACTCAGATCAATGGTCTTCTCACTTGATATACACGTTTTCTCATTGTTAAAATTCCTTACACACTGTTTCAAAGTCGAATACAGACTGGCATTTTGTATTAAAACTCTAAATCTAGGATTCGAGTTTACTTACGTTTGACCTGCACACACTTTTAATTGCTCCACACTAGAATCACATAGGTTCTACCCAGCCATTAAGTCTTCTATCACTCAAAAAATACTTATTCATTCATAACAATGAAATATCACATAGAATCAGATTTTTCATTTTACGGATCACTCAGCACATAAAAGAAACACTCACACAGTCTCAATGAAATTCGATCTTTTCATTAATTAAAAAAATGTACAGATACAATAAAAGCTATTGAAATTTGGCTTTTTCTGATGCTTCTTTGCATGGCCTTCTCTTCCTACAGAAACCTCTCTTCTCTCTCGACTCTCGTCTCTCTATTCTATCTCTGACCTGATATCTTCATTTAAATTGATCCCTCTGCCTAATATTCTTGATTTTCGAATGGCCTCTCTCTGTAACCTGATTTTCATCATTTTAATTTGTCTCTGCCTTCCTTCGAGACTTACAATGAATTTATATTACAATTTCAGAGTTTATCCAACCCTCACTTAACTCCTATAGGCTTGTAACCACTTCTATTCTCAGAAAATCCTTCCTATCTCTAATTTATGACTAATATAATCTCTTGAGCCTAAAAAGAAAATATCCTCTCTAATATCCCATTTATCATGGATATGTTTACAAAAGTCAACTATAATATTCCCTACCTATGCTTTCTAGGAATTTAAACATTTTAGAACAGAATTTTATAATATTTACAACCTGACCCCTCCTTGGCTTAATTAAACAATTAAATTTAATTTGAGTGCTAATTCTCCTGCATCAAATTGTATATATGTAAAATTGTAAAATTTTAATTGTATGTAAAATTATAAAATTGTAATTGTAATTCTATTTCTAATTGTATGTAAAATTGTAAAATTGTAGTTGTAATTCTAATTGTAATTCTAATTCTAATTGTAATTGTATGTAAAATAATTGGAAAAATTCCTGGGTGCGGGTGATTTGTGACGGTACCATGGTGATGGGTTGCGAGGTTGGCAAGTGGCATGGCCACATGGCCACCCATAAGCCTCGACGGTGAGCATTTAATTGCTCGAGCCATCACCCCACTCACCATTTATTTCTCTGCAAACATCAAGGTTGTTACCATTGCTTCGAAATGGAGTCCCTTCCTCCCCCGCCTGGTTATGGTTTTTGTCTACCTGGTTGCGTGCCTCCCCTGTCTCAACCTCTGAGCAGCTACTGGCCCCCTGGAGTCACGGAGCCGAGCTCCCGCACACCAACAAGGAGACGTTGTAGCCTGCATTTTTGTATTGAGATACTCCCAGGCCA
The DNA here is from genome assembly GCA_034641835.2 of Pinus albicaulis. NCBI lineage: Eukaryota > Viridiplantae > Streptophyta > Pinopsida > Pinales > Pinaceae > Pinus > Pinus albicaulis. The sequence goes on along the minus strand of CM076578.1, from coordinate 497,659,010 downwards.
CCATTACTCGCAGAGCGTCCTCTGTTATTTGAATTTTTCCGCAACTACTTGCTTCACCTCCACCACTATGCCTCTGGCTCCGTGGCGCCTCCACCGTGCTTCTTCTTCGGCCCACAGCTCCCACCACCCTCACTGTGCCACCATGCCTCGCCTCCGGTATCGCATGCGCTGCAAGCGGGGCAGCAGCAGAGGGTGGGCTCCTTGTTCGTCTCACTCTACCCATTTCGACACCTTGTCTTCCTCCCTAGAGCACTCCCCTAGCCGATATCCCGCTACCCGCAGTGGGCGTGGCCGCTTTGTTGGCCAATCCCATTTTTCTACTCAGCCTTATGATGCTGTGACCATTCCTTCGCCTCTTCCCCATCTGGACTCCACAGCCACCCCGTAGACCTCCCACTCCGCTCAATTCCACTTCCACTGCTCCATGGACCACCCCCGTGTCATCGCCACCATTTCTATTTCCTTCAATGAGGAGCCCGCCGAAGCCTCTAGCTTTCACCTACCCAAGCTACAGAAGCTCCCCCACCATGGCGCCTTCTCTGTAGAAGTCAAGGGTGACCTTGGTTCTAGCGACCATAGCATGCGCTCGGACAACAACAACAATTCTGGAAGCAGCAGGGACGATAAGAGGCATGAAAAATAGGCCAAGGGAAAATATAGCGAGACCAAGGAGCCCCAACATGATGCACATGCCACCTAGGACATGCAGGCCACCGACACCGATGAATACAGGTGTCTCATTGTAGAAGAGACTCCTCCTACTCCTCATGACACCTAGGCTCTCATGTTTTTTCTGGTTTACCGTTTTTAGTCTTAAGGTCCTTGGTCACAAGGTTTTGTTAATTTATGGTATCTCTATATGGCACAATATGCAAAAAATTAACATTTTTATTTGTATTACGCTAGTTTCCTCTCACAAGGCAGTGAAACAAACTCTTATTGGACTAGTTTCCCCTGCGTGGGTAGTCCCATTTTTGACGTTTTCTGTGAATTATGCCTTTGAATCAAGCTAGAGCTACAGACGCCTGTGCCTCCATGTACACTATGTTACACTAATAGAAATTAATCTTACTTAGAAAGAAAAAAAAAATTGGAAAATTTTAATTGTATTAATGTGAAATGATCATAATTCTAATTGTATGTAAAATTCTAAAATTGTAATTGTAATTTTATTGTGAAATTGTACAATTGTAATTGTAATTGGATGTATTGTCATCATTTAATTTTATTAAAAAAATTAAATTTGTAAATTTGTAAATTTGTAAATTAATTGTCAATTTTGAACCATAACTACCGTAAGTAAAATGTATACCATAAATATTGTTAAATTACCATAATTGTAAATTTGTAAATTTGTATGAATATAAATAATTGTAAAATAATAAATCTAGAATAATATGATTTTTTGTAACATAATAAAGTTTAGAAAATAATGCAAATAAATTCATGTACTTTAGAATTATCATTATTTTATTATGATCTTACATACAAAAAAAATAACTTTATACAGTACGCCATTTTTTTCGAGATCAACATAATTGTAAATTATCAAGTGAAATGATTTTAAAATTAACACAATGCAAATTACCAATTAATTCAAAATACATATTATAATGTTTCGAAAAAAAAAAATCTTAGTTATAAGGTACTTAAGTCCTCTTCTTTATAAAAACCCATCTTAAAAAGTATAAATGATGAGATAAAACATGTACCATATCACTCTCGGTTTTCATGATCACCCTCATTATATTCCAGCTCGCTTGGCATGATAACACTATTGTTCTCAAAAAAAAAATTTGATCTAGGTTCATGTATCAATACGAACCACCAATCCCTATCCAGCACATCTAGGTAAAAAACACTTGGTTGCAGTGGTTGGGGAAAAAATAGGGCTCCTTAGCTTCATCCCACATCTTTCTAGAGTTGATACATATCAACCTACTACCACAATCTTCCTTTACATTATTCTAATCAAAGGTGTCGCACCACTTGCACCTAAAAATACACAATGGAAAGAAGAGAAATCCACTTCAATGATCTCTTGTATCTTTCTGATGTAGCCTAACTTGCCTCGTACTAGGTTTTGATCACGATGGATAGATCGACTAGATTGATCAAACTCAACTTCCACTCCATAGTATTGTGTCATGTGTCCATCATCATCATTTTCTTTGCGCAAATGGTGTCCATATGCCCACATAGATGGGAACAAATGCACCTATAAAAAAGTTAAAAAAATCATAGTGTCATGTGTCTTATAATAACCCAATAGTTAAAATATGAAATATAGATGTAATTACATTTCAAAGGTGCATTATTAAATTTAAAATTTACATAAATATATTATTACCGAGTGGGTGCACCAAATCCCTATGTTTATTGCATCCTCTTCATCACACGGGTAACAAACTGTTGCACCGTATTTCTCTCTGACTTGGTTAGCAACACAACTATTGGGGCATATTTTTTCCATATTTTCTTTTCAATGACCAGGATAAGGCACACTTTTACAATTCAACCATCTGAATTACTTCCTGTCAATATCCCATTTCATCCTCTTTTGTTCGTACAATGCGACCCACGGTTGTGTCGCTTCGGAATTATAAAGAAAAAATTTATTTATTGCTTCAATTTATGCATTCGCTGATGAAATCAAACTGAAATATAGTACATATGAGATCAAAATATACATTATATTGAAGTTCAAAATGAATATTTACTTTGTGTAAATTTGAAAAATTATAAGTCACTTACTCTTTATCAAGCACCTCTTTCCATTCGTTTGGAGTAGCTTTGCTTCTCTTTTGTCTTCATCCCTTTCATCGTACCAAACCACCACATCTAGTCTATTTTTGATTTGCTTGATGTACTCACTCACATAATAGAAAGACTCATACGATATGTACCCCTCTTCCATAGACCCCTCGGGTGTTTCCCTTTGTTGAACAAAACCTTTCAATTTCTTCATGTACCTCTCTAAGAATAACATCCAACGACAAGAAACAACCCCAACTAATTCAACCTGATCTACTAGGTGGATTAGAAGGTGAACGTGCAAGTCCATGAAACTTGTCGACACTTCCTTCTCAAACATACAAACAATCTCAACTATCTCTTGACAACACCATGGAATGCTAGCCACATGAATCTCCTTTAACGTGATCCAACGTACAAATGAAAGTAATTTAGATATGGAATATCCTAGGTCTTGGGGGAATTCATGTTTCACACACCCGCGCATGATTAATGGATAATGACACTGCAAAGTTATAAACACGTGCAATAATATACAAAATTATTTATCTTTTATGATCCTTGGATGGGATAAAATTTAATAATAGAACAAATAATAAAATCGTACTTTTGAAATTGTACATATTCTTAGAAGATTCAAGTTGTCAGGCGATTTCAACCCCAACAAATGGTCATCCACGGTGAAGCAACCCCATAGTGAAGACCCATATGAAGATGGCACCCTCACACCCATTATAACTTCCTTTGAAAAATAAAGACCATATTTTTTAAAAATCCATGGGACATCACCTTCTTTGAAATACCATGAATTAGAGGGACCAATGCCTACCTTTGATCCTGTACTTTCTAATCGTCTTGGCCAATGTTTCTTTTTATTTTTTGAAGTAATAAGATCTTTCCTAACAACTAATGTGTCACTTTTTTTCGATGATATGTGCCTCCATAAATAAGATGAAACATTTTTAAATATATTCATGGGATCTAATAAGTGGGTAATCTTAAGATGCTCCCAATATGAGAGGTTATAAAAGATAGATTTGCTTTTCATCCCAATGGGAAATTTCTCAAAATAGGTGTCGAATAATTTTGGATCATCGAACATAGACTCCCCATTTGAATTGAACATTTCTATGAAATCCTTCTCCTTCTCTCTCTCTCATATGCTCTAAGCCATTTAGATGGTGACATTATTGGAGGACTTTGGGTTCCCTCTCGTTTACCATTGAAAGTAGATGCTACTCTTCTGTAAGGGTGTTCTTCAGGGAGGAATACCCTAGAGCATTCATAAACTAGGTTTCGTAGGTCATTGGACCATATAGATTTTAGAGAAGGTCCACAACACTTACATCCAAAATGCCCTTTTGTTACAAGACATGTGAGATTATTGTATATAATATATATTCATGGCATGTTAAAAAATATCATGAAGATCAAAAAACTTACAACGAATTAAATAACTAATATGTGAAAGAATATTTTTACGTATATAAAAAAATCAATAAACATGTAATTTACCGGAGAAAACTCCTAAGCTTGGATAATCATGTGTTGTGTAAGCACATATTCCATAAAACGTAAAAATCCTCTCTATTGTGATGGGCCTTGATACATCGTATACATGTATCCCATCCCATAAATCCTTGAATTCATCTACCAGTGGTTGTAAGTAGACATCCATATTCTTCACTTGTCTTCTACCAGGGACTATGAGAGCCAACATAAGATGTTCATTCTTCACAGACAACCATGGGGGGATATTTTTATTGATCATTATTACAGGAAAAACATAATAGTTGGTGTTCTGGAGGTAACATCAGTTTTCGCCATCCATGGCTATGTTGAATCGTAGACTTCATACTTTATCCTTGAATTATTTGGGCCATGTATCCTCTATATGCTTCATGGATATTGAATTTGTTGGGATTCGAATAAATCCCAACTCACTTGTGTGTGAGGCATGCCATCCCTACAACATAGCTAATTCTTTGCAATGAAAGAGCCTTGCAATCCTTGTGATTATAGGCATGTTCCTCAATATCTTAAAAGGAGGACCATGTGATTTACCCTTCTTTTTTGTTTTATCATACCTATCATGAATAGATTTCAAACATATCTCTTTGTCTGCAAATTCTCCTCTATATATAATACAATCATTTGGACATGCATGATATGATATGTACTTAACACCCAACATTTTCAACAATTTCTTTTCTTCTTCGCAGTTACCAGGCAAGAAATTATCACTCAGAAGAACCTTATCTTTGAATAACCTATATTTGGTGATCATGGACAATATTAAATGTACATTAATTCTGATATAATTATTAACGTTCATAAAATTGACCATCTGTAATGTTCATTGGGTGATTATATTTCTCAAAATATAAAGGAGAACTTTATGGTAAATTACCTCAAAATGTCCAAGAAACATGCATTCGACAAACCAAAATTTTCTTTCAATTTGTATAGGAACATCATTGTCCCCAAATAGGTAGACATTGACTAACCTCCAGGTCCAAAGAGAGGGGTGGTGGAAGCAAATTTAAGGATTTCCAAAAATGTGTCAGCGAAATGAGCATCATCCCCTAGCTAATCATAGTTCTGGAATGCATCTAACAAAATTGTCTCCATGACATTCGTATCCCTTAAGTAATCATCCATACCAACCTATATTTGATTGCCTCCACTGTCAGCTTGTGAATAAATACTATTTTTATAATCATTCTTAATTGGTGAATCTAGACGTAGTGGGAATTGAATAGGTGGTTGATTCAACCATTCTTGATACATCGTATACATGTATCCCATCCCATAAATCCTTGAATTCATCTACCAGTGGTTGTAAGTAGACATCCATATTCTTCACTTGTCTTCTACCAGGGACTATGAGAGCCAACATAAGATGTTCATTCTTCACAGACAACCATGGGGGGATATTTTTATTGATCATTATTACAGGAAAAACATAATAGTTGGTGTTCTGGAGGTAACATCAGTTTTCGCCATCCATGGCTATGTTGAATCGTAGACTTCATACTTTATCCTTGAATTATTTGGGCCATGTATCCTCTATATGCTTCATGGATATTGAATTTGTTGGGATTCGAATAAATCCCAACTCACTTGTGTGTGAGGCATGCCATCCCTGCAACATAGCTAATTCTTTGCAATGAAAGAGCCTTGCAATCCTTGTGATTATAGGCATGTTCCTCAATATCTTAAAAGGAGGACCATGTGATTTACCCTTCTTTTTTGTTTTATCATACCTATCATGAATAGATTTAAAACATATCTCTTTGTCTGCAAATTCTCCTCTATATATAATACAATCATTTGGACATGCATGATATGATATGTACTTAACACCCAACATTTTCAACAATTTCTTTTCTTCTTCGCAGTTACCAGGCAAGAAATTATCACTCAGAAGAACCTTATCTTTGAATAACCTATATTTGGTGATCATGGACAATATTAAATGTACATTAATTCTGATATAATTATTAACGTTCATAAAATTGACCATCTGTAATGTTCATTGGGTGATTATATTTCTCAAAATATAAAGGAGAACTTTATGGTAAATTACCTCAAAATTTCCAAGAAACATGCATTCGACAAACCAAAATTTTCTTTCAATCTGTATAGGAACATCATTGTCCCCAAATAGGTAGACATTGACTAACCTCCAGGTCCAAAGAGAGGGGTGGTGGAAGCAAATTTAAGGATTTCCAAAAAGGTGTCAGCGAAATGAGCATCATCCCCTAGCTAATCATAGTTTTGGAATGCATCTAACAAAATTGTCTCGATGACATTCGTATCCCTTAAGTAATCATCCATACCAACCTATATTTGATTGCCTCCACTGTCAGCTTGTGAATAAATACTATTTTTATAATCATTCTTAATTGGTGAATCTAGACGTAGTGGGAATTGAATAGGTGGTTGATTCAACCATTCTTGGTATTGTTCCTCTCCTATTTTTTCTCTTAATTCAACCCTCTCTCAATTTGAAATTTTCATGGGTAGCAACAGAAGATGGTAAGTAGGTATCTCATCATCAATAGAATCCTACTAATTTCAAAAAATATATTTGAACATGATTAGTACAAAATCTATGATATAAATTAGTAAGCACATCGAAAATGCATGATTAACTGGTTTGACATTGAAATAATTACATTAATATAACAAACAATTATTATTACCATCATTATCCCGGGATTGTGGCTAGAAGATGCAATATTGTTACAATTGGTAGGGTGAAGTGACTGTCCATTTTCATCTACCAAATGTGCCTTGCGATATGCTGCTCCTGATAAGAGCTTCTGAATTTTTGGAGTTGTTTGAATATTTTGTGCATCTGAAATCAATTCAGAATATGCATGAACTTGCAAATTTGTACACATTATAAATTTTATTAAGCTGATTGACATGGGTAAAAAACATAAATTCAATTAGATAATGAAAATATAAATAAAATCTATAGTAAATATTACGTCTCGACATGGATAGGGAGAACAACCGTGATGGACTTCGAGAAATGTGATGGAACAATCTTGATTTTGAAGAATTGTCTGTTCGATATAATTATGATATTTTATCCCTGCATTTCAAAAAAATCAACAACAAATTTTGGTGTACACACCTAAACGTAATTTCGGTGCCTTAAAAATGGACTTATTGTTATCGGTGTTAATGTACAAATAATCGCACCGGTGTGTTTTATTTACTGCGCACCGGTGTGGTGTTATTAATTGACACACTGGTGAAGAATAGCCGCAAATAAAAGAAGCACAACTTTATTTTTTTTAAGTGAAAAAAAAGAAGTAAATTAAAAAATGGGCGGCAAAATATTTTCAAAAATGTAATTTCATAAAAAAATTCTTTAAATAGTAAACACTTTTCATTATTTCATTATTTTTGCAAAAAATTTCAGGGAGAGATTTACACGAGGCATTCCTAGAGCAAGAGAGCATGAGAATACTGTGGAGCAGTGAAATACTTTCGAACATAGCTATTCAGAGAATCATAATTCCAAACCTTCAGTGATTCAAATCCTATAACATAAAATTTCAAACCATCTCGTGATTAAATTTTATTGTTTTTTTTTACATTTTCTACATTATTTTTCATGCAATAAGTAAAAAATGTAAATTTGTTGTTCATTTTCAGAAAAAAAGAATAAGAAAAAAAATCCATTTTTACGCTAAACCCTTGATTCTTTTTGTTTCTACCCTTGCTTCTTCCTGCTTCTGTGATTTCAGAATTAGGGCTTTTCATTTTAAATTTATAGGGTTTGTATTGCTATATATATAGGCCTATGACATCTAACCCACATGATGATTTGCATAGTCAGATCATAATCCATGGCGGCCCTTGCGTGAATTTAAAAAAAAATAAAATAAAATTTAATCAACGTGCCCTATGTAAAATAATGCACCGGTACGTTGTTTTATCATAGCGCACTACGCACATACTGTTTGATAAAAAAAAATTTAAAAAATATATTTTTTTTGTTTTAAATTCATGCGCAATATGTAAAATAGAGCACCAGTGCGCTATTTGATTATAGCGCACCGTACACGTATTGTTTGACAATTTTTTTATTTTATTTTATTTATGTGTTAATCAGTGCACCATTTGACATATAACACACTGGATCTCTTTGTTGACTGAGAGAAACGTATGATGGTCCCCTATTTTCGCGATGCGTTTATAAGAATATGCCACACCGCCCCCTTCACAACATCATATGCTACAAAAAATAACACTAGAGAATTTTTATTAATTTGTCTATGTTAATCAGGGCACTAGTTAATATATAACACATCTGTTCTAGTTGTTGACAGAGAGCACCGTACTGTGTTTCTACTATTTTGGCGGTGCGTTTATAAGAACCTACTGCACTGACGTTGGTGCGTATATCATTAAAGGCGCACAATTTTCTTGATTTTTTTTTTTTAAACTTGAAAAGTTTATGATTTATTTATAAAATATATTAATGAATGGTATTCTATAGGTTTCATATTGATAAATAAATGGTTGAGAAGAGATCATTTAACAAATATACTGATAGCACATCAAGAAAAGAAGGAAAGACAAATTCTTTGTAAATTATTTACAAAAATTATTATTTTTCAACTATATGTAAGTTTAACTAATATGTATTTTTTACTATGTATCATGCAGAGCCAGAAAATGATGAAGCTCGATAAGATTATTTCTGATCTAGGACTAGAAGAACGTAAAATATTAATGGGAAAATTGCAAAATGATGAATCATGTGAATGAAAAAATACTATAGATCCAATATGAGTTTCTTTTTTTAATTTTCATTAATAATAAACTTAAAAATATTAGATATAATGTTTCAAACAATCTATTAATTTACATACGTTTAATGTTCTACAGGGACCATCAAATCAGAAAATGAATGTTGTTCTAAGAAAAGAAAAGAAATAGAACATGCAAATGAAAATGAATTTCCCCTTAGCTCATCTGGAGTGGTGCTGGAGGTTAACGAAAGGGGAATTTTTTTTTGCAAAACTTTGAGGGATCTAGTTGACCAAATGTATAGACATTCTTTCCACTTACAATAAAAAAATCAATCCAATGATTCCAAGAACCAAATTTTATCTAAACTACACGATGAGTTTCTAGAGAATTGGTCAATGAGACATGTCAGACTTTTAATAGCAAAAACGTACCAAAAAAAAAAAAGGAATGAAAAAGTAATATTCCTTTAAATGTTTTTCTAGAATTATATCTATATATTACTAGAAACAAATCATTTATAAATATCAATTTTGCTATATTTACTTTTCATATATCAATATAGAAATTAAATAATTTATTGTCATGTTACATTTTTAGGAAGATTATGAAAATCTCAAAGGACGAACGAGTTGATATCAGAAATACGTCAGTATAAATGTCCAAAAAGGTGTACAGGGAGATGGTCAAATAAATTGACATAATTGCATCGCACGAGGAGCCATCTCAACAACAACGTGCTTGAAATGTAATATGCAATCATTTAATTTTTCAATTCGGTACAATAAATAAAAAAATTAGCATTAAATATTAAATTTCAAGTATTTTCTTGCAGAAAATAATAGAAAATGGAACCCATTCAGCACATAAATCAAGATGACAAGGAAGAAAAGGGTTGATATCTAAGTTTGTGAGTAATTGTTACTTCCTTATAACAACTTAACTAGATTTCATTTTTGTATATTTTAAATTGTTTTACAATGATCATCAATGAATGTCTTCAATGAGGTGCTAACATACAAAGAAGAACTATCAGACGAATTGATTGACATTGGCTTAAATATGGGTTTCAGTCTATGTTGGCATATCATAAACTGATTGTGGAATTTGTAAGCATCTATTGATCTTGTTTTACTTAGCTCTATCTGTAATTAATAAAACAAAAAAATATTTCCTATTAAATATATGATTTGTTATGGGGTATAAAACTTGGAGGAAACAAAGTATGGAACTACGCCAACAAATGAAATGTTGAAAGATGGCATGAAAATTGGTTTTGAAAGAAAGTGTATAGTCCATGAGTCAATTGTTTCTATGGTACATCATTTCTTTTCAAATTACATTCATGTATATTATTTAATATTGCAATTTTCATTATTCTCACCAATGTATATACACTCATTATAGTTTATTTTTATGTTTATATATGGAAGGTGAAGAAGAAGAAAACAATCAACATCGTGAATAAAACATTCCTCAAAATAACCCAAGTCATGGAAGTAGCTCGAGCAGTGACAACAATTCAAGTGAAGAATGATGATCATTATGTTTGGATATCAAAGCAAGGCATTGTATCTTTTGAAATATTTTTTTGTGAAATAAGACATTTTTATTTAATGTAATGGACATAGTGTCCCAATTGAAAGACAAAGGGATACCAATAATTGTCCCATTTTGTATGAAAAAAAGTGTCTTATTAATATATATATATAATAAAATACGTTTAAATTTATTCTATTGCGTTCTCCATTGTCGTTGTGAAATGTAACACCATTGATTAAATATATTGATGATTAATATTATAATGAAGAGATGTGAAATATGATGATATGATATAACAAATTAATCCAAACATCACATTCAAATGCACTAATAAAATTTAATTGATATGAATATTGTTATAAGATATGTGTCTACTTTTGATGAATAATGAATTTTAAAAAATCACAATAATTATGATATGATATAACAAATTAATCCGAACATCACATTCAAATGCACTAATAAAAATTTAGTTGATATGAATACTTTTATAAGATATGTGTCGACTTTTGATGAATAATGAATTTTAAAAAATCACAATAATTGCTTTATACCAGGTTGATGTTTCTAAAAAATATAAAATGAAAACCGGTGCGTGTTAGTTACTATGCATTGATGCATTTGTATGCTAATGCACACCAGTGCGTTTCTACGACCTATGGGCACTGAACAAATACCAATACCAATTAGAACTCTCAGTGCATTTGTGAAATATTAAGCACTGGTGTGTTTATGTGAGACTGCTCACCAATGCATTTCTACATCCTATGGGCACCACACAAATACCAATACCAATTATAGTGATATATGCGTTTGTGTGATACTGCGCGTCGATGCATTTGTATAAAAATACGCACCGGTGTGTTGATATGACCTATGGGCACCACACAAATACCAATACCAATTAGAACAACCCGATGCGTTGTATCACCTATAGTGTGCCCGGTGCGGTTTTAGACCTTAATGACCTGGTGCATGCACCTTTGACTGCCCAGGGGCGACTGTCTAGATGACACAAACTGGGACATTTCTAAATGCCCGTGGGTGTCCTAAATTTTTTTTCCATCCCAGTGCTTGGTAGGTTTACAGTACTGGTGCATTAACTGTAAAACGCACCAGTGCGTTGATACCTCATTAGCGCACCGATGAGAAAAACATTCATAATAACCTTCGGCCACCGATTTCTTTTTAGTTGTGTTGAAATTATGTTAGAAGCTCCGCCAAAATATCCATTACCGAAAATGGATATTGTAGCAACTATTTTTTTCTTACAATTTTGGCATATTTTATAACACTAAAAACCTCCGCTAGAGGGTATTTTCCTTGTAGTGAGGAAAATCCCTATCAATTCTTCGAATTTGGGGGATTTTTGTCTAACATTCAAGCCTGTTATAAACATTTGGTAATTTTCAATCATACCATTCATAGTAATAGTTACCAAATCAATATTACTTACACCCTCTCTAATGTCTCAAAGCTTGTCTTTCAGTTCCTTGATGTGTGATATGAATGCTACTACTGTCTCATTCTCCCCCATCTTAATGGAGAGAATCTTTCTTTTCAAGAATAGTAGGCGATTCGTATTTCTCATCTCATACAAGTCTCTCAAAGTTGTCCAAATCTCATTCACATAATTATAATCTCTGATGTGAGAGATGATGCAGTCTTTGACTGCCATCTTCAGCATCGTTCTCGCCTCGTTCTCCATCTTCTCCCAATCCTATATTGTTGTAGCTGTCGCGCCTGCTGAAATTGTAGGTTTCACCTCATCACCAATCGCAACCCCCCATGCACTATGCCCTTCCATCATAGTATATAACTTGAATTTCCAATTTTAATAATTGGAACCATCAAGCTTGTTACTCTCATTCAAGTATAATTCCATTAAATTATTCATCTTGACAATTAAAAAATGACCTCCAGCAACTAATAGAAAGTCGGATCCACAACCGGATCTACCCTAGATCCCCAAAAATATAATATTAAGAATCAAATCTACTTGTTTTTTGGCATATTTGGCAGGCTTCTCTGCACATTGCACCACAAGCTCACTCTGTAACAGATCACGCTTACAATGATCCTTCCACTACTACTAACTCCGATGCCACAACTTCCCAGCTCCTCTCACATGATCACACTAGGCCTGCAAGCACTCTTACTCTTTTTCACGATCTCACTAGATCTTCGAGCACTCTGACTCCTATGCACGATCTCACTGGATATGCAGGAAATCTGACTCTTCTACATGATCTCACTGGATCTACAGGCACAATCTCTCTAGCTCCACAGGAAAAATATCTCTGGCTTCAATCGGTGATCCACATCATGAGCACTCTGGCTCCAGGACGATCGAAAGCACGAGCTCTCTAGCTCCTCCAAAAAGAGCTCTTTTGGCTCCTTCAATCCAAGCGGATTGGCTCCTCCAATCTCGAGCTATAATGTCTCTCTCGGCACCCTAAAAAACTTTCATATCCTGTGTTGAATGCTGGGAAGAAACTTTGTAAGTGCTAACAAAGATCAGTACATTTTCTTCGTGTGACTCTACAGTGATTTCTGAAATCGATGCCTTTCTCGGCCATGGATTCGCACTAATCAGCGTGATTGTGAGTGAAAAATTCGCGCTTATCAGCTTATGTACTAGAGAAAACAAATTCTACACAAACTTACGGCTACCCGATTTCTCGCAACCTGTTTCACAGCTACCCTCAGGTGGGGCTTCTCTGTCGCCTGGATTCTCACAGGATCGAAAGAACTATGCTTTGATTCAACCCTGCAACTCTGATACCATGATAAATATAAAAGAATCACATATTATTGAAAGTTGTAATGGTTATCTCAACTCTGAAAGACAGCACCAGGAGGGACTGTGTGCTCAAGTCGCTCTACATTCTCATTATAAATCAAACAATATATAGGTTACATGCAAAAAGGGAAGTTAGAATCAAAACCTAAGAAATAGAAACAAAGTCCTAATCTAAGGTTCAGGTGAACCAACTCTCTCTAATATAGTTTCTCCATTATCTTCAACAAGTGGAAATCTATGTAACCATGAAATGTCTTTCATTTGACCAATTTATTTTCTGTTTTTTTTTCAATTATGAATTTGTTTTATCAAGTTAAATTTCATTTCTTTTCAATATTTATTTATTTTACAATTATACATTTTTCAGGGGTAAACTAAATTTTTTATATGACCATTTTAATATTTAAATAGTGTTTTTTCCCTTAATCTAGTCACACTACTTTTATGTTCTTTCCCTTCACCAACACACTAATTTTGAATAAAAAATTTCACATGTGCTCTAGTTTAAAAATAACTATGCATCTCTGTTTGATAAATTTTGGCGAGTAATCCTTTTCAATATTCAGATTGTGGGTTAAAATCTTTCAAGACAACACTTTAGGGCAGATGGTGATTAATTATGGTCAATATTTCATTTTAATATTTGGATTGTAGGTTAAGAGTTTTTTAAGACAATATTTTATGAAATATGGTGATAAATTATGTTAACGAAATTTTTAATAAATGAGGTAGATTTAGATTATTTTGGTAATATAAAAACTAAAGTAGGGAATTTAACCTAGGTGGATAGATTAAACACTGATTTCTTCCAACCACTCAAGAAAATAATAAGGGTTAGCCTCAGCCTAGGCTCACCCTCAGAAAACATTAATTTATTTTATGAAAATTTTACATGATAATATCATTTTCTTTAATATATTTTTATTCAAAACAAATATTAACAAAAAAAAAAAACTATTGTTTTTAAATTTTCAGAGTGTAGTATGAAGATGATGTGATTTTGTCTATACTCAACCTAAACTTGACATGTATCCTTTTAAAAATAAAATTTAATTATACTATAAATATAATTTTTTTTAACTAAAATAAAATAGAAATAAATATACATATTTAATTATTTTTAATTTAAAAACAATATAAACTAGAAATTGCACCACATGTTGCAAAAGAAACGCCTTAAGGCAATAGAATAGGAAAGAGTAGCCTAAAAGAAATAAGATGTTGCAGAGAAGGAGCCATCATGGAGGAATGATTGGAAAATTTTGCTTCCATGGAAGCATGTCATCGAGGTTCTTAAACTCAGAAGCTTGTTATTGATTGAAAAAATACTAAACTAATAATATATAGCAAACATATTGGCACAATATGTCAGCTTGCAACACGTCCAAATAAAACAACTAAAGTAAATACTATCAGATGGCTTTCAATGCATTTATGTAATTAAAATAGAGCTAGGAAATTTTGAAGACTACTTCATTCAAAATTAGAAACATCTTCATGCCTGTTGGGATCAACATAAAACTGAAGTGATTAGCATATATCATTGCATACATGGTTACAATTTTTCATGGATTAGGTGGTATGTATCAACAAGAAAGGATATTAAATTTTGTTATAAGTAATGCAACTGTTACATGAACTATTCATAGTCCTTAATGATATACTTAAATTTCTTTCACAATACTAATCAAGTGTCTAAAGAAGCCATCATCACTTCCAAAATCACATATTTAAACATACAAGTTGTAAAAAATGAATTTGTTTCTATTAAAACATACAAGTTGTAAAATTTGAATTTGTTTCATAAATTTTAATAGAATAATGTGCTCAAATGTAAGATATAGTTCTTAAACTCTGAAGCCTCTTCTTGATTTAAAATCTATTAAACTCATAAGATATAGCTGAAGAGAATATACATGTGAGTGTGTGTGTGTGTGTATTTTAATTTAATTTTTAAAAAAATTAACTTATTTGAATACATAAATAAATAATTTTTAATTTAACAAATAATTATATCAAGAAAAGGAAAGGACCATGTTATAGTGAAATCTTACTGCAATATTACTTCCTTCAACCTTACAAATCATGAGGCCTATGTTGAAATTATGTTAAAGACGTTTTTGATCATGTCAACAGGAATGCCTCATGAATGAAGAAATAGATTGTGATTTTCTACCTTCAAAATCAAAGGTATTTTTGGTGTATTTCCTCCATATTTAATCTTTACCACTTCCTATTGAGTCACTTATGTATTAGTTTTTCATGATATTTGAAAATATTCAAATGATCAGTTATCTCCCTAGTGTCTACCATGTTCTTTTTTTCAGTGTCCCTGATAAGAATTTGGTTTCTTTTTTTCTTTGTGAAGATAGTAAAAAATGTATGGAGAGGTGGCTTTCATCACTTCAAGAGAAGTAAAAATAAGGCTATTGAGAAAATAACTCCAACACCGAGAGAGATTAGGTAGCATTTATGGAATTGGCGAACATGTCTTGTTCTATAGTGTTGGCTACTAAACATAGATTTCTTGATCTTGTGTAGAAGAAATGAATTTGTATTTAGCTTATATTACATTAACAATGAAATTGCAAAAATTCATGACACGCTTTCCATCACATTTGTAGAGAAAATTATAACACAGTGTCACACTTTTCTTATGAGAGCTAAATGATCCTATATGAAAGATGGATTTCATCACTTAAGAGAAATAAAAACAATTTTATTGCAAAAACAAAAACTCCAACACATTTGTAAAGCAAATTATAACACAGTATCACAATTTTCTTATCAAAGCTAAATGCTTGTATATGAAACAACTATGGATTTCATCACTTAAGAGGAATAAAAACAAGTTTATTGAGAAAACAAATCCAACACATTTGTAGAGAAAATTATAACACATTATCACACTTTTCTTATCAGAGCTAAATGCTCCTATATGCAACAATGATAGCTTTCATCAAGAGCAGAACAAACAATTTTATTGAGAAAACAACTCTAGCATTGAGAAATATTTGGAAGCAACTGTTGAATTGGTGAACATGTCTTGCTCTATGGTGTTTGATATTGGGCATAGATTTCTTGATATTGTATACAAGAATGTAAATTTTCATGTAGCGTATACTACATTAACCATGAAATTGTTAACATTTAGGGAACACTTGGCATCACATTTGTAGAGAAAATTACAATAGAGTACCACATTTTTCTTATCATATCTAAATGTTACTATATGCAACAACTACTGTAAGCTAGAATAAGAAGAGAAATAAGAATTTTCTTTGAGACTTGAGATAGATTCATCCTCTGCACATCTAGAGTAAAGCTTAATAAAACAAAACTCACCATACTTTGAATTTTTGAAATAAATATCTTAAAAATTAGAATACCAATTTAATACATTTTACTCAATTACGCATTTAACAATATTCATTTAAAAAAATACAAATACGAATTACCATTTTAAATAAAACTATTCTAAATTTAAAAAATTACAAAGAATAACATTAATTACCATGCCCCTCATGTACATTCCTCTTATTACTTATGTTTATAACTTATTTTTAATCACACAGTGTCAATTTATTAGAACTATAAGATACAAGTCTCACTTTTCATAGCTTTGGTGGAAGGATAGAGTATCTAAACTCCCTTACCCTTTAAGAGGCATTCTCAATTACTGTACCACCCACCTCAACATCCAATCTAGAAATTTTACATTATTCTAAATAGATCAAGAGTATAGAATTTCTAGGGTGGTTTTTTATGTGCACTAAAGTTCCCATGAGGTCCGTCACTATGTATGTGATTCATTGCAACCTTGGATATATTCTATGAGTTTTTGTGATTTTTTGTTTGTGGCTACAACTTAGTTTCGGTTTTCACCTAGTTATCATGATTCAAAAATTTGGTATCATCTCAGATCCTTATAGAATTAGATAGATTTTGTGAGCTAATGTGATGTTTTGTCTGTCACAATGATTCAAAAATCAATTATTATACCACAAGATTGACTTTCTCATTATCTTTTTTGTTTATGAACTCTTTAAAAAAACCACAGGAACATTTGATTTTACACTCTGATCTCCCCAGCATGGGTGGGGGTTTAAAAAATTGGAGATTAGATTGAGTGGTTATTATTAGAAATTGTTGTATAAGATGGAAAATTTGGATGGTTTGTAGACAATATGGATTCCATAACAAATATCTATTTTGAATTTTTTAGTGTCCCTGGCCACCATTTCCACTGAGAACATCAATACATCACTATACGAATGATAACTTGTGACATCACTAGCTATTTTCTTTGATTTTAGACCAAGTTATAAAATAATAATTTGTGAAATCCGTAGCCATTTTCTTTGTTTGTGGGTTTCAAAAACTCGAGAGTAAATTGAGCGGTTATTGTTAGAAATTTTCAATGCATCTAATAGGATCCATTCCAACTGAGAATGACAATGCATCACTATGCATCTAATAGGATCCATTTCAATTGAGAATATCAATACATCACTGTGTGAATCACAACTTGTGGCATCCCTAGCCATTTTCTTTGATTGTGGATCAAGTTATAAACTAATAACTTGTGAAATCCCTAGCCATTTTTTTTTGTTGTGGATCAGGTTATACACTAGAATATACTCTCTCTTAAGAAGACTCTGGAATATATATTGGATGGATGGAAAGGTTATGGTAAAAATTGTACAAAAAACCTGATGTAGGAGTATCTAGCTGACGGGTCATATTGGCTGGAGGTAATTTGGTCTCAGAAAGGATAAAGGAGACAATACAGGATAGGAGAGACATTTTTGTTTCTTTTTTATTTTAATATTTTAGTGAAGCAACATTTAGGAATATGAGTAGTTAAATTACAATTTTTATAATTAGTTGCTCATTCGAATTATTTCTGTAGGTTAACTTACCATTTCCAACAATAGTTACAGAAACTATGTAACTAATAAATGTAACTGAGAACAGTTAAATCAATTGTTCTCAAACCATACAAAAGAAAAAACATGCATTGTAACAATTTCGATTTTTGGAGAAGAACAACAGAACATAATAGAAATCTCTGCAAGCATCCATATTAGATCGACATTACAGTCAATTATAAACAGTCCTTCTATTTTCTTTTATTGAAATCAATTACTGTATGCAAACAAAATTATCTTTCTCTTACAGAACCTGAGAAATTTCTATATTAGCATAATACTAATGGCCCGTAGGCATTCTGTGTACAAGTATTATAACAAGAGGAATTACAGAAGTCCGAAAGGTATCAAAACCTTGGAGTATCGACACAAACAACGGAATGGAAAACCATAGCAGCGAATGAACAGCGGGAAATACAACGGTGTGATAACACAGGACCTATCCGAAACTGTAACTGAATATTTAACAGTTAAACGAAACAATTTTCTCTGCTAATATTTAGACAGTTACATAAATTAAAATAAACACAGATTAAGATAAGTTCACACTAGTAGTTGGGTTGCGTCGAGTTCTGAAACGAGCTAGCAGTGGAGAAAGGGTTATCAGAACCAACTCCACCTGTAGATGTACAAAGCAAACAGGGGTTAGATTTTAAACATAAAAAGAGCGAGAAAGATAAAATAACAAGGTTATAGGTGAGGAAGACCGATTACCTACAGTGAAGACGGCGTGCCGAGACACATTTCAAGTCAAGTTACAGCAACGAGGGTTCTCTACTCACGAGGAGCGACAACCTTAGTAACAAAGGAAAGAGCCGAAGCAAAAATAGCATAGAGCGAGGGCTTACCTTGCCATTGATGAAAAGAGCCGAAGCCACGAACCTTAGAGCCGCAACCTACAAATAGAGTTAAGGACACAACAAAGTAACTGCAGAGCGATTG
Organism: Pinus albicaulis; assembly: GCA_034641835.2. Classification (NCBI taxonomy): domain Eukaryota; kingdom Viridiplantae; phylum Streptophyta; class Pinopsida; order Pinales; family Pinaceae; genus Pinus; species Pinus albicaulis. The sequence goes on along the minus strand of CM076578.1, from coordinate 497,639,762 downwards.
AATAGAGGAACAGAAATGGGAATAGGCCCTAATAGTTAAAAAAAAATAACCATGACAACAGCGTATGCATACAAGCGAGCCAAATCATGGCTTTCATGAGAAAATAAACTTCAAACAGTTGCAGTAATCAAACGACATCAAAATAGTAAACAATAAAATAACCTTACCAATGGCGGATTACAAGCTCTGGCCATACTGGAGCTGAGCGATAGCAACATTCCATCATAGAGGAAACATACAGTTGAACACCACAGTGAAGCGGCGGAACAAACCATCACTCAGTCAAACCAAAAGAGTAACAATACGAATGAGCCAAAGCTAGGGTTACTGAGTTTACAAAGGCGGGAGTGTGTTCTACGAGGCAGGGACAAATTTCCATCCAAAAATAAGTGCAACTACAACAGAATTAACTCTCCCATACCAAAAATATCTATTTTATCTGTAGGCCAAATCAATCGAAATCACAAACGTAATCATCCAAAAATTATTCATTAAATTATTACCCACGCAATCATAAACATTGTATTATAAATAAATACAAAGGTAAGGTTAACAAGGGTTGGGCCCATCAAGTGGTATCAAAGCAGTTGTTGAATTTGACAGAAATGGAAGTTGGAAGGTGAGGTCGTGGAAGAGGTATACGCAGAGAAGTAGATGAAGGACTGAGGGAAGAGATCCAGATCCTAAAAGCCTGATTAGCAGCAAGAGAAGCAGGGAGAAGAAGGGATCGTGATGGAGGGGATGACAGTGATGAAGAAGTTACAGAGACAATAGATGGATCAGATGGAGAAGGACCTGAAATTAAAATGATAAGGTCAGTCTTACTATACAATAATAAGCCAAAGCATGAGCTTTCAAATTATGACAGAAGTTTGTCAGCAGAAGTACTATTGGATTGGCTCAGTGAGCTAAATAAGTACTTTGATTATGAGGATATCAGTGAAGATAAAAAAGTTAAATTTGCTGCCACCAGGTTGAAAGGGCATGCATCCCTATGGTGGGAGAGTGTACAAGCAGAGAGGAAGAGGTTGAACAAGCAACCTATAAAAAAATGGACTAGGATGGAAGCTAAATTTAAGGGCAAGTTATTACCAAAGGACTATCAGATTGCCATGTACAGGAAAGTACATAATTTGAAACAAAAGTGGATGACTGTAAAAGAGGACACTAAGGAATTCTATCGCGTGAACCTGAGAGTCGGTTACATAGAAGACACACCAGAAAAAACAGCAAGATTCGTAAATGGATTAAGGTGGGAGATATTAGATGAGATAAGTATTCTTTCACCCAGAACAATTGATGAGGCATATAAAAGTGCCTTGAAGGCGGAAGAGAAGATAAACAGAAAACAGAATGCCAGAAGAGGAGGAGGATCTGGCAGGGGAAGAAGACGAGGTTTTGGTAGAGGTAAAGCTGTTAATGACAAAGGCAGCAGCTCAAAAAATTTAGAGGCAGTGGAGAAGGACAGTAACACGAGAGGGGGAAGGCCATACGAGTGCAGGAGAGGTAGTGGCCGAGGCAGAGGAGATGTTGTTTAGTGTTACAAGTGCCACAAGTGGGGGCACAAATCCTTTGAATGTCCTGAAAGTGACCAGGCTAGAGCAAGAGGAGCATATGTTGCTCAGACAGAGGAAACAGAGGTACAACCTCAGGAAATAGAAAATGTGCATGAAACAGGGGAAGCCCTAGTCTTGAATGAAGTGTTACTAAAACCAACGAAGGAGAGAAATGACCCAACCCAAAGGAAGGCATTATTCCGGACAGTTTGCAAGTCACACGAAAAATGCTGCAAGCTGATTATCGACAGTGGAAGCACAAATAATTTAGTCGCCATAGAGATGGTGGAGAAGTTGGGTTTGAAGAGGCTAAAGCATCCCACACCTTACAAGGTGTCGTGGCTACAGAAAGGGCATCAACTGTTGGTTTATGAATAGTGTGAAGTTGAGTTTCACATTGGAAAATACAAGGACAAGGTTATTTGCGATATAATGCCAATGGACGTGTGTCACATACTGCTAGGGAGACCATGGCAGTATGACAGGAAGTTAGTGCATGATGGGAAGACAAATTGTTACAAATTTTTCAAAGATGGGATTAAATACACGCTTGTACCCATCAAGGAGGAAGAGACAACAGAAACAAGTGGAGTTAAAGCGTTATTGTTGGGGGTAAAATAATTTTTGAAACAGATGGAAGACAGCGAGATACATTATGCAGTGGTAAGGAGGCCAAAAACAGTGCTATTGCATGCATAAATCTCAGATTTACCGGAGGAAATTCAGGAAATGCTGTAAGAATTCAACGACATTATAGTTGATGATTTACCAGATAAACTGCCTCCTAAGAGAAGTATTATTCACCACATTGACTTTGTACCTGGAGCCAGTTTACCAAACAAGGAAACGTACCGAATGAGTCCTAAAGATAATGAGGAAATGAGAAAACATGTACAAGAATTATTGGACAAGGGATTGATAAGGGAAAGTTTAAGCCCCTGTGCAGTTCCAACAGTTCTCGCACCCAAGAAAGGAGGAGAATGGAAAATGTGCACAGATTCGAGAGAAATCAACAAAATTACCATACGATACAAGTTTCCACTACCAGGAATGGATGATATGATGGACTGTTTAAGCGGGGCAGCATATTTTTCGAAAATCGATCTGAAGAGCGGTTATCATCAGATCCGGATCAGAGAAGGGGATGAATGGAAAACAACATTCAAGACTAATGAAGGGCTATATGAGTGGCTGGTAATGCCATAAGATTTGAGTAATGCCACTAGTACTTTTATGCACCTGATGAACGAAATACTGAAAGAGTTGATTGGGAAGTTTGTGATTTTTTATCTTGATGATATATTAATTTTCAACAAGAGTAAAGAGGAACACTTTCGACATGTTCGGAGCGTGTTGGAGAAATTGCAGTAGAACAAGCTACTGATAAATTTAAAAAAATTTACTTTTTTTCAAAAAGAATTGGTTTACCTGGGTTTTGTGATTGTAGAAAACGAGTTAAAGATGGACACAAAAAAAATTGCAGCTATTATTAGCTGGCCATCCCCGAAGAGCCTGTTTGAGGTTTGTAGTTTTCATGGGTTGGCAAGTTTTTATCGCAAATTTATCAGATATTTTAGTGGAATATGCACGCCTATGTTGGATACTATTAAGAAGGCAAGTCAACCTTTCCGTTGGACTGAAGTGGCAGAGAGAAGCTTCTAGTTATTGAAGGAAAAAATCACTGAAAGGCCAATCTTGAGATTGCCTAATTTTAATAAGCTTTTCCTGGTTTGTTGTGATTCAAGAGGTATGGCCATTGGAGTTGCACTTAGCCAGGAAGATAGACTTGTTGCTTATTTCAGTGAGAATTTGAATGAGAGCAGGCATAAATACTCATCTTATGACAACGAATTCTATGTTGTTGTCTAAGCACTAAAACACTGGAGACACTATATGCTGGGGAGTGAGTTTGTTTTATTCTCTGATAATTCTGCACTGCAATATATGATGCAACAGCACAAACTGAATCACAAGCATGCTAAGTGGGTTGAGTATTTGCAGAGTTTCACGTTTGTGTTGAAACACATTAGCGGATAGGCCAACAAGGTAGTGGATGCGTTGAGCAGAAGAGATTTTCTCTTGCAGGAGAGTACGATACAAGTGGTGGGTTTTGAACATTTGAAAGATTTGTATCAAACAGATGTGGGTTTCAAAGAGGCTTATGAATCCTGTCAGAATCCTTTGTTGAGGAACAATAGTCCATGGTTGGACTATAATTTACAAGATGAGTTATTGTTTAGAGGGGGGAAATTATGCATTCCTGACTGTTTGATGAGAGAGAATATCATTCAGGAGAAGTACAGCGGAGGTCTAGCGAGACATTTCGGCATAGAAAAGACTTTAGTACAACTCAGACACTTTTTTTACTAGCCAAAGATGCGATGGGACGTGCAACGATATGTTACTAGGTGTAAAGTGTGGCAATTAGCGAAAGGACACTGCCAAAATGCAGGACTCTACACACCTTTACCTATTCCGAGTAGACCGTGGGACTCAGTCAGTTTGGATTTTGCCTTGGGTCTACCTAGGACGCAACGAGGTTTTGACTCGGGTGATGGTGGTAGTAGACAAGGATGTGAAATTCACAGGACATTTTTGGTGTACCCCGTGGAAAAAGTTGGACACTCAATTAAATTTTAGCTCCGCATATCACCCAAAGATAGATGGGAAAACTAAGGTGGTGAACAGGAGCTTGGGAAACCTGCTATGGAGTTTGATTGGAGAAAATTCACGGATGTGGGAACATGTACTTGCTCAGGCGGAATTCTCTTATAACGATTCACCAAATCGCAGTACGGGATACAGTCCTTTTTAGCTTCTATATGGCATGCATCCTCGTGGAGTGCATGAACTACGGGATTTGGGAAAGTTGGAAAGAAGAAGTGTTGACGGGGAAGATTTCGCCCAGGCAATGAATGACCTACACGAGCAGGTAAAGTTGAAATTACAAGACAACAACCAAAGATATAAGCAGCATGCAGATTTAAAGCGGTGAGCAGTATAATTTAATATAGGGGACACAGTGTTACCACATTTATGCAAGGAATGATTCCCTAAGGGAAAATATAACAAATTGAAATCTAAGAAGATTGGCCCTTGTAAAATTCTGTGTAAATTTTCACCTAATGCTTATTAAATGCAACTTCCACCGGAAATAGGCATATAACCCATTTTCAACGTGGCAGATATGTTCCCATACACTGCTAGTCCTGAAGACAACAGTGCGATAGGGCCAGAATGGGACACCCAGAGTGAAAGCAGTCCTTGGATGAGGCAAATGCCTATAACTCAACCACTTGAAATCAACAAAATTCTCGACACACAAGTAGCTAAGCGAACTCGCCGAAAGGAGTATCTACGGTATCTTGTCAAGTGGAAGGACCGTCCCATCGAGGACAGTTCTTGGCTTGACGCGGCACAAATACAACAAGCAGGTTATTCGGTGGAGACGGTCATGGAGTGGAGCCATGATTTTTATTTACCCCGGGAGCCTGATGCGGAAGCATATAGTTGATGGGTCATCGTGGCTGGAGGTCATTTGGTCTCAAAAAGGATAAAGGAGACAATACAAGACAGGAAAGACATTTTTGTTTCTTTTTTATTTTAATCATTTAGTGAAGAAGCATTTAGGAAAATGAGTAGTTAAATTACAATTGTTATAATTAGTTGCTCAGTCGAATTATTTCTATAGGTTAATTTACCATTTCCAGCAACAGTTACAGAAACTATGTAACTAATAAATGTAACTGACAATAGTTAAATCAACTGTTCTCAAACCATACAAAAGAAAAAAACATGCATTGTAACAGGTTCGATTTTTGGAGAAGAACAAGAGAACATAATATAAATCTCTGCAAGCATCCATATTGGATCGACATTACAGTCAATTATGAACAGTCATTCTATTTTCTTTTATTGAAATCAATTACTGTATGCAAACGAAATTATCTTTCTCTTACAGAATCTGAAAAATTTCTATATTAGCATAAGACTAACGGCTCGTAGGCATTCTGTGTACAATTAGTATAACAAGAGGAATTACAGAAGTCCGAAAGGTATCGAAACCCCGAAGTATCGATACAAATAGCCGAAAGGAAAATCGTAGCAGCGAATGAACAACACGAAATACAATGGTATGATAACATTGGTACCTATCCGAAACTGTAACTGAATATTTAACAGTCAAACGAAATGAGTTTCTCTACTAATCTTTAGATAGTTACATAAAGTAAAATAAACACAGATTAAGATAAGTTCACACCAGCAGTTGGGTTGTGTCGGGTTCCGAAATGAGCCAGCGGTGGAGAAAGGTTTATCAGAACCAACTCCACTTGTAGACGTACAAAGCAAACATGGGTTAGATTTTAAACTTAAACAGAGCAAGAAAGATAAAATAACAAGGTTGCAGGTGAGGTAGACCGATTACCTACAGTGAAGACGGCATGCCGAGACACATTTCAAGTCAAGTTATAGCAATGTGGGTTCTTTGCTCACGAGGAGCGACAACCTTAGTAACAGAGGAAAGAGCCGAAGAAAAAATAGCATAGAGCGAGGGCTTACCTTGCCATTGATGAAAAGAGCCGAAGCCACGAACCCCAGAGCCGCAAACTGCAAATAGAGTTAAGGACACAAAAAAGTAACTACAGAGCGATTGAATAGAGGAACAGAAATGGGCATAGGCCCTAACAGTTAAAGAAAATAACCACGACAACAACGAATGCATACAGGCAAGCCAAATCATGGCTTTCATGAGCAAATAAACTTCAAACAATTGCAGTAATCAAATGACATCAAAATAGTAAACGAGAAAATAACCTTACCAACGACGGATTAGAAGCTGTGGCCATACCGGAGCCGAGCAATAGCAACATTCCATCACAAAGGAAACATACAGTTGGACAACACAGTGAAGCGACAGAACAAACCCTCATTCAATAGAACCAAAAGAGTAATAATATGAATGAGCCAAAGCTAGGGTTACTGAGTTTACCAAGGCGGGAGTGTGTTCTATGAGGCAGGGATAGATGTCCATCCAAAAATACGTACGAGTACAATAGAATTAACTCTCCCATGCCACAAATATCTATTTTATTTGTAGGCCGAATCAATCGAAATCACAAACATAATCATCCAAAAATTATTCATTAAATTATTACCCATGCAATCATAAACATTGTATTATAAATCAATACAAAGGTAAGGTTAACGAGGGTTGGGCCCATCAAAACCCCTTAGGGTTGTCTCAACTTACTCTATTGTTAATCATATAGTGTCAATTTTTTAAAACTATAGGACTTAAAAAGGGAAAAGATGTGATTCATAGAACACATTGGCCTCACGATGAAGTCGCGGTCTTTGGAAGAAGAAGGATATTTCCAACAGGATGGAAAAATGTTGTGGAAGGTGAAAGCAATTTCATTCATCTATTTTATGATCTTTTATTATGGGGACGCTATGTCTACAGATAGTAATGATGATATCAAAGCTTGCTATCAAGCATGGCCCCTCTTGGATATTGTTGACACTTCAAATAACAGCACCCACACACACATACGCATATATATACTTCTAGGTTGAAATGTACAAAAGAGTATTATTAAATTCAAAAACTTAAAAAATACTTGATCATATCATGAAAACTAAATTTATATTTCATATAAGAGCACAAATATATACTTCATAGTTAGGAGTATTGTTGATTTTTACAATTAGGAGTATTGTTGATAGTTTTTTTAGAGAAAAATTTGTGCACCTTTAGATAACATTACATATCACATCTGCCTTCATCTACACTCTTCTTCTATATGCTATTGAGTATGCTATCATCCTTTGCAACATTTGGTGCAAATACTAGTTTATATATTAAAAAAACAACTTATGAATAATAAAAGAGTTGTAACATAAATAATATATAACAAAAAAAACATATATTTTTTGAATAATAAAATAGTTGTTAGAACAAGAAAAACTATGTATATTTGGCTGTATGAAAATTTATATGCATTATATTAAGTAAAATTTTAAAAGAATAATATTTTTAAACATTTAAAGATAATTTTATTATATAATTAGTTTAGATCTATACTATTTATGAGATGGATCAATTATCTTTTCACTCTAAAAGATATTTTTCTATCAAGACATTTGATCTCTCTTGGCTCTTGATATTGATTTAGGTCATCTTAATTCCCCCCTTTAAATAGACTACATTCCCCATGAATACCATGGGCCATTAACCCATGGGCTGTTTTTATAGTTTATTATTATTTTATTTTATTATTTTTATTTTTTATTGTATTTTGACCTAGTTAAAGTGTTCATTACATTATGTCAATATTTTATTTTATTTACTTTTATTTTTATTTTTTTGTAATTTGACATAGTCAAAATGTTAAACATGGCATAACAACATTTCTATCATACTTTGTTGGAGAGCACTGTGACACAAAAATGTAATATTTAAATACATAAATAGTTATTTTCCTTTTTTATAGTGTTTTTTATCCATGCAATTTAAATTAATTAGTTTGTGTGGAGTTTCATTTTATGATATAAATTTTATTTAAATTTAACAAATGTTTAATAACATTGTTTTAACTTAAAAGTCACTAGAACCTAAATACTTATCTTAATTCCCCCTTTAAATAAACTACATTCGACATGAATACCATGGGTCAATACCATGGGTTTTTTTTATAGTTTATTATTATTTTATTTTATTATTTTTATTTTTAATTGTATTTGGACCAATAGTTATTTTCCTTTTTTATAGTGTTTCTTATCCATTTATTTTAAATTAATTGGTTTGTGTGGAGTTTAATTTTATGTTATAAATTTTATTTAAATATAACAGATTTTTAATAATATTATTTAAACTTAAAACTTGTGGATATAATGGCCTAAAATGTTTCAATCATCTAACATTTGATTCAATGACTCAAACATGGACACATTGACAGCTAGAGGAATTGTTTTCAAATAAAAACACCTTAAAATGTAAACATCAATATATTATTCTCACTATATTATCTTCTCCATAGAAACCATGCACCATCATAGAGAGATACTGCATGGTTTCCATAGACAAAAAAAAAAAAAAAAAAACACCGAATTTGGGCCGGTGAAGCATTAATTCGAGGAGAGGTGGTCTTGAGATTCTTACTTGATGGATTTATGGTTCAGGATTTCTAGCTGTATGGGGGACTGACATACGCCAAGTGGAGGGTGTCACAATTCATCAATGGAGCATGTGGCATAAGATGAGCAAGTACCAATCACCCTGATCCATGAAAGTATAAATTATTAATAGCAAAACAATCTTATATTTTCTTTTTAACTATTTTGTATTTCAATAGAAGATTTAAATAATTTTTTTAAATAATATATATATATATATATATATATATATATATATATATATATATATATATATATATATATATATATATATATATATATGGAAAATATTTCAATGTTAAAATAATTTTGTTACATTCCAATAAAATGAAGGTGTGTAATTCATTAAATTGCTAAAATTGATATGTGGTATTAAAAAATAATAATAATAATAATAATATTCAATGCGGCTCATAAATAAAATATTTTAGTATACAAGATTAGGTGATATTGACATATATTTAAAAATATATTAATAACATTTTTTTTTTTAATATGGATAATGTGCTCAATAAATATAAAATTTTCATGTTTATAAGAAGTAAAATATTTCAATGTTATTTATGCATATATATATGTTATACAAAAAAAATTAAAAAATATATTTTGTGGTTAAAACATTATAAAACATTTAAAGTAGTCTTACTATTTTACATTTTAGCTATTTTTCAAGTATATTTTAATGGTCAATTTAGTCTAAAATTTATAAAAAAATTAGTAAATTGCAAAGTTAAGATGTTTAGTCTAAATAATCCAGGTGTCCAAGCAAACTTTCATAGTATTGTATCCATTTATGCATTCAAAATATTATTTTAAACAATGATATATATATATATATATATATGGGATTAAATTTTTTGAGGTACAATTTGTTTTTCAAGTTTTTCATTGTAAAAGAAGTTTGCATATCAAGATATTTGATTCCATTTAAGCATGGTAGACCAATGGTTAAAATGGATTTTATATTGGTTTAATCAAATTCAAAGAGGTAGAGTGGGTAGAGTTTGTATAAGTTTGTAAATTTTTTATGGAAATATATCTTAAAGTATAAATATTTTAATAAATCTTATTCATTATTAATACATATTGCAAAATTCTTGGAAATATTTCTATAAAAATATTCAAATTTCTAAATATTTTATATAGTCTATATAAAAATTTGGTGATATTTATATCTTATAAAATTTGGGAAAATCATTTTTAGAAAAATGAAAATTGGTAAAAAAAAAAACTTGAAATAGTATGGAAACTTAGCCCATTTGCCGAAGTTAGCCCCTAAATTTCTCTTATTACAATAGACATTCAATTAACAAGATAGCTTTTCCACTATATTTTGGGAGAAAATTTTGACTTGTAACGATAAGAAAATAATATGATTTCCCTTAAGGAATGGAACTCCTACCTCAAAAATCTGTATGAATTCCTTATTGTTGTGAAAAACACTCCAATCATTCATATAGCGAATGAAGTGTTTCCTATATAAGACATAAAACTTTGGTTTAAGCTACTCAAAGAAAGAGAAATTGAAGGATGTTGAGGGCTACCAAGCTCAGATCTTGAAAATTGGAAGGCCTATCCTCATCCTTCATATATAAAAGCTCTCCAATTTAGTAGTTAACCATGAATTATATCAACCTTGAACTCAAAAAACCTCATTGTTCCTGTCATTAAAAGTGGGGATAAAATTAATTCCTTTAATTATAGGAGTATTGTAATTAACCCCTAGCACAACTTTATAGAAGTCTTCTGGAAAAAATACAAGAATATGTCTTAAAATCCAAACAAAAAGTGATAAACGACAAGTTGGATTTAGGGGATATTATTTGACTATGGACCATCTTGTTATGATGAGAATCATTATAGAAGAGTGCCAATATTCTTGCTATTTTGTTGATTTTGGAATTTTTTTTGACACTGTGGCTAAGAATAACATTTGGAATAGCCTAGAAGATCTAAAATATTCTTATGAGATGAGAGTTGTTGGTGTATGTATATATGAAAGTTTCATTTCCAAGTTTTTGAACAATGAAGGGTGGTTAGAAGAAATTAATTGTAATATAGGAGTCAAGTAAGGTTGTCCCTTATTCTGAACTCTCTTTGGCATGAGAAACTGGTTGTACTACCCCAACTTTCACTAAATAGCCATGATCCTTCTACTTTATCTTGATGTTATTGTTCTTATGGCACAAGATTCATGTGACTAGAATAATCATCTAAGAGTCTTAAGAGTCTTCAAAAACTTCTGCTATAGTATGTGTATGATTGTGAACATGAAAAGAAGAAAAATTATGATCATCAAATCTCATAAAATCACTTATTAAAACTTTTATATATGACAAATATACTTTACAGAAAACACCTTCATAAAAATATCTTGGAATTGATATTCATTAAAATATCTATTAAAAAAATAGTATTCAAAAAATTATAAATATTATAAACTTAAAAACAAATATAAATTAATAAACCTTCAATTGTTACCCAAAAAAAAATGTCCTCATATTCATACTCTCCTATTATTTCATATTCATACACTCCTATTTTACTAAATTTAAAAAAGCAATATCTCAAGAAGACAAAGTAAATTCAAAAAACAGTGTATAACTTCTATCTTAATATTAAATACAATACAGTCTGATCCTATCTTCATTATAGAAATAAACAACTCCACCATTAAATGCATGACCATGATTAAATATATAATATACCTGAACAGTATACATAACATGTTGTATACTATTACCTTCCGTGTATTTATTTTCTTTCCAATTTAATTTTTGTGTAATAAAACTGTATGCTCATAAACTTGTTCCTTTTATTTTATTTTTTTCCTCTTTAACAATTTGAAACGACGGGGCTGTTAGGTTTAACAAACTTTTACATGGATGTGCGCCTTTTCGAAAACAAATATCGGTCTCGATGAAGTTAGCTGTGACGGTAAATTTCCGTATCGTGGCAGGAAAATTGCTCACCTTCTCAGTAATCAAAATTTCAATTTATAACATTTTTAATGAAGGTTTTAGGTTTGTTTAGTATGAAAAATTCATATATTATTTTTTGAATGGCATACCACACAATCAAACAAACAAACAAGTGGCTAATAAATTAGGTTTCTTACTCAAAGCAAATTAAGACAACCAAACTAATAAATTTAATGATAAATTATTTATAAAATAAATAAATAAAAATACTACCAAACTTGAACAAAAAAAATCCAACAAACGACAGAAAAAGTGACAATCAATCCCAATGGTTATTACCAAGACGATCAGTTCTGGCATCGTTCACTAAAACAGTGCAAACATTAACTTACTGTATCAAATACATAACAGTCATATATGCAACGTAGAATTAAATGCACAAAACCTTCTAAATTCAACGAGTCAAAGGTCTGTTAATGGACTTCTACCATACAAAATACATATGTAAACACGAGTAGTAAAATGTTGAAATGGAATTCTATCATACGGAATATATGATATGATATGATGCGATGAAGTGGCGGCTTTTATTAAGTTTAGTGAATTAGTTTGATGACATATGATGTCACTTTAACTTTCTAAATTACTATATTGTTAACATTGGAAAATTTAGAGTAATTTAGTTGTCAAATAAATAATGAGCGGTTATTTTGATTGATTCATCATTATTACTTAGAATTATATTTTTGTCAAATGTTAGTGAATTTTAGATTATTATTCTGTTTTTTTGTTTCTAAAAATAAAAAAAATTAACAAAACAAAAATAATTTTAAAACATACTCTAAAAACAATTTTTATTATTAACAACTATTTTTTCAAAATAATAAAAATATTGTTAACTAAACAGAAGAAAATTTAAGACATACTCCAAACTCAAGCCACTTATTTAAACTATTAATTGTGAAACAAAGAACCAAAACAAGAAGTAGGATTTATTAATGCAACAAATTCACATGGAAATATATTTATTTGGTCAATATTGATTCATCCACCTGTTTATGATACATTGACATTTATGTTAATAGGAATAGTGATATTCTAAAGTTTTAGAAAATGGTAGATGATGTAAATTTATGATATGAGAACATTGTTAATGATATATATAATTCAATTAATAAAATTAAATTTTTCAAAATTACAAATTCTAAATTTTTCAAAATTAATATAATATTATATGAATATTTTAATTAAAAAAATTTAATTTATATAACTGAGTTAATTTACAATATAGAGTTATTTACAAACTCAATAAAATAGTTTAGACATTAATTTCTGTGGTAAAAGGATTTTCAAAAAATATGGTAGTTGAAGTGTTTAAATGATTTTTTAATAGTGGAAATAAATTCAACACCATCAAAAACTCCTAAAACACTCAAAATCATAAAGTTTGAAATCTATAACTCAAATTTTCAAAAATTTATACTAAAAATATTTATAATCTTACTAAAATTTCTATATTATTCTGTAAATTTTTTAAGACTACATTACAGTATTAATAGAACTAACACCTTCCAAAAAATACTAGCTCCCACAAACAACGTCCTTATACTCGTGTCGACCGTCGACTGGTTACATTAGGTTAGAGATATTATTTTATTTTATCGTCAGATCGACAGCGTTATATTGACTGTAGACGTGTGATGTGGTGTAACAATCATCTGATGTGCTGTAACAGATCGTACAGAGACACCCCATGTGGACTGATACAGAGGATTGTCACTTAAAAGATAGGCGCTGGCGATATATGTCTTTAGCTGTTGGGAGCGCAGTCGTGTCACCTGCGATTTTCTGTTGCTTTGTTGGTGGCAGATATGGAAAAACAGTGCTCTTGATTTTGTGCGTGCACCCGCAAATCATCTCATTCTCGTTTCCGTTTGCATGCATGGAGTCTATCATGGCTTCTCTGCTATCTTTTCTGTTATCGTATCCATTAAATGCAGACCTCATTGTATACCACTCAGTATGTTCATGAGCGTACTGAGCTGCGGTTAAGCATATAGGTTCATCCTTAACCCAATTGTAATTGTGTTTATCTTTAATCTGATTGTAGATAGTTATCCGGGTTACTTATTTGTAGTTATTTGTTGGACGTTATAATGGTGTAGAATTTATTATTTAAATTTATAATTTAAACAAATATTGAAAAAATAAGATAGAGGGAAAATTCAAAAATAAAATATGCCTAGAAAAGTTGAGTAACTTATAACTACTAAATTGCAAAAAAAGACAGCCAAAGAAAGACATAGTTACAAAGTTCAATTTAAAGAAAGACATAATTACAAGGTTCAATTTAACGAGTATTTAACATGATAGAATATGTCACATGATACCTTAACTTAATATGATAAGATTAGAAGATAGATATTCTAACATAGGTTTATTTTTATGTGCATTGCAAATTCTGAAATATTTTGGAAATCTACTAGATATGAAGGAAGTCAATTGTTTTTCATGTGGATTGGATTTTGAAAATATTTTGGACATAAAAATTGACCTATCCAATAACTTTTTAAATTGAGTTTGGTAACTATGTCTTTTTTTCCATCTTTCTACCATTCTTATATTATTTAGATTACAAATTTTAGAAATATTTTGAAATCAGACAAGCAAAAATGGGCTTTCTCCCCTTTATTAGATATGAAATATTAATAGAACTTGTTTTTTCAATATCTTTTTCATGAATATAGTACAACAAATTTTACAAAATTTTATATTTTATATATAAAAATATCATTAAAAAAATATGAGGTTGTAAATTCAAATCATCAAAAAAATTTAGTGCAAACCAAACCCAATAACAAATAAGTAATTACAAATTGTTTAATTTCATTCATGTTCATAATATTTCGACGATATTCCATAATATATAATCAAATTATGTTCATATTTGGGACAAAGGTCCAATCCATCATGTCTCAAGTTATTAATATATTATATTTAATCCATCATGTCTCCATTATTAATATATTTAACTATTATATTTGGGTAATGGTAGCAACTAATAGATTTGATCCACAAGACTATAATACCATGGTTAAAATAAAGAAATAGAAACATATCATTATTCTAATAACATCTTCTATGTAAAACAAAAGGGGATATAGTTTTCCTCCAATATCCTTGAAGAGACAATAATTCCGCAATCTTTCTCTCTTTACTCATGGGTTTTAAGTGACTTAGAGTGAAAATCCTACTCTTGTAAGTGATATGCTAACTGGGGATACTTGGTTAGAGAAAATCTTTGCCCTTGAAACTAATGTTATTATAAATATATCTCTGAAAAGGTTATGCAGAGTGAATTTTTTATGGAAATATTAAAAATAAAAGACTAACTTAAAACTTGACCATTATAGAGAAGTATATATAATAAATATATCATAAGGGATTTGTTATTTCAAATGAATATTGGGAAGAAAAATTAGGAATTATAGGACTTATTAATAAAATTAAATATATCAATTTTTAGTAAATATATTTGGTGATATATGGTCAATAAAAATAAATATATCAATTTTTTGTAAATACATTTTCTGACTTATGGTCAATAAAAATAAATATATCAATTTTTTTAAATATATTTTGGGAAAATTACAAATGAATCCATTTAAAAATATTGAATAAATATTAAGTGTCTTAAAATAAAGATATATTGAATTATCCTTTCAATATATATGATTCTAACCAATAATATCCTCATACTACTAGGTCTTAAATTTTAGTCATACTCCTGTTTTTATGAAGAATAATGGTTAGTAGGAGTTGAAAATAATTAATATTATTTTGTATTAATGAAGAAATAGTTATAATATTATAACGTAGCTCCTTAAGTTAGGATTAGTTCCTAGGATATATGAGTTTGTTTACAACTTCCTACTCCTTTGTGATGTACTTATAGTTGTATCATTTGATTAATGAATGTAGAGTGTACTCTCTATTTGGTGTGTAGTCTCCAGGTGCAGTACTCACATGAGAGATGCCTTTCTATTCAATTCATTTTTGATCATGGTATCAGAGTTCCGATCGGGTGAGCTTGATTTCCTTTAGAGCCCTAAGTGGCTATAGAGCCCTTGCGACTATAGAGCTTTCATGGCTACATAGCCTTTGTGGCTACGGTGCACACAGGAGCTTCAACATTCACAGAGGTGTAGGTGGACTACACCAAACACCTCACTCACAGGTCTTAGATTTTTCTTTGTTTTTTAGCATAGGCAGGTCAGCGCAGTTTTTAGCATGAGAGTCAAGTTGATAGGCACGATTAGCGCAACTGTTAGGGTCATACCCGCGATGATTTTGGGACACTTAGAAAATTTTCTATCTAGCGCGGATTTTGGGCTCTGAAATGCATTGACCACCTTTTGTTGGTTTTTCACATGGGATTTGCCAGTTTGTGGTGGATATGAGTTGCAGGCACATCTTTTGTTGGTTCTACACATGGGATTTTCCCGTTTGTGGTGAATCTGAGTCGCAAACACATATTTTTTTAGTAATGCACATGGGATTTTCCCATTTGTGGTGGATCTAAGTCACAGACACATCAACTCTTTAGATCGGTAGTGGATCTGAGTTGCATTCATAGAGATCGTGCCAGATTAGTGGTGGATCTCTGATTAGGCTCTGTTATGTATTGAGTTTTTTTTTAACGTAGCTTTTAATTATTCAATTTGTTAGAAGTAATCAGACGATCAGAAATCCGATCAGTCCAGTATGAATAAATTTACAGAAACATATCTCAACGAGTCTAGAAAACTTGATGGGTCCAATTATACCAATTGGAAATTCAAGCTACAAACACTTCTTGAGGGAGAAAATGCGTGGTCGATTGTCAGCGGTGATGAGCAGAAATCGAATATTGTAACATGGACAACCACACTTATACAAGACTGGGATAAAAGGGAGAAAAAGGAAAAAGTATTACTGAAGATGTCTGTTAAAGACAATATTATCCCACACATCAGAGATAGAAAATCATCCAATAATATCTGGACGATGCTCAGGAACTTATACCAAACACAAAACACAAACAGGTTGAATTCTTCAAGACATACTGTGTCATAAAGGATAGCAATATGGAACCAGTTACATCAGGAGTGCATGTGGGGAGCCTGTACAGATTGAATGTTAAGAGCATGCCACACCAAGCTCTGGTTTCAACAGAATTGACTATCGAAAATCTTTGGCACCAGAGAACTGGTCACCTTAAGTTACAAGACCTTATGCTACTTAAAATAAAAGTTATGGTCGACGGAATCCATGCTTTCATAGTGTTCAGTTAGATTTTGATGGATGTGCATTTGGAAAAATTAATATAGAATAATTTCCCTTGCATTTTGATAGGAAGAAACGAGATATTGTAGAGTTGGTGCATATAGACATATGCAGACCGATGCCGACTAGGTTGCTAGGGGGTGCATATTATTTTCTACTATTTTCTGATGACTACACTATATTATCTTAGATATATTTTTCAAGTAAAAAGAGTCAGAATTTTCAATTTTTTAAAGAATTTAAGACTTTAGTGGAGAAGAAGACTAGGAAATTCATAAAAATTCTCCGCTCTAATTAAGGGGGAGAATACAGGTTGGGTGAGTTCATGAATTTTTGTAGATATCATGGGATTTTCCAACAGTTCATAGTGCCACACACTCCGCAGCAAAATGGAGTTGCAGAGCGAAAGAACAAAACCCTAGTGGAGTGTGCAGGAAGTATGCTTCAAGGTAAGGATCTATCGAATGGTTTTTGAACTGAAGCTATCAACATTGTTGTTTATTTAAAGAATAGGAGTCCTACTAAATGTATTTACTTTAATAGTCTGTGTAAATAATTGTATGGATTTAAACCAGCAGTGTGTCATCTATGAGTTTTTGGGTCAAAAGCCTTTACCCACATACCCAAGGAGGATAGAAATAAGTTAGACCCTAAGGCCATGAAATTTATCTTTGTAGGATATTGCACTGAGATTAAAGCCTACGATCTATTTAATCCCGTGAATCATAAAATATTTGCAAGTAGAGATGTTATATTTCATGAGTAGGTTGAGGAAGAAAAAAAATATAGTCATAAATAATGGCACATTCCATTATTGATGGAATAAAGCAGTGAGCATAATTAGCAGCAGTAGTAGAAAGATGAAGAAACAGGTGGTGTAGTCAACAAGGCAAGCCCACACAGGTTTTGAAGCAGACAGACTTGAGGTGAGTCCTTTACTGAGAAGATTAGGTAGGCAGACTCAATTACCAGCTAAATTGAAATACTATGCTTTAATGGAAAAAAATTTAAATGTTATAGAGCCCACAAAATATAAAGAAGAAATTCAGTTTGATGAATGGAGGGTGGAAATGAATGAAGAAATAGAAACAATTATTAGAAACAATACTTGGGATCTAGTAGAAATGCTTGAAGGACAAACACCCATAGGTTGTAAGTGGCTTTACAAACCTAAAGTTAATGCAGAAGGGAATATATATAAACGTTTAAAGCTAGACTGGTAGCAAAGGGTTATTTGCAGCAAGAGGGAATAGACTTTTAAGAAACCTTTACTCTTATAACCAAACTGAATACCATTAGAATGTTAATTTTATTAGCAACAAAATATCGGTGGAAGCTACACTAGTTAGATGTTAAGTCTGAATTTTTGAATGGTGATTTAAAGGAAGATATTTATCTAGTCCAGCCTGATGGTTTTGTTAATGAAGGACAAGAGCATCTAGTGTGTAGGTTGAAAAATGCACTATATGGTTTAAAACAAGCACCTAGGTCTTGGTATGAGAAGATTGATTCATTCTTCTTACATCATGGTTTTCATAGGAGCACGAATGATCGAAATCTATATAACATGTATAATAAATAGAGGCAGATTATTTTTATCTCTTTGTATGTTGATGACATTATTATAACAGATAATGTAGATGCTTTGATCAAAGAAATCAAATTGCATATGCCGCAAGTTTTTGAAATGAAAGATCTTGGAAGTCTACATTATTTCTTGGGTCTAGAGTTATGGAGAGATTCTGGACAAACTTTTCTTACTCAAGGGGAGTACATCAAAATTTTTATCACAAGGTTCAGGATGGAGTAGTGTAAGACAACATCAACACCTTTTCAACAAAATTTGAATCTATGTAGTGACAATGGCTCTAAGGAGGTGGATGCCACTTTGTATAGACAACTAGTTGGTAGTCTAATATATCTAACTACAACTAGACCAGACTTAGAATACTCTATTAGTGTGCTGAGCCAGTTCATATATAATCCACTCAAAATTAATTGGACGACATCAAAAAGTGTGTTGAGGTATCGTCATGGTACAAATGATTATGTTATTTTATAAACTAACACATATGATGTTATTTTAGCAGGTATTTCAAACTCGGATTGGGAAGGTAATCTGGATGACCGAAGGTCCATCACAGGTTATGCATTTAGTATTAGATTCGGGGTGATAGCTTGGAGAAGTAAAAATAGAGTACTGTGGCGTTTTCTTCAACTGAAGCTGAGTACCAACCATTGTGTGAACAACTACATGTGAGGCTATCTGGTTAAGAAGGCTTCTCCATGATGCAGGATAAAAGCAGAAAGAAGGAACCATCATCAAATGTGACAAACAAAGTATCGTCAAGCTATCATACAATCCAGTATTCTACAGGAATATGAAACACATAGATACTCAGTTTCACTTTGTTCGAGAAAAAGTCCAGTAAAAAGAAATATTTATTCAATATTGTAAAACTTGTTACAATATGGCAGACATTTTTACTAAGCCTCTTGGGAAAATTCAGTTTGAATTGTTTAGAGGGATGTTAAGAATTCAAGACAATCCTTTCTCCATTAAGGGGGAGAGTTGAGAATAATTAATATTATTTTGTATTAATGGAGAAATGGTTATATTGTTGTAATGTAGCTCCTTAATTGTAGATTAGTTTCTAGGATACAATAGTTTGTTTACAACATCCTACTTTGTGATGTACTTATAGTTCTATCATTTGGTTAATGAATGTAGGGTGTACTCTCCATTTGGTGTGCAGTCTCCAGGTGCAGTACTCACATGAGAGCCACCTTTCTATTCAATTCAATTTTTATCAGTGAGATCTCTAAAGCAATACAAATTATACATAATGAGATTATTGATATTTCCAAATAAAACATTTCAAGGAAGCTCATGCCTTATTTTGGATATTTTACTTAGTTTAAATTTAGTTACATTGAGTATCGTGCTTGACCTAATAGAGTCACCAAAAGAAGCATGCAATAGTGAATTCCATCCTTACCGATCAACCTCAGTATCCCTTGAATAAATTTCAAAACAGTAAATCATTTAATTTATCACATTTATCAATAAGACCATTATTGTCATTGAAACACCAACCAATCTTAATGACATTTACATAAATTGCCAAAAATATATTGACATAAATTTCAAATTACAATTGAGTGACAAGAAAAAATTATTTGTTCAATAAATATAAATTCATTAATTTTTTTTAAAACACTAACTAAAAAAATTAAAAACTTGTAATACTACAAAAAATGAAACTTCAAAAATATAAATATTTCTAAATATCTAGAAACCTATTTCTTAAAACATATTTATTTAAATTACCTAGACAAACATTAAAATAATCCTTTAAAAAAAATAATTTAATAATCAAATACCAACTCAACCTTTATGTTATTTTAACTTACACCTAATCATCATCATCATCACTTTTCCGAATGATAACATGAAATCTTTCCCTACATACAAAAATACTCTGCAAACCAAAATGTAACCCTTATATAACCACAATCGAGAAACTAGTTTCCAACCAAAGATATGGTGAGATAAGAAATTGGAAGCTAAAGAGTGTGATTGAGGTACACTAAAATGTTCTCTAATATTACTATCCCTATATTGGGGTATTTCTCTAAAATTACTATCCATATAATGGAGTATTATTGGTTGGAAATATCATCTTAATATTATTCATGTGTTTACATAAATCATATTACTATCTCATCATTAAGGTCACATGGGGAGCTCAAGGATTTTTCTAGTCATAAATGAAATGGCAAGGAATTATTTTCGGTTATTTTGGAATATTATTCTTTTATTCTTTCTTATTCCCGTATTTTTATGGTGTTTAAGTAACACTTTTTAAGTTCTTAAGTTTTGAAATAAAAATATGTTTAATATTTTTTTATGTCTTATTGTTGTTGTTAAATTGCATACATTGTTATTTAAATAGTTTGAAATTCATTTAAATAAAATTATCTAAATTTAATTTTTTATTTATAATAATGTACTTTACCATTTTTAATATTAATAAAAATAAAATAAAAATAAATATTTTTAAAACATATTATTTAAAGAAAATATCAATCATTATAGATTTGGAAATTATTTAAGATATATATTTACATCAATACAAACACAAATAATTTTTAAGTATTGACCTAGCTTTAATAATATTTTTTTTTTCTTTTAAATAAATAATTTTAATAACAGCATTTTAACTTAAAAGTCACCCAAACTTAAATTCAATCTAATTTATTAAAAAGAAAAAAAAAAGAAAAAACTAGCATTTTAAAAAATATATATAAAAAAACTATTTATTTGTGAATCTAATGACCTAAAATATTTTTGATCCAATGACTCAAACATGGACACAGTGGCAGCTAAGCTATAGAAGTTTTTTTCAAATAAGAACACCTTACCACATAATTAAAAATTTTATAATTTAAAATTTTGATTTTTTATTTATTTAAGATTTAATACATAAATTTATTAAAATAAAAAATTTAATTTTAAATATTTATTTATATATATATATATTAAGTTTAACCATGGAGCTTTTATTATGGGTATATTCAAGAATAACAAGTGAATAAGGTAAAAAATTGAATGGGTAACTTAACATCTTAGAGTGTAGATCCGATCACCATAAATATCATGCACGTAAACTTGCTTATATATATTAATAATAATTTAAATTTAAATGTAATAGGAAAATCTAAAAAGGTAATCATAATATTTCAATAAAATATTTAAAACAAACAATTCAAAATTATAAATGTTTACCAATAATATAATGATTCTTTACCTTCATTGTTACATATCTTCATTAATATTCTTATATACCCTCATTTTTTACTTTTTTTTTTATCATTTTTCTTACGTAATAATTATTATACACATGTATGCAATTATTATTATATCACGCATGTAAGTTTATATTGTAAGGGACTGTCACTTATTAAAAATTTTGAAAAGTTTTTCGATTTATATTTAGTTTTAGATTGAAATCACAAGTTTATATTCAAAGTGCTTTCTATGTTTTTGACGGTGTTGAATCTATATATTTAGTAACACATTTAAAAAAAACACAAATCAAATATTGTTTTTGAATTTTATAATATTACTATGAAATATATATAGCTTACCATATTGAATGAAGATTATGTTAAAAACATTAAAGTATATATTTCATAATATATTATTGGATGGATACGTATTAATCTGAATTATATTAATAATTTTGTAAAGTTAAGTAATATTTACAATTTGCAATTTTATTTTATTTTTAAATTAAGATATAAAAGAAACTAAATAACAGAAAAATAATATGATTGAGATTGAGATTGAAATTTATTTAATTATTTAAATAAAAATACCTTAATAAATTGCAGTTAATGCTTAGTATTCATTCCAATATTAATAAATTTATTTAATTATTTAAGTTGAAAAACCTTAATAAATGGAATTTCCTGCTTAATATTCATTTCAATATTAATAATTGTTTTTCAAAGGTTTGTTATTATAATTTCAAGAAGAATTAGAATGGTTTTTTTATAAAATTCACAACATATAAATAAATTAAAAAATATTGAAATGAAGAAATATTAGTAAATGAGAACTTTATCATTTAGCTTTATACTTTGTATTTTAGGATATTACATTCTTCTCTTTGTTTTGACTAAAAAAAATTTAAATTTCAAGTTTATGTGCTTTTTTTCATTTGGATCTTTAGGTGCTTAGGTCCAATTGAAGATAGAGAAATGAGACTTGTACCACTTGGTTTAGATTCTCTTTGTCTAAAACTTTATGGTTAGACATGTTAAAATCACTTTTTTTTTTAATTTTATTTCTATCAAATTATGATTTAGAACTCATGTATCTTTACCTTTAATTTATTTATAATTTAAAAAAATATAACAAATACATGATCTAAAACATATTAATGTGCTAACAACTAGTAGGAAATTTTACATATACAACTTTGAAATCAATGTATTATATTAAAAGCAATTAAATGAATAAATTATGAAATTTATTAACTTTAAAGCATTAAAATACATATCGTACAATAAAAATAATGTACTATGTATTTTCTATAATTTTAATTCTTTATTATTTTTATTTTATTCTAGCCCTTAATTACTTTTTCCATAAAAAATATGTAATAAATAACAACCCTCCATATTACACTTTTATTATTATTATGTCTATAACCGCTTCACGTAAATTTAAAAAAGAAAACGTTTCCAATTGTTTAGAAAATTAAACTAAACATTCGCTTATTAGAAATTTTATTATAAACCAAAATTATTTGACGTAGATAGGAAGGTGCGAAGTGGGTATCCAAATAAAACATGTACACAACTTTATTAGGAATGATGTTAAGAATGAAAGATGGCCATCGAAATGAAAGAGTTAACACAAAGTTAGTCAGATAATGACACTTTCTTCTCAATTATACTTTTCTATCAACACACAATATAAGAATTAATGTAGATATTGTCATAACCATAACTTAGAGCCCACTTGTGGATAGATTTAAAGAAATTTGATATATGGGCAAGAGCTTTTACATCCCTAGAACTTAATCACTTCTCATTGTTTAGAGAATGAAACTAAACATTCTTTTATTAGAAATTTTATTACGATTTTATTATAAGACAAAATTATGAGACGTAGATAGGAAGGTGCGAAGTGGGTGTCCAAATAAAACATGTACACAACTTTATTGGTTAGGTACAGGATGTTAGGAATGAAAGGTGGCCATCGACATGGAAGAGTTATACAAAGTTAAGTAGATAATGACACTTTCTTCTAGCAGATGCTTTCTATCAACACGCAATATAAGAATTAAGGTAGATATTGTCATAACCAATAACTTAGAGCCCACTTGTGGATAGACGTAAAGAAATTCGATATCAACACGCAATATAATAATTAAGGTAGATATTGTCATAACCAATAACTTAGAGCCCACTTGTGGATAGATGTAAAGAAAGTCGATATATAGGCCATAACTTGTAAATGGATTTACATAATAATAATAATTAGCAATTGTATCATATGTTGCGAAAGAAGTGCCTTAAGGTAATAGAATAGGAAAGAGTAGTGTAAAAGAAATAAGATGTTGCACATAAGGAGCCATCATAAAGGAATGATTGGAAAATTTTTCTTCCATGGAAGCACATCATGGAGGTTTCAAAGATATTGATGATATGAGTTATTAACCAGAAAGATACAATTCTTAAACTCCGAAGCCTCTTCTTGATTGAAAAAATACTAAACTCATAAGATATAGCAAACTTCTTGGCACAATATGTCTGCTTGCAACACATCCAAATAAAACAACTGAAGTAAATACTATGAGATGGTTTTCAATGAATTTATGTAATTAAAATAGAGCTAGGAACTTTTGAAGACTACTTCATTGAAAATTAGAAACATCTTCATGCCTGTTGGCATCAACATAAAACTAAAATGATTAGCATATATCATTGCAGACATGGTTATAGTTTTTCATGGATTAGGTGGTATGTATCAGCAAGAAAGGATATTAAATTCTATTATAAGTAATGCAACTGTTACATGAACTATTCATAGTCCTTAAGAATATACTCAAATTTATTTCACAATACTAATCAAGTGTCTAAAGAAGCCATCATCACTTCCAAAATCACATATTTAAACATAAAAGTTGTAAAAAATGATTTTGTTTCTATTAAAACATACAAGTTGTAAAAATTGAATTTGGTTTATAAATTTTAATAGAATCATGTGCTCAGATCTAAGACATAGTTCTTAAACTCTAAAGCCTCTTCTTGATTGAAACATACTAAACTCATAACATATAGTTGAAGAGAATATATATATATATATATATATATATATATATATATATATATATATATATATATATATATATATATATATATATATATATATATATATATATATATATTTGTGTGTGTGTGTATTTTAATTCAATTTAAAAATAAAAAATTAATTTATTTGAATACATTAAATTAATAATTTTTAATTTAACAAATAATTATATCAAGAAAAGGAAAGGACCATGTTATAGTTAAATCTTACTGCAATATTTCTTCCTTGAACCTTACAAATCATGAGGCTTATGTTGAAATTAAGTTAAAGACCTTGTCTGATCATGCCAACATGAATCCTCATGAATGAAGAAATAGATAGTGATATTCTACCTTCAAATCAAAGGTATTTTTGGTGTAGTTCCTCCATATCTAATCTTTACCACTTCCTATTGAGTCAACTATGTATTGGTTTTTCATGATCTTTGAAATATTCAAAAGATCAGTGATATCCCTGGTGTCTACCATGTTCTTGTTTTTTTTAGTGTCGCTGATATGAATTTGGTTTCTTTTGTTCTTTGTGAAAATAGTAAAAAAGGTATGGAGAGGTGGCTTTCATCACTTCAATAGAAGTAAAAATAAGGGTATTGAGAAAATAACTCCAACACTGAGAGAGATTTGGTAGCATTTATGGAATTGGCGAACATGTCTTGTTCTCTAGTGTTGGCTACTCAACATAGATTTCTTGAACTTGTGTAGAATAAATGAATTTGTATTTAGCTTATATTAAATTAACAATGAAATTGCCAAAATTCATGGCAGGCTTTCCATCACATTTGTAAAGAAAATTGTAACAAGGTGTCACACTTTTCTTATGAGAGCTAAATGCTCCTATATGCACGATGGATTTCATCACTTAAGAGCAGTAAAAACAAGTTTATTGCAAAAAAAAATCCAACGCATTTTTCGAGAAAACTATAACACAGTACCACACTTTTCTTATCAAAGCTAAATGCTCCTATATGAAATAACTATGGATTTCATCACTTAAGAGAAGTAAAAACAAGTTTATTGAGAAAAAAAATTCAACACATTTGTAGAGAAAATTATAACACATTATCACACTTTTCTTATCAGAGCTAAATTCTCCTATATGCAACAACAATAACTTTCATCAAGAACAGAACCAACAATTATATTGAGAAAACAACTCTAGCACTGAGAGAGATTTGGAAGCAACTGTTGAATTGGTGAACATGTCTTTCTCTATGCTGTTGGATATTGGGCATAAATTTCTTGATATTGTATACAAGAATGTAAATTTTCATGTAGCTTATACTAAATTAACCATGAAATTGTCAACATTTAGGGAACATTTTCCATCACATGTGTAGAGAAAATTACAATAGAGTATCACAATTTTCTTGTCATATCTAATTGTTTCTATATGCAGCAACTTATGCAAGCTAGAATAAGAAGAGAAATAAGAATATTGTTTGGGACATGAGATAGATTCATTCTCTGCACATCTAGAGTAAAGCTTAATAAAACAAAACTCACCATACTTTGAATTTTTTAGATAAATATCTTAAAAATTAGAATATCAATTTAATACATTTTACTCAATTACACATTTAGCAATATTCATTTAAAAAAATACAAATATAAATTACTATTTAAAAAAAAAAAGTATTCTAAAAAAAAAAGTACAAAGAATAACATTAATTACGATGGGCCTTGTGTACATTCCTCTTATTACTTATGTTTGTAACTTATTCTTAATCACAGAGTGTCAATTTATTAAAACTATAATCTACAAGTCTCACTTTTTATAGCTTTGGTGGAAGGATAGAGTATCTAAATTCCCTTACCCTTTAAGAAGCATCCTCAATTACTGTACCACCCACCTCGACATCCAATATATAAATCTTTGGTTATTATAAATTGATCAAGAGTATAAAATTTTTAGGGTGGTGTTTTATGTGCACTAAAATTCCCACGAGGTCCATCACTATGTATGCGATTCACTGCAACCTTGGATATATTCTATGAGTTGTTGTGATTTTTTGCTTGTGGCTACAACTTATTTTTGGTTGTCACCTAGCTATCATGATTCAAAAATTTGGTATTATCTCACATCCTTATAGCATTAGATATATTCTATGAGCTAATATGATGTTTTATTTGTCACAATGATTCAAAAATCAATTATGATACCACAATATTGAATTTCTCATTATCTGTTTTGTTTATGAACCCTTTAAAAAAACCACAGGAACATTTGATTTTACAATCTGATCTCCCGAGCATGGGTGGGGGTTTAAAAAATTGAAGAGTAAATTGAGTGGTTATTGTTAGAAATTGCTGTATAAGATGGAAAATTTGGATGGTTTGTAGACAATATGGATGCCATAACAGATATCTATTTTTAAATTTTAGTGTCCCTGGCTACCATTTCAACTGAGAACGTCAATACATCAATATGTGAATGATAACTTGTGACATCGCTAGACATTTTCTTTGATTATGGATCAAATTATAAACCAATAACTTAGCCATTTTCTTTGATTGCGGGTTTCAAAAACTCAAGAGTAGATTAAGGGGTTATTGTTATAAATTGTCAATGCATCTAATAGGATCCATTTCAACTGAGAATGTCAATGCATCACTGTGCATCTAATAGGATCCATTTCAACTGAGAATATCAATACATCACTGTCTGAATGACAACTTGTGACATCCCTATCCATTTTCTTTGATTGTGGATCAAGTTATAAACTAATAACTTGTGAAATCCCTATCCATTTTATTTGATTGTGGATTAGGTTATAAACTAGAATATACTCTCTCTTCAGAAGACTCTGGAATATATATTGGATGGATGGAAAGGTTATGGTAAAACTTGTACAAAAAACACCTCAGGGTTGTCTCAACTTACTCTATTATTAATCATATAGTGTCAATTTTGTAAAACTATAGGACTTAAAAAGGGGAAAGATGTTATTCATAGAACATAGTGGCCTCACGATGAAGTTGCGGTCTCTGTGGAAGAAGAAGGGTATTTCCAACATGATGGAAAAATGTCGTGGAAGATGAAAGCAATTTCATTCATCTACTTTATGATCTTTTATTATGGGGACACTATGTCTACAGATAGTAATGATGGTATCAAAGCTTACTATCAAGCATGGCCCCTCTTGGATATTGCTGACGCTTCAAATAAGAGCACCCACACACACATACACATATATATACTTCTAGGTTGGAATAATAAAATAGTTGTTAGAATAAGAAAAACTATGCACATTTGGATATATCAAAATTTATATGCATTCTATTAAGTAAAAAATTAAAAGAATAATGGTTATAAACATTGAAAAATAATTTTATTAAATAATTAGTTTAGATCTATAATATTTATGTGATGGATCAATTCTCTTTTCACTCTAAAAAAGCTTTTCATATCAAGGCATTTGATCTCTCTTGGCTCTTGATATTGATCTAGGCCATCTTAATTCCCCCCTTTAAATAAACTACATTCCCCATAAATACCATGGGCCATTGACCTAGTCAAAATGTTAAACATGGCATAACAACATTTCTATCATACTTTGTTGGAGAGCACTGTGACAGAAAAATATAATATTTAA
The DNA here is from genome assembly GCA_034641835.2 of Pinus albicaulis. Lineage (NCBI taxonomy): Eukaryota > Viridiplantae > Streptophyta > Pinopsida > Pinales > Pinaceae > Pinus > Pinus albicaulis. The sequence continues at coordinate 497,611,307 of CM076578.1, read as the reverse complement.
ATACATAATAGTTATTTTCTTTTTTTATAGTGTTTTTTATCCATGTAATTTAAATTAATTGGTTTGTGTGGAGTTTAATTTTATGATATAAATTTTATTTAAATCTAACAAATTTTTAATAACATCGTTTTAACTTAAAAGTCACCAAAACCTAAATACTTATCTTAATTCCCCCCTTTAAATAATCTTCATTCAACATGAATACCATGGGTCAATACCATGCGCTGTTTTTATAGTTTACTATTATTTTATTTTATTATTTTTATTTTTTTGTTGTATTTTGACCAATAGTTATTTTCCTTTTTTATAGTGTTTTTTATCCATTTATTCTAAATTAATTGGTTTTTGTGGAGTATAATTTTATGTTATAAATTTGATTTAAATCTAAAAAAGAATTAATAACATCATTTAAACTTAAAACTTGTGGATCTAATGGCCTAAAACATTTCAATCGTCTAACATTTGATCCAATGGCTCAAACATGGACACATTGGCAGCTAAGAGAGTTGTTTTCAAATAAAAACGCATTAAAGCGTAATTATCAAAATTATATTTATGTTTATGGTTTGAAATATTATTTTATTTTTAGTTTGATAGTAGTAATTTTTAAAGTTAGAATTTCAAAACAGACTGTTTGTTCACACTTCTAGTCAATTATTTTTCACGCTTCTAGTTAATTAATTTTCACAGTTTTAATGAAAAGATTTTTAGGGTTTTGCAATTTGTTTAACTATATTGGACAAACAAATCTGAAACAAACAATTCTCCCAAGATTCTAGGGTCGTCCAATATGGTGCGACAGTAATAGTACTGAGGCAACCCATGTGGACTGATACTGAGGATTGTCACTTAAGATTAGCCCTGGCGATATATGTCTCTAGCTCTTGGGAGCGCAGTCGTGTCACTTGCGATTTTCTGTTGTGTTGTTGGTGGCAGATATGGAAAAACGGTGCTCTTGATTTTCCGTGTGTATCTGTATACAATGTCGGTCTCGTTCCCGTTCGCATGCATGGCCCCCATGATGGCTTCTCTGCTATCTTTTCTGTCATCGTATCTATGAAACTGAGACCTCACTGTATTCGACTCCGGATGCTCATAACTTCATGAACGTCCTGAGTAGCTTTTAAGCATATAGGTGCAACCTTTACCCAATTGTATTGGTGGTTATCATTAATCTGATTGGTAGATTCCAGTTTTTGGGTTATCTACTTTGTAGCTACTTGCTTGTCACTAGGTTATGGATGCTCTGCCCTTGAATTCGTAACTGAATTCCAAAGTTACAATCATATATAATTTTTAGTATTTTTACCTTATAAAATAGAATCTATAAAATATTGAAAAATATAATGCGCCATGTATAAAGCATCAAAACTTCGTTGTGGTATCAATTCGAAAATTCTCATTTTGGTATCAATTTGAAAAGTATACAATTAATATTGTAGTTATGTCGTCATATTCCCCTAAGTTAATTAATAATTATTAATAATAGGATTATATATTGCTTAAAACCAAATAGCCAATACATTATTTATTTCGAATTTATAGGTTCAATATTTACAAATGTTGTGATATCTCTAACGTACATCAAATACATTGAGCAATGATCTATTTTAACTAATTAGCATATATTCATGTTTTTATTAAGCTAATATATGTTAGTTTTTTTTTTAATTGTATAAATAAAATAATGATTCATTTTAACTAATTAGAATATATTTATGTCATGTTTCTATTAAAAGAATATATTTAAGTTTTATTAAAGTTAAGATATAATATAAAAAAATATATATATTTAAAAATTATATAACTAATGTAGTAATTAGGTATATTTAAGAAAATCCAAGTAAATGAATAAGGATAGGATTATATCCTCAAAATTAAATCACCAATACATTCTTTATTTAGAAACAATAGGTTTAATATTTACCAATGTTGTGATATCAAGATCTAAGTTACATTAAATACATTGAACAATGATCCGCTTTAGATAATTAGAATATACTCATGTCATGTTTTTTTATCACTAGAATATATTCAAGTTTTAGTAAAAGTAAGATATAATGGAAAACATAAAAATTTGCATAGATTTTAAGTGTAGAACATAAAATAATAATGTACAATATAAATTGATTGTAATGGTAGGAAAAAAAGAAAATTATTTATTGTAACTAATTAATTATATCGATTAATATAATAAAAAATAATAAATACATTGGTTTTAATAATAATATAATAAGAATAATTAAATAGCTGCATTGATTTCATTAATGATATAATGGAAGATTATTCGGTGCATTAGCTTTAATGATGATATAATGAAAGCAAATTCAATGTAGTAATTGAAAAAATGATAAAAAATAGCTTTCAAATAATGCATATTCTTAATTATAAGATCAAGTCTTCCACTTTGTTTTATACATTAAGACCATTGTAATATTAAGTTAACCATTAAATAAATATAAAATTAAACTATATATAATTCATTAAAATAAACCAAACATGAGAATGTTAATGGAATTATTTGGAACATATTAGTATAGAGAACGAAATTATTACTATTGGAAATGAAAAGATATAGAGAATGGTTTTTCATTGCAATATCTCCAATTAATGGTTTAAAGGTTTTTGAAATTGATACTAAAATATGAAAAATTATGAGGTAAAATGAAAGTTGAATATAAATTGATATTGGTCACTATTTTCTATATATATATATTACTTATTAAGTGCATTCTATTACTTTGTTAAAATTCATAATAGAATTATTTTATTATTATTCACTTTAAAAAAAATTGTCATTGCTATCAAATACTTATTTTAAATGTTTTTTTACCATACTAAAAAAGATGAGCACATTTAAAATTTATACATGTGTTAACCATATCATTATGATTAGTACAATTATAATATATATCATCAATAGCATTATGCGAGCGAGCGATACTTAGGAATTCAAATGGTATCTTCTTCCTACCTTTTTACTGCATCAACATTACATTACATTATATGGTCCTTTGGATTGTGATTTTCATTATGTTAATGATCTATTATACATTATAACTCTATAGTTTGATGATCATCCATGTGTGCACAATATCATTCGGGATCTGAGTTCTATGAATAATTTATTATTTGTGAAATATCTGCATAACGAGGATCTGGTTAGTCTGGTTGCTTTGCAGCTATCAACTACTATTGATTTGTTGGTAAATGTGTTATTTGTTGATCTGGTAAAACCTAGATCCGATGGTAGATTATTATGCGGGTAGGTTTAAGGTAACTACCCGACCCTAAGCATCGCACACAGAGTTCATTTGCTCTCTGAACTGTTGAGGCTCCACTCTGCAATTTTTTCGCCCTCCAGAGTCCTTTATTAGGAATCTAATTTGTTCTTCTCTCAACAGTGAATGTGGATTTCTTGTGGTTCTGCATAGTCTCAGGTAAATGTTGTTTGCTCTGAAATTCTGGTTTGCATTTGCGGCACTAAATTGTTTAGCTATGCAACATTGTTTTAGTTCTTCTTTACATACTGTCTTCTCGTCATTTCGCACAGAGTGCTCTCAGAAACATGCAAGTAATGTTTCAAAGGACTTTTTTGTTCATATTCGCTCATGTTATGAAGAGAATGCTCGGCTGATTTCTTCTGCGAGGGTAATTTGTTTTGATCTCATTCGCTTTTCGGTTAATCTTGTTCAGGAAGGTAAATTCACCATGGCCGAGGGTTTCTCATCCATTAACTATATCGTTTTCCTTTTTCACCAAACAATTTGTAAGATGTATAATTTCAAGCATGCCAAGAACTGTGACTTAGGTAATGGCGAGGTTCCTCCTATGAATCTCTATTTTTGCAAAGAGTTATTTTCTTAATAATTTTCTGATAATAATTTTACTCACAGACTCTTTTATTTTGTTTTGGCTACAATTTATGGTTGATGTTGGGGTCCTCGCAAAAAGGGGAGGTCATTTTGAGCTCCGCAACACATTTCCATGGGTGTAAACCATAGGTAAGCCGAACCCATTTTCTTCATTCACATTATTTTAAGTGATTCTTGAGGGTTACTGAGGGTAGAACGCTTTGCTTGTACAGGTTCCATAAATCGGCCCTAAATCTCTTTGCATGAATGAACTTAAGGTTCCCCTCCAAACGTGAAGGGTTTTGGCATAAATTAATTTTCTTAGAGTTCTAAGTTTAATATTAATTCCTCTTCACAACTGTTCCTATCGAAATATGAGGATAACTGTCTTTTGAATTACTATTTTTTCTTCTGTATAAATTTCTTTTCAAATATTATTCCTCCACATGCTTTTTGCAAACCCCACACATTTTGTTCGGGTTGATTCATATATATATGTGTATCTTTGTACTGTTAATGTATGTTATATATACCTTTCTAGTCAAATCCACAACACAGTTGTTATAAGAGAAGTTCCAATATGGGTTTTTCGTTTTTAATATATATAGTCTCATGATAGAGATTGAATCTATGAATTGATTATCTGAATTTATGGGTTCACGTGTTTTCCGAAGTTGATAATTATTTAAGAAACATAGATTCTTCCTTTCTTTGCTAAATTTGGTTCGTTATGAACTCCAATATTAAGTGGCCAGAGGACCCAGATCCTTACTCTGTTTACCACAGAGCTCGACTTCTAATCCTTTGAACCTTATTAATTCTTTACACAAAATATTGGGAATGTAAAAGTAGTTATACTAGCTACAGTATGCATAAAATCATTTCTCTTATTTTTCTCTCAATAATTTTTCAGTGTAATTAATTTTAATCATTTTTTCAATACATTTATTCAGTTAATATATCGAAACTTGATAGTGTATGGAATTTTTTCTCTACTAGACTTAACAATGTTGTATTCAATTAATTTTCTCTACTATTTGTACCTTTTATTATTTTTCGTGTACATGGAGATTATACTTGTACTAGTTTGCAGTGTTTAAACAACAAGAGTGTATATATTGTATTTTCTCTTTATCCTTGTCATAGCATTTTTTTTTTCCTTTATCTAGTTCCGTATATATTTCATCTTTTCGAAATAATTAGAAAGCTAGTATTATTTCTAGCTAACAGAGATAATGTAAAATAATAGTGCAGTTATCCCTCTTTATTCCTATAATACATCAAGCATTGAATTTTAAGAACAAAATTATTATCATTACCTATAACTTAACGAGTAAGCTTAAATACTTATCTATATATTCTATAATAATTGATGGTTCCACCTAACCATGAGAGAGGCAATCACGTCTTCTGCTCCCCCAGTGCTCCACACCAGAGTCTAAGGTAGCATTTGTTTGTCAGAAGTTAGGGCTCAGAAGCTTTATCCAGCCTACACTCCCTTCAGGTTACAGAGCTCCACTGGTATTAAACCAGCTTTGGACAACTCTTTCCTCTACAAAAATATCTTGTTAACCATTTTCTTCTTTCATGAACAAAACCCCTTCCCCTTCCCAGGATTTCCCTTTTATCCTCTTGGGGAAGGTAACTGTCAGAAAAACTGCCTCTTTCTTTTTACTCTAGAATATTGGAATTATTCTACTAATGAATTAATCAATTACTCGATGTAATTTTATTCAAGAAGTTTAACTCAAGTTTTACTAACGAATAACCATATTTGTTAATCGCTTTTCACTAAAAAATTCAAATGTATTTATAAAATTCTTTTATACATAACATTAAAATTAAACAAGGTTTTAAATCTCCCCCCACTAGAGGTAAACATCGTTCTCGATGTTTACTTCATCACATCAAACATTTCAGGATATGCTTCTTGTATATAATTTTTGTCCTCCCAAGTAGCCTCCTTCGAGCTAAAGTGCTTCCATTTCACATTAACTTGGGGGATGACTCACCTCCAAAGTGTTATTTCTCTCTAATCGAGAATACACTAAGGCTCTACTAGAAATTTTTCGTCTGGTTCTACCTACAAGCAACATAATTTATAATTAATTTAATTAAGGATCCTTCTTTTCTGTAAGTCATAATGTAAACATTACTTACATGTACACTCTACTAGTGTATAACATTCTTGGGGTCATGTACATATCGTTTTAGTAATGATACATGAAACATGTTGTGTACCAATATGTGGCTAGGAAATTCTAGTCGATAAGCCATCGACCCTAACCGTTCCAAAATTTGGAAGGGTCCACAGTACTTGGGAGCCAATTTGGCACAAGTATTCCATATTAAGGTGCTCTTCTTGGCTTTAATTCTTACATAAACATGATCACCCACCACTCTTGAAAAGTTATTTTTCGGTCATCATATATCTTTTTCTTGTCCTATGCTACTTTTAAATTCTATCTATTTTTTCTTACCTCATGCTCCTTTTCCTCCAACATATTCAGCCCAAGCATTAGTTTGGTTTCGAGACTGCTCCAGTTTATGGGGGCCTGACATTGTCTTTCGTACAATGCTTCAAAAGGACTCATCTTGGGGGATTCTTGGTATCCATTATTGTAGGTGAATTCGACCAAATGAAAATATTCCTCCCACTTTTTGGGTTCTTACATCACATAAATGCGTAGCATATCTTCTAATTTTTTATTCACCCTTTCAGTCTGTCCATCTGTTTGAGGATGATAAGATGTACTAAAATGGATATATGTTCCCAAACTGGTGAATAGTGCCTTACAAAAAGCTGAAGTGAACTTTACATCTCGATCTGAGATGACGACTCTCAAAATGCCATGTAGTCTAAATATTTCCCTCATGAAAATTTCAAAAATCTGTATGGTCTTGTAAGTTGATTGGATGGGTATGAAATGAGCTACCTTGCTAAGTCTATCCACCACCACCATAATTGAATCATTATTTCTGTTTCTTTTCAGTATACCTATGTTGAAATCGAGTGAAATGACTTCCCATTTCCATTCTGGTACAAGAATAGGTTGAAGCAATCCTGTTGGATGTTTGTGCTCCACCTTGGCTTGCTGACACTCCAAACATTTAATCAGGTATTCAACAATGTTTTTATGCATTTCAGGCCAAAAATAATCCTTTCTAACCATTGTTAAAATCTTTTGATATTCGGGATGTCCAACATACGAACTCCGATGAAATTCATCCAAAATTAGCTGCTTCAAGCTCATTTGATTTGGAATACATATCTTCCCTTGAAATATGAAAATTTGTTTATCATTAACCCCATAATCTAATTTCTTTCCTTGTTTTTCTTCCTCTGTTGCTTGCTTCCATAAGAACTGATACTGAGGTTCTCTCTTTGCTGCCCCCATTATTTTCTCCTGGAACTTAAATTCTACTTGATTAAAGTAAAGTTCATAGATGCAATGTAGTTTCCCAATTAAATTATTAGCTATACGGTTATCCTTAGCTTTTACATGTTGAATGTCAAAATCCAATTCACTTAGGAACGCATTCTATCTTGCTTGGCGGGCATTCAAATCAGATTGTTTAAAGTCGTTAGTTAAGCTACTATGGTCGGTTCTTAGCACAAACCTTTTCCCCAAAAAGTAATGTCTCCAAATTTTAAGGGAATGTACTACCGCTGTCAACTCCAAATCATAAGGAGAGTATCGCTTCTCATGGTACTTCAACTTCATGGATTCATATGCTATTACCTTGCCATCTTGTGTCAATACTGCTCCCACCCCTTCCTTACAAGCATCAATGCAGACCTCAAACTCTCTACTTCAGTCAGCCCCTTTCAATACAGGGGCAGTAGTTAACAGTTCTTTTAATCATTCAAAATAGGCCTTACATTCATTATTCCACTAAAAAACTTCCCCCTTCCACTACAAGGAAGTAATGGGAAAGGCTATCTTAAAGAAGCCTTCGATGAATCGTCGGTAGTAACCAAATAAGCCCATGAAATAATGTATGTCTACTACATTTCTGGGAACTCTCCATTACATAATTTTTTTTAGTTTTTCGGGGTCTACCAAGATCCCTTTAGCAAATATTACATGGCCCAAATATTGGATTTGTTCTTTGTAAAAAACACATATTCTAAATTTTGGCGTAGATCTGATGTTCCCGTAACATTTTCAATGCCAAGTGTAAATGTTATTTGTTCTATTCCATATTTTTATAGTATACCATTATATCATCAATGAATATTAAAATAAATTTATCCAAAAATGAGTGGAATATACCATAAATCAAACTCATGAAATTTGTTGTATCGATGGTTAATCCAAATGGGAACACCGCAAATTCATAATGCTTGTATCTGGTACGAAAGGTTGTTTTGGTTATGTCCTTAATCGACATCTCGTGATACCCAAATCTCAGGTCAATATTTGAAAATAAAATGTATCCTTTTACTTTATCAAAAAGATCGTCTATACATGGAAACATATATTTTCTTATGACAGTCAGCTTATTAAGCTATCAGTAACCCATGCACATCTACATTGTACCATCTTTATTTTTAATGAACATCATTGGTGCTCCCCAAGGGGACACACTTGGTCGAATATACCCTTTTTCCAATAGTTATTTCAACTGCATTTTTAACTCTGTTAACTCAGTCACACCCATTCTTTATGGTGTCTACGACATGGGTGCTGCTATAGGTATTAACTCTATAGTAAATTCAATATCTCATTTTGGGGTAATCCTAGAATATTTTCAGTAAACACATATATAAAATCCTAAACAACTGGAATATTTTCCAACATAAGGGTCTTGTCTTTATAGTTATTAAACCCCACTTGAATAGCATAATTTTGACACCCTTTTCTAATGCATTTACCCAACTAGGATATGGTGATGGGGCACAATTCAAGTGGTTTCTTGATTCCTTGTAATTATCGACGAGTACCATCTTATGCCTTACAAATGGATGATTTTCTTCTTGGAATCTACTAGTGACCAATGTCTTTCTAACCAGTCCATTCCCAATAAAATATCGTAGGACCCCAAAGGGAGAATATTCAGTTCAACAGTTATATGTTGTCTTCCTATTTACAGGATACAATCTGAGATTTTAGCATTAACTCTTCTCTTGTCTCGAGTAGCCAATTGTACCAACCAGGGACTTTTAAATATTTGGCTTGCATTTTACAATTTTTAACTACTTAGGGATTTATATAACTTCAACTAGCACCATGATCAACCAAAATGGAAACAGTTTGCGAATATAACTTACCTTCTAGTTCTATCATGGTTGGACGGAAATCCGCTTACCGATCTTATAGTGCAGCATTGATCCTTGGTATGTTTCGTGCAACATCCCCTAATGTGGATGCCTCTTGCAGAATGGTTTTAACTTCATTTCTTCCACGGTGATGGAATTTCTTAAAGTAATGTGCCTCACCGCATCCCCAACATTGTAGCGGTGGTTTCTAGATCTATCCATTGTGTGGCCTATTGGATCCTTTAGTAGGTCTTTCATCAGCTGACCATTTGGGATTTTGTTGATTTTTCCCAAATTTTCTATTTGTTGGGTTCCTTGCAACATTTTTATAATTTCTTGGTTTTCTACTTTTACAGTTCGATATACCCTTCTACCCCTTCTTTGGTGGCCAACTTCTGCCAACTTCAGCTTTCACCTTGGACTGTTGATAACACATTCGTGCTTTTTGAATCACCTCATCCATAGTCTTTGGATTCACAAATTTGATCCTCTCCTTCATGTGAGTGGGTAGGCTACTAAATTATCGCTGAAATTTTCATTTTTATCTCTCAAATGTAGTACGTACCTTAACAAGGACATAAATTTAGTGATGAACTCATTCATAGACAATTGAATGAACCTGAATTCATGAAATTTTAGATATTTTTCATCATAAAATTGCCATGTTAGGTATTTTTCCTTGAAATACTATTGGAACTCATCCCAAGTCACATTCTGGTCTTTAATTCCCCGCACATTTTTCACCTCCTCCCACCATAATGTGGCTTTCTCTCGCAATTGATAAATAACCAAGCGAGCTTTGAGCTTGCTGTTATATTCATAAACTTGAAAATATTTGTTCATATTAATTATCCATGCTTCTGCCACTTCCTCATCCTCTCCATCGAAAGTAGGAGGTTTAATTTTCTGAAACTTGCCTCGTAGCTCCATATTCTATTTCTTCAACTCTTGTTCTTCTGAAGCATTTCCAGACTCTGATTCATTGTAACTTCTATTTTTGTTACTTCGTTGAGTACGAATCCCTTATGTATTGTCATTAAATTTCTATTGTTTCTCACTACCTTCATGGGTATCCCTCTATAGGCTAAGATGTGTTGCCCGATGATTCTGCTGATCTGAGAGGCTCTTAAGAATCATCTCATGTTCCCTCATTAATATTTCATTATTTCTTCTTACTCGAGTCATATATTTATGGAGATGGTGTGTTGTATCGAATAATCTATTGGTCTGATGTTGTTTTTATTCTAGTAATATACTAATTTTCTCGTGTTGTTCCACGCTTAACTGTACCCACATCTCTCAGTTAATCTCCAGATTAGGCAGGGAATGGGTTTCCCCTATAGTTCTTTGTGTCTGATGACTATATCCTCTCCTCATAGAAACTTATCAATAATTCCTATCATTGTGAACGAAATTAACAAAAATGAAAACACCCAAGGTTATTCAATTGCACCATCTGGCCCAGCATGTAACCATGCTCTAATACCACTTGTCACCACTATCAAATACTTACCTTAAAGTTTCTTTTTTACCATACTAAAAAAGATTAGCACATTTAAAATTTATTCATGTGCCAACCATATCATTATGATTAGTACAATTATAATATATATAATATATACCATTATAACTTAGAAATTTGAATGATATTTTATTCCTACCTTTTTACTACATCAACATTACATTAATTATATGGTCCTTCGAATTGTGATCTTCATTATGTCAATGATCTACTATACATTATAACTCTATAGTTTGGCGATCATCCACGCATTCACAATATCATTCGAGATCTGAGTTCTATGAATAACTTATTATTTGTGAAATATCTGCATAACTAGGATTCGTTCCATCCAGTTGCTTGGAAGCTGTCAACTACTATTTATTTGTTAGTAAATGTGTTATCCGTCGATCTTGTAAAACCTAGATCTCACGGAGGATGAGTATACGGGTGGGTTTAGGGTAACTATCCGAACTTAAGCACCACACACAGAGTTCATTTTCTCTCTGCACTATTGAGGCTCCGCTCTGCAATTGTTTCACCCACAAGGAACCTTTCTCCGGCAGCTATGGTGTTCTTCTCTCAACACTGGATGTGGATTGCTCACAGTTCTACATAGTCTCGGGTAAATGTCATTTTCTATGGAATTTTGGTTTGTATTTTCGGCACTGGATCATTTAGCTATGCAACATTGTTTTAGTTCTTCTTCACATATTTTCTTCTCACCATTTCTTAGAGAGTTCTCTCCGAAACAATAAAGTAACGTTTCAAAGGCGTTTGTTGTTCATATTCGCTCAAGTTATGAAGATAATGGTCAGTTGATTTCTTCTACGAGGGTAATTTCTCTTAATGTCCTTTGATCTTCAGTTAATCTTGTTCACGAAGGTAAATTCCCCATGGCCAAGTGTTTCTCGTCCAGAAATTGTATCATTTTCCCTTTTCACCGAACAAGTTGTAAGACGCAGACTTCCATGAATGTCGACAATTGGGACTCAGGTAATGGCGAGGTTCCTCCTATGAATCTCTTTTTTTGCAAGGATTTATTTTCTTAAGAATTTTATGTTGATAATTTTTCTCACTAACACTTTTCTTTTATTTTTATTACAATTTATGGTTGATGTTGGGGTCCTAGAGGAAAGGGGAGGCCCTCTTGAGCTCCGCAACGCACTTCCATGGGTGGCCGCCACAATTATTCTGAACCCATATTCCACATTCACGTTATTTTAAGTGATTATTGAGGGGTACTAAGGGTAGAACCCTCTGCTTTTACAAGTTTCAGAAGCTGGCCCTAAATCTCTTTGAATGGTGAGCTTTAGGTTCCGCTCCAAACGTGAAGGGTTTTGGCATAAATTAATTTTCTCAGAGTTATAAGTTAAATATTCATTCCTCTTCACAACTATTCCAATTATAATATGATGATAACTGTGTTTTTTCTTACTGTTTTGGCTTCTCTAGAAAATTATTTTCAAATATTATTCCTCTAGACGCTTTTCGTGAACCCCACACATTCTGTTTGGGTTGATTCATATATATGTGTATATTTTTATTGTTAATGTTTTTTATATATACCTTTCTAGCCAAATCTTCAACACCATTTTTATAAGAGAAGTTGCAATCTGGGTTTTGCATTTTTAATATATACAATCTCATGACACATACTGAATCTATCAGTTGATTGTCTAAATTTATGCATTAATGTGTTTTCCAAAGTTGATCATTATTTAAGCATCATAGCTTCTTCCTTTCTTTGCTAAATTTGGTTCATTATGTACTCCAAGATTCAATGGCCAAAGGACGCACATCCTTGCTCTGTTTATCATGGAGCTCGGCTTCTAAACCTCTGAGCCTAATTAATTCTTTACATGGAATATTAGGAATATAAAAGTAGTTATACTAGCTACAATATGCATAAAATCATTTCTCTTGTTCTACTCTCGATACTTTTTCCTGTGTAATTTATTTTAATCATTTGTTCAATGCATTTATTGAGATAATTTATGGAAACTTGACAGTGTATGGACATTTATCTCTACTATAATTAGAAATTTTTTATTCTATTATTTTTCTCTATTGTTTGTGCCTTATATGATTTTTTTTCTACATATAGTTTACAGTTTTACTTGTTTGCAGTGTTTAAACAACAAGAGTATCTATACTGTATTTTCTCTTTATCCTTTTCATAGTAATTTTTTTCCTTTATCTAGTTCCATATTTATTTCATCTTTTCGAAATAATTAGAAATCCAGTATTATTTCTAGCTAACAGAGATAATATAAAATACCAGTTCAGTTATCCCTTTGTATTCCTGTAATATGTCAAGCACTAAATTTTGATCACGTAATTTTTATAACTACCTATAACTTAACCAGTAAACTTAAATCCTTATCTATGTATTCTATGATAACTGATGGTGCCACCTAACCATGAGAGAGGCGATCAAGTCCTTTACTCCCCCCGTGCTCCACACCAGAGTCTAAGGTAGCAATTATTTTTCAGAAGCTAGGCCTCAGGATCTCTGTCCAACCTACACTCCCTTCGGGTTACAGAGCTCCACTGGTATTAAACTAGCTCTCGACAACTCTTTCCTTTACAAAAATATGTTGTTAACTCTTTTCTTTTTTCATGAACATAACCCCTTCCCCTTCCCAATATTTCCTTTTTATCCTCTTGGGGAAGTTAACTATGAGAAAAAAATGCCTCTTCCTATTTACTTTGGAATCTTGAAATTCTTTTACCAATCAGTTAATCAATTAATCAATGTAATTTTATTCATGAAGTAGAACTCAAGTTTTACTAACAAATAACCATATTTGTTAATCTCTTTTCACTAACAAATTCAAATGTATTATAAAAATATTTTAGACATAACATTTAAATTAAATGGAGCGTTAAAATTTTAAAATAATATTCTTGCTAGTGTTTTAAAATAATATTCTTGCTTTTGATTTCTAAATTATAAATGATACTTAGTAATTTTAATATGAAATGCATTTCTATATATAGAGAATGAAAATTACAATTTTTTTTTTCTAAATTAGGCTACTTCTATTATATCATACACATCAAAACATTAAAATTCTCATCCTCCAAATTTGGTGGGCCAATTCCGGAGGGAAGTATCAAAAGCATGACAGAAAAATAGGGGCTGCCCCAAGTGGGGAAACCAGCCCAAGAGCAGAGAGAATTAAGAGCTGCCCAAAATGGGAAACCAACATGAAAAGTCTTAAAACGGATACAAAACCATAACAGAAATATTTCTAGAACTAAGAAAAACTAGAAAACACCAGAAGATAGTTGGAAAAAGAGAAGAACACCCAGCAACTAGGTTGATGGTGAGCTGGAATTCTTTGCTGGAGGGTTTGGTGGCTCTTCCACGATATTGCAAGCATAGAGAGACTCGTCCTCCTCCTTCTTGGACCCGTGGACAGATGAGGGAAGGAGAAAAAACACTAGGGAATCTGGAAAATTGGAGGAAGCAACATGAGTGTTGGCTTGTGCATCCTTTCTGTCTTCGTCCAAGCTTGAACCTATGCTACTGCTTGAGCCATGACCGCTGCTAGAAGTGCTCTGCATGGGCAAAGCCTTCATCTTATGAGGATAGAAGACAAGTGCAAACTAGATGGTGGACTTGCGGGGATATTTTTTGGGTCGAAGATCGGATGATTTAGGCAGAGGGCTAGAGAGATGGAGGGACAAATGGGCGGCGAGGTTGACAAGGTCGATCAAGTTCGGGTCCTCCCAACCCACAAAATTATTTACCTCCCTACCCGCGGAAATTGAGGAAGGAGGTCTGGAGGGGATACCTCATTCACCAGCTCTACAACACCTCATTCTATTGTTATGGTCCTGTGATTTGTTAGATTGGTGATGTTAGTGACCTATAAATATAGGATTCATAATTTTGACTTGACTGATGGTAATCTTGTAAATATGTACATACTTTGCCTTCTGCAAGTTGTATTCCCATATTTTGTAAAAAAAAAATCAAAAAATCAAAAAATCAAAAAGAAGGTAAAAAATCCTAAAAGAACAATCAAAGAACTTAGAAAAAATAATAGACCCCAAAGAAAAATGAATAAAACATGAAAGTGTGCAAGTCTAAATGCCACTACTTTTACCTTTTGCAGTTGATTATGGCAGAGTGTCAATAAATGCCATAATCCATAATGAGTTAAATAGTTTAATCTTGACTTGTCATGTTTCAATTTCACTTGTTGTAGATAGAGAATAAAGAATTATCATATAGTTTAATCATGACAATTCAGTAGTTAGGTAGAGAATAAGTGAATCCAATAGTTTAATCTAGATTCCTGGATGAAATAAGTGTATAATTAGATAGTTTTGTTTCTTTCAGAAAGAGTAAATGTTGTAAAGGTTGCTAGCACAAATGCACCTAATCAAAATGGAAGAAAAAATGTTAGCAGTTAAAATTGGGTAGGTAGAAGAAGGTGAGAAGCATCATTGTAAATATTATTCAACGGGGCTGCAAATAACTGACTTCCCTTCCCCATAGCCATTTATCATTCTAAACTATCAGTCAGAAAGGCTCAAGGCATTTCCTTGACTTCTGTTGGGACCAAACCCAAGGCTCTATGGTTGACTAGTTGAAAATGTTAAGTTGTTATATTAATCCCAAAAATCACATCATTTTCCATTCATGCATTCATTTCCATAAAAAATCATAAGTAAAAACCTCATTTTTACTTAATGATGCTTTAATCCCTATTTGATTAATTTCCCACATTTCATGAAAGCATAAAACCCTCAAAATGACATTTTATCCTAAGTTGGAGTGATGAAATTATCATAAATGCAAGTTTTGCTTTGATCTTCACTTTTATTAGTTATAATGGTATGTTTTGAGTATTCACTTTTCCCCTTGTCATATTAACACCTAACATATTTTATTAACTCCTTATTAATTATCCGAGTCCTATTAATATAATTCTCTTTTATTTAATATCCCAAAAACCCATTTAATATATGCTTTTGTGTTAAAGATATTGAGCACATGTTGAAAAACATCTCAAAGTTACCCCTTTGACACAAAACTACCCATAAAAATATTTCCCCTCTCCCCTATAGTTTTAGACCTTTGATAAATCTGAAACTAAATAATAAAAATATAAAGAAAGTCATTAAACATGTTTCATATGTGTTTAAAACAAAAAAATATAATACCCGAAGTTTAATTTAAACTAAACTTCAAATAAACCCATCCCCTATTTATATTCCCTTCCCCGATTATCTAACCCAAGGTTAAAATTATAACCTTATTCATCTTCCCCAATATATATCACATTACCGCAATCTTTAACCGTAGGTAAAGCCCGTTTTTTTTACCCCACCCGACCACTTTAATCCATGTATAAAATATGTTTATACATTAATCTTAACAAATCCCTCAGCACCATCAGATTCAATCCTGACCATTTGATCTCCAACATCCCATTAAATCAACGGTTCTCATCGAATGCGATAAATCAATCCCCAGGCCCCATCCTTCTCGATCGCGTTACACTGCAACTGTCTGATCATACTTTACAATCCAATGGTCCATATTTAACGCGATCATCCCAACTTACCTCCATCGTGTTAAATAACAACCATTAGATCTCCAAATAACGTTTTAATCTGACGGCCCATATGTAACTCGACAATTCATTGCTCCCGTCCCCACCATCCTTATCGCACGAAACATCCACCGTAGATCTATTACTCATCAGATCTATGGCTAGCATTCAAAGCCCCGACCCCACTGCATTTACCCCACAGCTTTCAATCAAATCCCGACCGTTCGCTCCACTCCGCCACATCTGACGTGCATGTCTCATTTCGCATTTTCAAAGTGATCGACCAAATTTCCCAAAATATTTTGCGAAAAAAGTTGTTTTGGGAAACCGTCGCCTGCTACGTGTCTGAAATATATTGGATCACATTGCTAAAGCCAAAAACCACTTACTTCTCGGAAGCAATGTGAAAACCATTACCGGTTTTTGCTTTCAAATAAAAAAACCACTCCCGCCATGTCGACGTGACCTACAATTAATACTCGTTTGATCCATAAAAACTAAGGTTTTAACCTTAGTTCTTTATCTTTTTTCATATCTTTGCACCCTATCTCTCCGAGTATCAATTGCAGACACCATTAACGAGCTAAATTTGAACCAAGTTGCCATCCTAAAGTCATTCCCACTCTGAACAGTGGCTTCTAATGACTCCCAGTGCTTGATATCAAACCAAGTCAACCATTTTGAAGACTGCTACCACCTGCTATCCCGTTCAACCGCAAAAATACCTGTTCAAAGCTATTTATTAGTAATTCAAACCTGCCAATTTCATATTTCTAAAGAAAAACGAATTAATTGAAATTGAAAAGCCAAAAGGTACTCATCTGAGAGTACTTAAACCTTGAAGAAATAGGGGAAACCCTGTCAAAATTTTTCTAAAATTGGCTACTACTGGATTAAGGATTTTAAACCATCTGAAAGATATTATTACAGTTAAAATACCTTAGAATTGCTGAAGAAACCTTTGAAAACCCCTTTCTCACCTTCTGCATTTTACAAATCTGCTTTTTCCTCATAAACCCTCGTCCAGATTCTAAGTTTTTCCCAAAATTTGCTTCTGCTTCCATAAAAAGCTGAACAAACAGTTTAATCTTGTTTAGTTTCTTCAAAAATGACTAAGGAACAAGTAATCCCTAAAACTGGAGGTCCTAAACCTCAGAAGCTTGCCTCCAGCAAGCTTCCAAATCTTAAACCTCCCAAAATTGATAAACCTACTCCTGTCTTAACTGTTGATTCTTCTGAAGTAGTCAAACCATTACAGCCTCCTGCCACCACTAAAGAAAGAAATCCTTTGATTGACTTAGATTACAGAATTGTTGATGCCACCCTTGAATTTGATCTTCTGGAAGTGAATAGCAGGTGTCAGGAGAAATTTGAAAAGAAAGTGGCCAATGACATACCTGTATGGGATTCCAATTTGCCCAAGTATGTGGTTCCCATCACCCATCCTGCTCAGGATTTCATTAGGTTGTGTCAAATGCATTATATTCCTTATCAAAGGTGCATGGTTAACAAATATAGTGAGGTCTTATTTTATATAACTGCTGAATCAATCGATGACATGCTCTAGCTAAGCCATGATCCACGAGCAGTGTCATTGTCAATTGAAGACTTAACTTAGACATATTTAGAACTTGATTTCCCTAGGAAGTTTGAAATCCTTCAAAACTTCATTCCCAATCATGTCAATCTTCCCAAGGTGAATCCTCCTTATGATACCTTTGATTTTCCTAAAGGCTCCAGACAGATCATTTCCATGCTATCATTTATTTTGGGTTATGTTAATGATTAATTCACAAATGCCTCCATCTTAGGCTTCCTCTCCACTTTGTCTCTTGGACAACAATCAGAGTTGGTCTTTGATTTTGCCAAATTTTTTGCTGACAATATTCATTATCAGCTAATAAAATCACCTGATGAAGGAGTATTCATATATACTTCATATCTGTTACATCTCTTCTTGTTCTCTCAAGCAGATAATTTTCCCTTTGCATTACAAAAGATGGATATGGAAGGAAAAACACTTTCAGTAATATTTTGGACCTCTCTTCTGAGAAAGAATAGCAGTGAGTACAGTTACAGTGATTTCAATGATCTATTTATCAGACCCGCCGTCAGTTTATTGGATAAAGAAGAACCACAAAGAATAAATGAAGATATCAAAATGATTTTACAGTTTTCTGAAAACTGTAAAGTGGGTGATTGGTATTTATACAAAAATCACACTGAGATTAGAATATATGGTTCAATCTTGGCCCCATACAAATTACCAAAGTTTTTTTAACACCAGGATCTTTTCTCTGGAATACATAAGGCAGATTTTGAATGCAGATGTGGTAAACTTCATAGCATCCAAAAAGAAGGAACAATTCAAATTGAAAAGTCAAATTGGCTCTTTTATAGTTAACAACAGAGATGCCTTGAATGAAGTATCCAGCAAGTTATCAGCATTCAAATTTCAGGAAATTTTTTACTGGAACTATGACCCTGATGGTATTCTAAGTAACCTCAGGGTCAAATGCAAATTTCCCTCACTCCTTCATGAATCTAAGCCACTAATTGAAAAATATGCCAATCAGTTGGAATGGGTTGCCAATACTTTGATTGATGATCAGGAGAAGCAAACAGATAATTTGGATAGCACACAGGTGGTTACAGTTAACCAAACAGCAGAGGTATCCAACAAAATACCAAGGAAAGAAGAAGGATATTTGGCCGAAACAATCATTGAAAACAAATTCAAAACAATCTATATTAAAAAGGCCAAAATGACTTCTTTAGAAAAAGAAGGAATCATAGATGTGGATGATACTAATGAGCAACAATCAGATGATGAAGCCACCATAATAGTTAATGAAACACTCAGATAAATTCAAAATGAACAAGTACAAGAACAGGGTAAGGGCGAAAAGATGGTTGAAATGGAAATGGATACAAAAGCTCCCTCTTCTTCTAAAACAATTGAAGGAACTGATTCTGATATTCAGAAGAGGTTCAAGCAAATCAGGGAGAAGAATGAAGAAATAAAAAATGAAGTTTATTCTAAACTTCTGAAGGAAAAGCCAAGAGATAAGGAAAAACTACTAACAACATTTGATTACTCGACCAACAAAATTATCATGTCTTTTCTCCAACTAGTGGTGGTAGATCCAAAATCAGCCTCAGACTACAGAAAGACAAAATTTGCAGTAAATGCTGATACTATTCATGAACTAGATCAAATATATTTCCATAGGAGTGCATCATAAATTTTATATTCAAAGGTAGTAAGCAAAAAAATGAGTGCTACCATGCTCCAAAAGACTGTATCCAACTTGCAAACTCAAATGAATTTGGATAAAGCATCTTTACATGCCAAGGATTTGAGAATAAAATCCTTAGAAGATTTGGTAATTGAAGCATGAGCAGATCCTTCTAACACTAAAGTTGCTAGAAAATTGATAAGGAAGAAGAATGATGATATTGCAGCCTTAAGAAAGCAGCTTAAATTTCCACAGAGTGAGCACCCTCAGGAAAAATAAATCCTTCAGGAAAAGACAGAGAAAGAGGAAACTATGCAACTTGTTTTGAAAATGACAACCCAGATAAAAGAAATGGAAAACCAAATAGAATATTTAATGCAAGAAAATGAAATTTTGAAGAAATCTCAGCAAGTTTCCATTCCTACAGTTATTCCAACTGTAAGTATAGTTGTTCCCTCAACATTGGCAAAACATTTGGCACCAAAAGGAGTATTGGCAACTGCAGTGTCAATTACTTCTAAAGACACATCTGCCACTTCTTCATCAACATCACAGGTAAATACAACAGGGGAAACAACTGCCATAGTCAAGGCTATGGAAGATATGTCCATAAAAGATAAAGAGATAATCAGTTTAAAAGGAACCATTAGAAATCTGGAAACATCCAACAAAGATGCCTTAATCACTTCCAAAGGACATGAACAGAGGGCCAACAGATTACAGGAACAAGTTAAAATTCTTCAACAGTAGGTAAATCTCACTGAGTAGGTATCCTACATTAAGAATTATCTATGGAATAACATCATTCAGGGCATACATTTGCAATGGCCCTCAATCCAGATAATTTATGAACAAAAAGAGTTACTTAAAGAAGCAAAGATAGAAATATAGAAGACCAAAGAAGAACTGGCTGATAAGCCTGCTCAAGCCTTAAGACTTATCACATTCCTAAATAGAAAACATAGAGAAGAGCTTGAAGAGTTAAAAATTCAGGATAGAACTGAAAGTATACTCCAAATCAAAAAGGTCCTGAATAAAAGAAACATGATGAATAATTTGGAGGACAGGTGCAAAGATATGAACTTGGAAATCATAATATTTTGGGCCAAATACACAGTATTATCAAAAGTAGGCTTACCAGATATTCATGCATTGAATGAAAAGTTGATGCCACAAAAAGATTATGATAACAAAATCAGGGCATATGCCAAAGAGCAACTCAACAAACCTTTACCTCAAGGGTCTCCTACTGGTAAACTCATTTTGGAATATTTTGAAAAATTGTTCTTTTTACAAAATGAGATCAAACATATTTTCATGGTTAAGCCCAATTTTGCAAAGTATACAGAGGCAGATGAAAGTTACAGGAAGCTAAAGAGTATGAGAATTCCTAGTGCTGAGAAATGGCAAGAATTCATTGATTTACTATGAAAATTTGCAGTCAAAGTATATCAAGGTGAAAAATCAGTGGTCAAAGAGTATCAGTGGTCAAAGTGTATCAGTGGTAAAAGTGTATCAGTAAAAACAAGATGTTACTACTGGTTATTCTTAATTTACAGTAGTAAACAGTGAAAGAAAGCAAAGTAAAAGAGTATCAGAGAAGAACGTAAAAGAGGAAAAGTGCACTACAATTCATCTTCCACAAGATAATGTCCCAAGTGCCAGCAATACTTCCAGCTAAAAAAAAATTAGTTTGAATAGATAAACTGTTCTATTTTTCTTGTAAAAGTGGACATCTTGCCTATCTGTTTTGTAGCTGTCCCTCTTCTTATGTAATAATTCCTATTTTTTTCTTGAGATATTCTCTCAAACTTTCGAGATATTTTGTAAGAAATTTATTTGTATAAATACTTCATCTTTCGAAGTATTTTGGCATGGAATAAAATTATCAAGACTACTATAGACTTATTTTGTTGAAACATTGGGATTTTATGTGAGTTAAGTTGAAGAAGCAGGCTGGAAACTGAAGCAAATAGACATCATAACTAATGATCCTCGTGCTGATCAGATGAGTACTGTATCTTCCAGTTTTCATTGTTTATTTCTTTAAGTTTCATTCATACATCTTGTGTTATTTTCTATCTTAAATGAATAACTAGGAAAGGTATTACAGAATCAGTGTAAAAAGCTCTCTGTTTTTACTAGTTTTCATATTTATGTTTTTTGCTGATTTCCAGACTTTAGAATTCCCTCTTCCTTTTCTGTGATCTAAGGATTCTTAATTTCCCTTAGTCCAAATCATACCACTTCATCAAAATAGCCTTTTTAAACCCTCTGAAGATCATCTATATTTCCCTTAGTATATTTTTTCTTTTGACCTTAGTTTTCTAGTCTTGTTTGCTATAAATTTGACTCCATTGCCCAATGGTTAGGTAGATCTTTCTATGGTTTCCCTTGTATTCCTTTATTCCTACCAACATTTAAAAAATCAAACCAAATTGTCCATTTATAGCTAGCCTAAAATCCACTACAAAACAAAGCTAAATCTTAAGGAGAGATCCCTCTCCAAAACTCAAGAAGGCTAGATCCTGAATTCTAAAAGAGGTTCTTGGTTACCCCTGGTTTTCTTTAGCTATAAACCAAAATTCCACGACCTAAGAATTACTAGGGTGATAACATACTGGCGACCATACTAGGGAACTAACCACTCTCTAGTTTTAAGTTTAATCTTAGAGGAAGATTTTTAAAACATATCTTTTCTACTTTAAGATTAAGTTTAAAGGTTGTGGGTATTTACCCAATAAAAATTCTGGCTCCCAAGAAAATCTATTACACTAGATCCAACCCTGATCCCAACCCTCCAGATATAGTAGAAAATCCGGACCAGATAGGAAAAAAGAAAAAAAAAATTGATAGTTCAGAAACTGAAGTACCTCTGAAAAGATCTGATTCTTTACCAAAATAATTAGTAAGCTTATCAGATATTGAATTTGATTTGAATTTTTAAAATTATTTATTTAGAACCAAGTCTAAAACTAATTTAAAGGAAATTGTTTTAGATCCTGTTTTTACTTCCTTTGTGAATGAAAAGCAGAAAGTTATTTTAGAACCTATAAAATCAGACAAAACTGAAAGTCAAAGTCCAGTAGAAAGGGTAAATGTAACAAGGATAAAATACGTTGAAGAAGCTATTAGGTTAGCCAATTTTTTGTCTTAATTCAAACCTCCATTTTCCCAACTATACACCATAGTCTTTCTAGCATTAGATTCTACTATGTATGCTACCACTTCATTTACAGATTCTACTGTCAGTTCACCTCAAGAGCCTATAAGTCCTGAGTTGCCTCTACAACATAGGATCAGATATTCATCATATCCTCAATCCACCGATATTTCATCAACAAAACCATTTATCTAAGTTGCCTTTGCAGCCCAAAGTAGCATTTCCATCATCTACTCAGTCCACTACATCCACTACCACTATACCCACTAGCTTGATAAGCAATTCATCTATATTTCCTACTCATACTACACATTTTCCATCCTCTTTTCCAAGCTCTTCAAGTACATCCATTGTTGTAACCAACACTATCTCTTCCACTATTACTGTACCTCCCAGTTTAGCAAAAAATCAAGCCATGGAAGCTAGATATGCTCCCTTAGTCTTACCTCAAAATCTCCATGACATGCCCCAAAATTACCAAAAGGATATCCCATTGTTTGATATTTTTTCACAAATCACTGCACAACAACATATCACTAGAATGAATGATATTTGGAAAATTTATGAAATAGATGAGTCTAATGTCAGAATGAGGTTATTTGCACAAAGCCTAACTGGAGAAGTAAAAACATGGTTTAGAAGTTTAGGTGCTGGTAGTATAGCAAACTTAGCTTCCTTTCATATAGTTTTCCTAAATAAATGGGAAAAGAAGAATAATCCCATGCAAATATTATCTGAGTTTGATGTTGTTAAAAGAGCCCCCAATGAGTGTGTCCAAGATTTTTGCACTAGATACAACAGTGTTTAGAATTCCATTCCTGCTTATCTCAAACCTACTCCATATTCCGTGCTACTCAAATTCCCTGATTGTTTTGATGTAGACATGGCCTACCAACTTAGAGAAAGAGATGCAGAGACCCTACAACAAATGCAATTAAACACTATAGGTGTAGAAATCAATATCCTTGCCAAAAAATCCAGAATGAGAAATGAGAGGAGGGTTACTATCAAAGAAGAAGCTTCAAACTTAGATGGTAAATTTGATTTTATTACCAAAACATTAGAAAAAGTAGTTGAGAGACTAGATCACATTGAAAGGAAACCACAATGGGAGAATCAATCCCAAATCAGGAATCCCAACTACAGGAAAAACAACAATCCTAGGAAAGGTAAGGAACCCTCCCCAGATCAGAACATAAGACCCCCATTCCATGAAAACTTTGCAGAGAGTTCACAAAACAATGTTGAGGAGGAGGAAGACATCAACATAGTTATGGGGATAGATGAAAACAATACAATTTTCCTCACACAGGAGGACCAGGAACTCTTTGAGCTACAACAGTTCAAAGTGGAATCTAGTGAAACCTTCGATTATAAGCAAGGTTATGATTTTGCAATCAATGAAATTCACATTCAATATAACCTTAGGAGCAAGAAAACCAATGAGCCTACTATAAAGAATAATGCTCCAACCCAACAAAGCCAAAACAAAAAGAATATTGAGGCTCCCAAAACGAAATTTTTGCAAATTCTTCCTAGATAAAATAAACAAAATTCGAACCCACGCAGTCCTAAAAAAAACAAAGTCCAAAGATTGTAGATATTATTGATGAGGTGGCTCAATCCTCCAAAAATGCCCAAAAGGCTAACACCACAAAGACCACCAATTCAGCAATAGTCAATGATCCAAAAAAAAATCCAGCTGACTTAAAATCATCAAATCCTAAATCTTCTGCTGAGAATCCCAAATCTGATAAAACATCTTCTAACCCTCAAACTGTTCCTGAAAAAAACAATTAAAGATAGCAGAAATCAAGAAGCTCAAACATAAGACAAAAGAAAACCTCAAACCAAAGGTAAAACTGTTGAAACACAAGAAAAATCATCACAAACCATAGTTCCAAAAGATGAAATAATTCAAGCCATCAAATCTCATTCAACATTTAATATGCAATCTGAAATATCCAAGTTAAAGATAGTTGTTCCCATAGTTGAATTGGCTAAAAATGACTTGTATAGATCTATTATCACTGAAACATTGAATGTAAATGAAAATGAAGATACAATTAATATGAGTGATGATAGACCTGAATTAATCTTTGGTCCAAATGTAGATGGTAAGAATTCAGATGGGTTAGTACCTCCATTTTATTTAATTTTTACTGTACATGATTGTTAGCCTATTTCATAAAGGCAATTATAAATCCAAAAGAACATAAATTGAATAATGTAAAGTTAGGATAAATATATTTATTAAATTAGAATATTTAATAAATATTAGAGATATTTAGAAATAGAAATTTGTTAATAAAAATTAGGACTCTAGAAAAGAGTCGTTCTCTAGGCTCTAAGTTAGGAGTGAAGTTAGTAGAGTGGTTAGAAACTCATTTATTTTAAATGGACACTTGTTGATTTTCCAAGTGATCCATAACTAGATTAAGTTAGAACATAGAGCTTATAAATAGGATTGTTTCCTAATTTCATTATGTAATGTGAGTGTAGTGTGAGAATGAGAGTTTACGTGTGTAAACTCCTGCAGTTTGCAATGTAATCTTTTTTATGATCAATAAAGGTATTGTTGGCAATATGATGCAGAGTGTTGTCCTTGATGGCAACCCACTTGATGAAGATGATGGCAACCTACTTGATAAAGTTGTCCTTGATGGAATGTGTCTTGATGAACTTGTTAAATGATGTAAATCTGATGTATCTACAATGAGTACAGAAGATAATGATGGAAGGAATGTCAGTATGTGCCAGAACATGATGAAAAGAGTATGTCTCAAGGAATACGCGGATTTGTCTAGACGAAGTAGCGTATGCACGGGGGAAATAACGTGCCAAGTCGCATATGGGAAAAAGCGCTCTAAATTTGTAAAACCAGGGTAACTACCATGGTTTTGACCCATTGTATTGAATGATGATTCGTCTATGTGATCCTGTCCAGGAATACCATTGGAAGTAATGTGGTTTTGGCTCATGGTATTGATAAAGGGTAAACCTATATAAGGAGAAGAAAATCATTGTGAAATGGTAGAGCATGAGTCTGCTTTTTAATGAATACTTCACTTTGAAGTATGTCTGAATGGAAAGGGTAACAGTTTGATGATAGATCTGAATCTGTGATGCACCTATGAATAAAATGATGAAGAAGGTTATCTAGATCTGAAATGTATTTGTATCTTCTAGATCTGTTTATGAAATGTTTAGATCTGAGATGAGGCGAACATATGTCTGAAGTGAAGGGTTAAATCTGAACTGAATATCTGCTTTGAAGAAGTATGCTGCTCTGTAATGATTGAAGATCTATACGCCAGTTTATTACATCAGAAGCGCGTATATACGCGGGTTTTAGAAAGCGAAAGCGCGTATGAGTAGTGAAATCAGTTCTGGAATATGTGCAGAGGTATACGCAGGTTTATATGCATGAAGGCGCGTATATACACCGGATCAATAAAAGGAAAGCGCGTATGAAAACTAGGGTTTGCTGAAGGATGAAGTATGAAATGTATGATCTGTGCTGTTGTGTTACTGCTATCTGATCTGGGTTGTCTGAATTGATAAGTATCCGTTTTTGAGCTTAAATGTATGGAGTGGGTCCAGTCTGAAAATATGATGAAAAGTGGCCTGCAAGTTGTGCTATAAAGAAAGCTTTTGGATCCAGTGTGAAAATTGATGAAACGTGGTCCATGGTGGTGTTGAGGGTTGTAGACTTCAGTCAGGGGGTTGTAGCTCCCTTCCAGGTGAGGCTGGTAAACGAGATCAGGGGGTCGTAGCTCCCTTCTAGGAGAGGCTGGTAAATGAGATCAAGGGGTCGTAGCTCCCTTCCAGGAAAGGCTGGTAAACGAGCGCAGGTGGGTGCCTGCGTAATGGTATGAGTCTGCGCCAGTACATATTTGTAAGATGTTTTCTTTATAATAAAATATTGAAGGCTGAGACAATGGCAGCGGTGGTTTTCTCTCGACTTGGGTTTCCACCTAAAATCCTGGTGTTCATGTGTGATGCTTATGTGTGATGATTTACTCTGTTATTACTGCACATGTCTGTTGCTATATAAACATCTGATGAATGAATAAATGCAAGGATCTAAGTAATGAATTAATTGCATATTAAGATCTTTGCATATACGCGAGTTTTGTGAAGGGTATCCACTTATATACGCGAGTCTGATCAAGTAAAGTAGTGTATGGGTTTTAGAGGATGAAAAAGTAAAAATATTTGAGTATGCCCTAAATACTGATTCACCCCCCCCCCCCTCTCAGTATTTTTCCCAACAATTGGTATCAGAGCAGGTCCTTTTATAGAAGCTTGATCGCTTGAAGGAGATCCATCGCAATGGGAAGTCATGAAGGATTAATGTCTATAAGGCCACCTCTATTCAATGGAAGTAATCTTTTATTCTGGAAGATACGAACAAAAGCATATCTGCAAAGTCTTGGTGCAGAAGTATGGGCAATCGTGGAAGAAGGTTATCAGTATCCGGCAAGTATTCCTACTGATGCAGCAAAAAGGAAGAAATATGAAGTCAATGCCAAAGCAGTCAATGTTTTGTTAGGAAGCATGTCTGAACCATAATTTTCCAATGTGATGTAGCTAAATTCAGCAAAAGAAATATGGGACAAAATCATTCTGAGCTATGAAGGAGATACAAAGGTAAAAAGTGAAAAACTCCAAACTCTCAGAATTGAATATGAAAATTTAAGGATGCATAGTAATGAGAGTATTGCCAGTTTCTTGTTACATCTAGATGATATTGTAAATCGTATGAGAAGTTTGGGTGAAACCATAACCGATACTACTCTGGTGGAAAAAGTCTTAAGATCTTTGACTTCAAGATTTGAATCTAAAGTATCGGCTATTGAAGAAAGGCAAGATCTACAAACTCTTACTATTGTTCAATTACATGGTATCCTGACTGCTTATGAAATGAGACAAGGAGGTCCCTCTCAAATCAAAGAAGCTGCCTTTAAGGCGTGTGCAAAAGGAAAAGAAAAGGAAGTTGTCAAGGAATCAAGTTACATTTCAGAAGAAGAAGAAGCAAACTTTGTGAGAAGACTCCAACCAGGTACTGGAAGATTCATAGGTAAGCTTCCCTTCAAATGTTTTGATTGTGGAAGAGTGGGTCATTGTGCTGCTAAATGTCCTTATAAACAATTTGAAAATGGGAAGAGATATTATGCAAATGAAGATAATAATGAAATGTCAAGTGAAGATGAAGAAGATTCTTACCAAGATCTACTAGTGCTCATGGCAAGGAAGCAAAAGAAGAAGGCTACTCAAAAGGAGATTTCTCAGAAAACATGTGCAGTAGAAAATGAAGAAGATAAAACAGGTATTGAATGTTGTTCTTGTGATTCACTTTCTTGTGCAAGCAATGGTAAAGATAGTGAAAGTAATGTTATGGATCTAGAAGAAGCTCTCAAGATTAAAGATGAAGATCAACAAAGATAATTTAAAGAAAGAGACGGTATCTACAATGAGATGATCTCTCAACTGAAAGGACAGATAGAAATTCTGAATGAACAGGTAGACAAGTATCAAAAGTTGTACAATTATGGAAGCAATCGAAATAAAAGACTTGAAGTAGAAATCAATGATCTAAATGAAGATCTGGAAAAATCAAATAAGAAGAATGAAGGACTTGAAGCAGAAATCATCTCTCTGAGAATAGATCTTGAAACATGAAATAAGAAGGATAAAGAACCTCTACAATCATTTGAAAAGGAAGGACTTGAAGCAGAAATCATTTCTCTCAAAGAAGATCTGGAAAAATCAAATAAGAAGAATGAAGAACTGCTACAAACATGTGAAGATCAAGAAAATTGGTTGAAGGAAGAAATCTTAAAATTAAATGATCAAGTAGAAGAAGGAAAAAGGGTCGAAGAAAGCATGAAGAAGCAATGCCAAAAATTGGAGGTTGAGGTAAACATTCTCAAAGGTAAATTAGAAGAAAAGGATAAATTCTTGAGGTTTCAAGATAGTACTAAGATTCTAGAAAATATTCTTAGTAGTCAAAGATCTCCATCTATCAAACTTGGTCTGGGTTTTCATGAAACGGTTAAAGGAGAATCTAGTTCGCAAGGAAGTGCTAAAGATTCAAAGGATGTCAAAGCAAAACCTGAAGTGTTGAAAGAAACTAAAGGTCAACCTACAATCATGAATTCTCAAAGGAAATCATTCAAAAATGTTTAATGCTTCAAATGTCATAATTATGGGCATGTTACAGCCAATTGCAGAAACAGTTTGTTTCAGTCACAAACAATCAGATTCTACACAGAAAGGTACTCTGGTTTCTTCAAGGCATATTGTTTTTCATGCAGCATGTATGGTCATAAAGCAGTTGATTGCAATAGAAGGAAGAATAGAACAACACATTATGATCCTTATGCTTACTTTTCTGGTCACATAAGATGCTATACTTGTAACAAGTATGGACATGTAGAAAAAGAATGCAAGATGAATAGATCTGAAAAATTGGAGAACTTCCAGCACACAATAAGAAAGTTCAAGCAAAGTTGGAAAAAGAAGGAGGACCAGTCAAAAACGTAGGGAATATTGACTCTACTGCAGTCATCCGCTTCTAAAGCTTACTTCTCTTAATGATTGCAGGAGTGATGTGAGATACATTATAGGGATTAGTAATGTATTGTCACAGGGGGAGCGATGTATGGTGATTTTCATGATTGTTTTGGTGATTCTGGTTATGATTATTTCTGACAGAGCATCTGATATGCAGAAGACAGGTACAGGTGGTACAAACTCAGGGGGAGATAAAGGAATGTGAAATTTTCTATGTTTCACTTTCCATACGCGGGTTCTGTGAACAAAAGCCGCGTATACACGTGAGTTACAGTGGAGACAGTCGCGTATGCACTTCTGATAAGAAACTTTGTATGAAAACTGAAGATCAGGAGCATAGGTTCAGGGGGAGCATTAGTCTGACTACTAATGATTGTATTATTGGCACTGTATCTATTTATTTCTAAATGATGATGACATGTTACATGGTTTCTTATGATTGTGGATGAGCCTTGCTTGCTTTTTGCTGAAGGATATTCTTTGCTTTCACACATGGATGAGATGGAAGTCTTATGATTTAGAGATAAGGACAGATTATGCAGAGATTGTTGTTGATGACTTGCTGTTGAAAGTATTCATATTGCACAAGCTAAGGAGGAGCCTTGGTCATATTGAAAGGATGCTTGGATGCACAGTTTCAGGGGGAGCACAAGCCTTGCTGAGTATAATGCATTGTTGGCATTATGATGGCTCTGATATATGATCACTCTCTTGAGGTCTTTCTGGTATTGATCATAAAAAGGTCATACTTGTAATTTGATGAAAAGGTCATGATGAGACCCATGATGTAAAAATTGTAATATTCAGTCATGTAAGGACTTGTTCAAATTTGTAAACCCACTTGGTTGGGTAGTTGAGTCAAATGTGTAAACCCACTTGGTTGAGTATTTGAGTCAAATTTGTGTAAACCCACTTGGTTGGGTATTTGAGTCTCATATGTAAAATCACTTGGTTGGATCTGTGATGTAAGTATGAGTCTTTGATGTAAGGAAGGTCATAGAGTCATTAAAAATATGTTTGAAGATTCAGCATGAACTCAGGGGGAGCATGGTAAATTCAATGCACATCAGATCTGTAGAGCTCTTATGTTTACATGAGGAGAAAAACCTTGTGTTGGTTTTGATCCGCCCTTTTCCCTTGATGTCAAAGGGGGAGAGTGACGTGGTGTTTGAATAGGGGGAGAATATCATTATGCTTAATGTACCTACCTAATGTGGTGATCAAACACCATCGTGGCTGCCATCAAGTCCAAAGGGGGAGATTGTTGGCAATATGATGCAGAGTGTTGTCCTTGATGGCAACCCACTTGATGAAGATGATGGCAACCTACTTGATAAAGTTGTCCTTGATGGAATGTGTCTTGATGAACTTGTTAAATGATGTAAATATGATGTATCTACAATGAGTATAGAAGGTAATGATGGAAGGAATGTCAGTTTGTGCCAGAACATGATGAAAAGAGTATGTCTCAAGGAATACGCGGATTTGTCTAGACGAAGTAGCGTATGCACGCGGGAAATAACGTGCCAAGTCGCGTATGGGAAAAAGCGCTCTAAATTTGTAAAACCAGGGGTAACTACCATGGTTTTGACCCATTGTATTGAATTATGATTCGTCTATGTCATCCCGTCCAGGAATACCACTGGAAGTAATGTGGTTTTGGCTCATGGTATTGATAAAGGGTAGACCTATATAAGGAGAAGAAAATCATTGTGCAATAGTAGAGCATGAGTCTGGTTTTGAATGAATACTTCACTCTAAAGTATGTCTGAATGGAAAGGGTAACAGTTTGATGATAGATCTGAATCTGTGATGCACCTATGAAGAAAATAATGAAGAAGGTTATCTAGATCTGAAATGTATTTGTATCTTCTAGATCTGTTTATGAAATGTTTAGATCTGAGATGAGGCGAACATCTGTCTGAAGTGAAGGGTTAAATCTGAACTGAATATCTTCTTTGAAGAAGTATGCTGCTCTGTAATGATTGAAGATCTATACACCAGTTTATTACATCGGAAGCGTGTATATACGCGGGTTTTAGAAAGCGAAAGCGCGTATGAGTAGTGAAATCAGTTCTGGAATATGTGCAGAGGTATACGTGGGTTTATATGCATGAAGGCGTGTATATACGTCGGATCAGTAAAAGGAAAGCGCGTATGAAAACTAGGGTTTGCTGAAGGATGAAGTATGAAATGTCTGATCTGTTATGTTGTGTTACTGCTATCTGATCTGGGTTGTCTGAATTGATAAGTATCCGTTTTTGAGCTTAAATGTATGGAGTGGGTCCAGTCTGAAAATATGATGAAAAGTGGCCTGCAAGTTCTGCTATAAAGAAAGCTTTTGGATCCAGTGTGAAAATTGATGAAACGTGGTCCATGGTGGTGCTAAGGGTTGTAGACTTCAGTCAGGGGGTTGTAGCTCCCTTCCAGGTGAGGCTGGTAAACGAGATCAGGGGGTCGTAGCTCCCTTCCAGGAGAGGCTGGTAAATGAGATCAGGGGGTCGTAGCTCCCTTCCAGGAAATGCTGGTAAACAAGCGCAGGTGGGTGCCTGCGTACTGGTATGAGTCTGCGCTAGTTCATATTTGTAAGATGTTTTCTTTATAATAAAATATTGAAGGCTGAGACAATGGCAGCAGTGGTTTTCTCCCGACTTGGGTTTCCACCTAAAATCTTGGTGTTCATGTGTGATGATTTACTCTGTTATTACTGCACATGTCTGTTGCTATATAAACATCTAATGAATGAATAAATGCAAGGATCTAAGTAATGAATTAATTGCATATTAAGATCTCTGCATATACGCGAGTTTTGTGAAGGGTATCTGCGTATATACGTGAGTCTGATCAAGTAAAGTAGCGTATGGGTTTTAGAGGATGAAAAAGTAAAAAGATTTGAGTATTCCCTAAATACTGATTCACCCCCCCCTCTCAGTATTTTTCCCAACAGGTATGTGTCTAAGGACACTTCTGTATCTACATGTGGTATCAGAGCCACGGTAGTGAGAGCTCAGAGCTTAGTGCTGTGTTGTGAATATGAAGAAATAGTGCGAGCTGCGTGTGAAACAGAGCTTGCATGCTTAGAGCGCATGATCTGGAGCTGGTGATTTAGTGGAGAGGGCCAGTCCAGTGATGAAGCGATGAACGCACGCATTGAGCAGTTTATCAATTGAACGCACTCTGTAGATTTAGTTGGAAAACACATGTTCAAAGGTGAGTTGATCTGCGCTGTATATTTTAATTGTTTTTAAAATCCTTTCAAAACATTCAAATCGATTCTGCTCTTTCCGATTCTGCAAATCATTCAAAACAACGTTATATTTCAAAGTGTTGTTGTAAAACTGTGGGAAAACAAGCGCTGCCCCTCCAAACATTCAATCGATTCTGAAACAATCAATTCTACAATAACAGCGTTGAAACATCGACTCTGTAATTGGTATCGATTTAAATCGATTCTGCATTTTCATTCTCTCGATTTATGCTCAAATCCCCTGCGTTGAGCATTCTGGCATCAAATTTCATTGTCAGCATTTTAAATTGAGCCAGCAGCATTCAACAACGTTTTTATTGCCATCGACATCGTTTTAAATTGGTATAGTCTGCACTTTCAATCTGCAATTGAAGCGTTCTACACTTTGAACGCTGCCCAATGCACCATCAATCCAGCTCTTTCGTGGTTGTAAAATAAATCAAGGACCAGCGTTTAGATAAATCATTTAATTGGAAGCTTCATTCTGTTGAAAGCGTTGTATTCTGCACTTACATGTGGCAGAAGTCGTGTTTGACACCAGCGTTTGACACTAGCGTTTGACATCATTTGAAAGGCGTTTCATTTGAACCAGGGTTCTCCTAAAGGTATTTTCATTTGATCCAAATCGAGTCTGGAATTTGAACCAGCGTCCTCCAGCAATAAGAACCAGCGTTCAAACACCCCTTCAAACATTTTACATTCATTCCAGCGTGTTTGATAGCGTTTGAAAGGCTTCGAAATAGCGTTTTAAAGGCATTAAGAAGAGCGTTTTGAAATCTGCAAAATCGATTTTGAATAATCGATTATGAACCAGCGTTTTGAAGGCTTTAAGAAGAGCGTTTTGAAATCTGCAAGATCGATTTTGAACGAATGTGTTGAACGGATGTGGTGATAACAGCCCCAGCGTTGAACGGATGTCTGAACCAGCTTTAAATGATTAGAACCAGCATTCTGCACATTTGAACTGAGCCAGTGTTCTACGTGTTGTTCGAGCCAGCGTTCGAGCCATCCTTGTTCGAGCCAGCCTTGTTTGAACTGAGCCAGCGTTCCGCGTGTCTCAAAGCCTGCAATCGATTGTTTGTTGATTTGATTACAAGCTAAAATGAAATAGTCGATGCCAAATAGAGCTTATAAGGAGCTTGTAATATCTGAATGATGATCAGATATTACACAATGCTATGCTAGATACTGGAGCTTCCAATAACCTAATGCCCAGAGAAATAATGGAAACCTTGAATCTAGACATAAACCGACCATATAAAGACCTATTTTCATTTGATTCATCCAAAGTCCAATGTATAGGATTTATTAAAGACCTGTGTGTAAACTTAGTTCAATATCCTGGTAAAACCATGATCATGGATGTTGTGGTAGCTGATATTCCGCCAAAGTATGGCATGCTTCTTTCTCACTCATGGGGAGAAAAGTTGCAGGGATTTCTACAACTTGACATGAGTTATGCCACTATTTCGGTATTTGGACAGCCCAAAAAGCTTTACAGAGAGACCTTAATGAAGTTTATGATCAGTACTGCTGATAGACCTAGAAATTATCCAATCTATTCAACTCCTACTGATCTTGATTCCTTTATTCTCAGTAACTCTAATCATAATGACAACCAAACTGAAATCACTAATAATAAGCTTAAAATAATGGATGATTACATTGGTCATGAGGCTTTATGGCATTTGGATTTTGATGGATTAGTGAATAAATCAGGAGCTGGAGCTGGTGTATGGATTACCAATATTGAAACAAGCCAATCCCAAGGACATGCTTTTAGATTGAATTTCAAATGTACCAATAACATGGCTGAATATGAGGCTTTAATATTAGGTCTTCAAATCATTAGAAAATTGGGAGGGAAAATAATATTAGTCATGGGAGATTCATATCTAGTTATCAAGAAAATAAACGCAAAATATTCTGTTCACAACCCCAGACTGGACAGATACAGGGACACAGCAACAGATTTAGTTGAAGATTTATTAGAAAGTAAATTTTTTATCATCCCTACAAAACAGAACATGAAAGCCCATTGTTTGGCAACCTTTGCCAACACTTGAAAACTTCCATTTTCACCATTACAAAAATACACTACTGAAATCAAACACAAACCTATTATCCCAGATAATGTAAAATATGTTAGCCACCTATAAAATTTGCCATATCAAATGGTGGCTAAATCTCTTTTAGCCTTTAAGAAACAATTCATGACCAAATTGTTAGTTCTTAAAGTCTTACGAAGATCTTTACCTTTTGAGTTAATCTTCATTGTTGTTTCCCTCTTTATCCTAAAGAACCTGCTGTTTTCCAAGAGAAAGACTGCTTAAAACCCCATTTTTCATCATTTTCACTCCTCCTTTACTCATAAATAAACCCCACTTTCATTCTTATTTCCTTCATAAAAATCCTCCAAAATACCTTCATTTGGCTTCCAAATCAACCAAAACCCATTCTAAACCTTCTATCTCCCTCTCATTCAATCTAAAATTCCTTTCTTTCATTTACCGAAACCCTCAATTTTTCTTAAAAATCACTGTTTTTCAGCCTTAAAATCCTTTTGTACACCATATAGGTCTTAAGCCCCCGAGGGCTTATTCCCCTTAACACCTGACCTCCATATGCCCTAAAGCCCCGTAGTCAAGCGCTAAAGGCCTTAAAAACATTTCCCAAACCCTTTTTCCTTTGTTTTTCATTATTTCGCCGTGTAAATGTTGAAAGAAAATCCAGACCATTGATCTCTGTAGATCAACGGCCCTGGGCCACCCGATCTCTGCCTTACCCATCTAACTTTCCTTTTCTCCTTTTTAACATTATCCACTTTCTCCTTTAATCCTGACTGTCCGTCAAAAAAATCCGACGATCAGGATTAAACTCGACAACCTCTTGCCCCTTTCCTCCTTTACACAATGACCCATTTCCTTATCAGATCTTGACCGTTCGTTGTGAAGACCGGACAGTCGAGATTCAACTCGATAGACCCGAATCCTTTGGAACCTACCTCCGGCCTCATAAAAAACCTACCAACTCATGCATTGCCACGTGTATTCCACTATCATCCCTTTCGTGCAACTTTCCCATCACTTGCGATCTGCACCCTTGGATCTGGAGCCTCTGATCCAACGGCGGACGATGTGTTTCACGTTTTTTTTTCACCCGC
This sequence comes from Pinus albicaulis, assembly GCA_034641835.2. Classification (NCBI taxonomy): domain Eukaryota; kingdom Viridiplantae; phylum Streptophyta; class Pinopsida; order Pinales; family Pinaceae; genus Pinus; species Pinus albicaulis. The sequence continues at coordinate 497,575,725 of CM076578.1, read as the reverse complement.
GGGTTAACACTGAAAAAAAAACATGAAATGGGTGGTTTTGTAAATCCACGTGTCGCACGATGAATGGAATCACTTTTTTTTTGGAAAACCACTTCCCCCCCCAGAGCCCGCGCGAAAACCATTAATGGTTTTCCGCCAAACCACTGTCCTCCGCAATGTTATTTTTAATTTTAATCTTGGTCGTTGATTGTTAAGATCGGATGGCTTATGTTATAATGCGACCCATTTTTTTTCCCCTCACCTTTGCTCCCAAAACATTTCACCAAGCAATCCCAGCCGTCGATCTCTAAGATCAGACAGTCCCGATTTAATCTCACCACCAATTCATTCACCCTCCATATTTTCTCCCAAGTGTTTCACCGAATGATCTCGACCATTGGATATTCTAATCCGACGGCTCTGATTTAACCTCGCTCCCAAACCGCCCGAAGTAGTTTAAACCTATTTTCTCAAGATTTTTCATGATTTTTGTTTGTTTTGTGCAGGTTATGTGGGGTTTTCTCAGAGTTTTAAAAATAGCATGAAGGTCAGGAATGACGATTCCTAACCTTCGGTACAGGAAGGGATCTAATGGATCCTTCATTTAAACAAAACCCTCCACCTGTGTAAACCTTCTGCACGCCCGCAAACAACAAAAAACACAGTAAAACATCAATTAAAGAAAGAGTATTTGTGCCAAAGGCGAAAATCAGAGCATAAAATGAAGAATAAATATTTTAAAGCAGATTTTAAAGGGATTAAGGCATAAATTCAAGAATCAAAGGCATAATCCACAGTCAGCAAGAAACAAAGAACAGAAGATAAAGATCAAGGCCTAATTAAGCCTAAACGCGGACCAAAAGCACATTAAAAGTGTTTTAAGGAAAAGAAAAGGGATATATCAGTCTGAAAGGCCTCCACTGCCACATCAAAGGCCAATTATCCTCTTCAGCTACCAAAAAGCCACCTGCAACCTCAAATAAATCAAAAGAAGGCATAGTCATTGCCCAGTCAGTGATATTTTTGATTAAAGACAGTTGAACAATTATTTCAAACAAAGGAACTTATTTCAAACTGTCAGCGAAGTTATTGAAAAGATAAGAAAGAGCCTTAAATTCAATCTTTTCATTCACTAAGCCTAAAAAATAGGAAATAGAGTTATGAGACAAAGTTTTAAATTGGATGATTTCCTGCCTTATGCCTTGCATGGTTTTCAAGGCTAGGAATTTCATTCAGTGTAGAATTAATGATACTCAACCCTATAAACTCTTCCATCTCCTCATTTTCTTATAAAATCTCCTTGAGGAGCACATTTTAAAGGGTTGGTTATTGGATTTCTGATGTAATAGTTGTTGTAATCGAATCATTGTTGAATGTAAATAAATTCTGAAGCTCTGAAGCTCTGTTAAGTTATTGAAGAAGTTAGGCTGAGATGAGAAGTTGTTGTTGTGATGAAACATCGGACATGTAGTTTGTAACTGGATTGACAATCAATATACAAGCTGATTTTTGGGATCCTAGTCTATATCATTGGTGAAGTACCTATTACTGTTATTGTTTTCCTTTCATGTATGCCAGTTTGTTCACTTTTCTCTGATAAAAAACAGCAAATATAGAGCTAGTATTTACTGTTAAAAGTACTCTACTCTCACTGATAAGCTTTATCTTTATGTTTTCTTCCAATTGTGTATTTAAGAATGACTTAAGTTAAGTGTAAACATTATCAAGGAATGTTGGTTATTCCATGTCTTGATGTGCGAAACTTGAAAGGAAGTTCTTGAATGATATTTTCATTACATGCTAAGTAGAGTTAAACTAGATAAGTTTATGGTTTTCCCTGTCTTCTAGTTTTTTCTCCAAAGGTTGTTTTGAAGGTCTCCCTAAGAGTATGTTGAAAACAAGTCTAGGTTTTAATGATATCTGACCTGATCTTAAGCTGCACTTTGTTTTATTATCTGTTTTCATCCCTTCTGAAAGTAGTCCAGTGAGATTACTGGATTGTTTGTCTGATAAGTTAGATTTAATACAATCTTATCCAAAGAAGTTTATGGTTAGCCCTTTCCTTTGGTTGGTTTCAAACAGTTTCTTAAAAAGGCTTTTCTTTTATCGAAATTTGATAAATCCTTGTTGAAATTATTGGCTTTTTCCACCTTCTCAACACTTTTAATGTTCCATTCCATCATTTAATCTAAAGGATATTTTGATATAGATGACTTGCCACTTGGACCACTCTTGAAATTGTTGTACAATTAAACCCTTTTGTGACTCCATTGCCCAATGGTTTAAAGTTGTTTTCACACTAGTCCTATCTGTTGAACACTTCTCAATATACTTGCATCTTCACCTCTTTTGAACTCTTTCATTTTGTGATATTCCATCCAATTAAAGATCATACATGACCAACCAAAAAAACAAAAAACCCTTGTTCTTAATAACTAGCCTAATATCATACTAAAAGCCTTAAAGATAAATCAATATTTGCACTTATAGAGAGATCCCTCTCTGGATTCAGGAGGGCTAGATCCTAGAATCCCAAAGTGGTTTTTGATGTAGTCTCTCCAACATTTATTCTTTCCAATCTACTAAATTACAAAGGCCTAACATTTCTAGCAACCATACTGGGGAGTTCTGAGTAAAATCCTTAAAACAAAACACTCAGTGTTCAGTGCAGTATAAGTAGATCTCTTCAAGCACAACCAAAGAAAATGGTGATCATGATAGGACTTATTTGAATCAGTGACAAACTAAGAAACCCTTACGATTCTCATAGAGCTTTATCAAACCTTGAAGGAATCAGCTAGCTGAGCCATAAGAGTAAACTCTATTTGTCTCATCACCGTAGCTAAGTGTTGAAACAGATTTAGGACACTCTCATAACCCATAGGACTAAAAACTCAGAAAACCCAAAAATATTTTAGATTGGTATTCAAGCCTTTTAAATGGTGGTGGACCATAAAACATTTTACCTTCTAAAGCTAAAATTTTCCACCTAGTGACTCCACAATCTTAAATAGACCTAAAGACTCCACTGGGAAACCCATTACTATCATAACATCATTCAAACTCAGTTAAGAAGACTTTGAGCATTAAAAGTTTTCTTTTTGAAAGATTAGTTAGCCTACTAAAGATTGTCATCTTTGGTTAAACTTTTCTTGTTGTTGGGTCTGAAAACATAGCATAGTGGCTTCTAGAAGAGTTCATACTAGAGCTTATCCTGACCCAAACCCTCCTGAGATAGTTGATAATCCTGAAAGCATACTTAGGAAGTCTCCTAGGGCTCAAGCTTCAACTATTGTCAGAGCAATCCATAGAGCTAATTCTGTTCCTGAAAACCTTATAGCTCTACAAGATACACAAGTTGACTTAAGAAACCCATTCAGAACTAGGTCACTTGATGATATAGATTAGATACATTTTGAGTCCCCACCTTCATCCCAAGATAGAGGTGGCCATCTTGATAGCAGAGAAACTACCCCTCCTGATTTCCATTTCATCCATAATTTTGGTTTCTCTCATGCTAGATCTCTCAAACATCTCTTGTTGGTCCATCCACTTCTGTTATCCACACATCCACTGTTCAAATCACCCCATTCCATCAACCCCCTCCCATCTTACATCCTCCAACTGTAAAACCCCCACTTTTTCCACAACCTCCTATCATGGCAACATGGTATGCCCCTCTAGTCCTTCTTTTAACTCTAGTCAATCTACCACAGAACAATCAGTCAAGATACCATTATATGATGCCAGTGGTGCAACTATTGCTTCACAACATGTGGACAAGATGAATGACTATTTTGATAGAAATGAGATTGATGATGAAACTGTCAAACTTAGGTTATTTGCTCAAATTATAGGGGGAGAAGCAAGAAAATGGTTCAAAAGCTAAACCTCTAACAGTATTAATAATCTCCAAGCTCTCCATCAGTTATTCCTAAACAAGTGGGAAGTTAAGAAAAACCCTCTCCAAATACTTTCAGACTACAACAATCTCAAAAGAAACACTGGAGAAAGCGTTCAAGCTTATTGCACTAGATTCAATAGTGTTTATAATGCACTATCTCCAGAATTGAAACCTCCACAAGGCTCAGCCTTGAACAAGTTTCTCGAAAGAAATGATCCTGAAATGGCCTATCAGCTAAGAGAAAGAGACCCTTCAACTCTAGAAGACATGAAAAAAGGGGCTCTAGCTGTAGAAGTGAATCTGATGGAGAAATGAGAAGAATGTATCATTTAGGGAATAATCTGCATCCTCCACATCTAGCTCAAAAATGGAAAGGATGATGGAAGAAATGATGAAAAAGATGAGCATACTTGAGAGAACACAAGCTAGAGAAAACCAATTAGTTCCCCAAAACAGAAATCAAAATAAAAATCAGAATTTTAGGAGAAACCAACCTCAAAACAGACCAAGAGAGGATGATCAACAGATCACACCTCATTTTCATCAAAACTATGTGAGTGAGGTTGAAGAAACAATTGAACAAATAGAGGAAGATGACATAAACATGTTGGGAGTAGGTAGTGACCATTTTGATGTTCCTATTAATATAAAACAAGGTTTACATACACCCTATGATGATGGAAGAATGGAAGATGAAAATTACTATCAAGAATTGGAAAATGTCATCATAGAGACTCCAAAAGAATATGACCTTAGGAGTAAAAAGAATCAGGAAACTCCCAAAACCAAAACCTCTGATAATTCTACAAAAAACAGCCCTGTGAGCAAACCCAAAAACATTAAACAAAAGACAAAACAGTGGCTGTAAATTTTGATCAAAACAAAGAGAAATCCATTCAAATTAATGAAAAACAGAGTGCAGACCTTAGCAGCGTTAGCACCTCAGCTAGTGCTCCTATTAAAACAATTCTGACCAATGTAAATAGAGGAAATCAGCAAGTTGATTTTGCTGATAGAATGGCGACTAACAAAGCTGAAAAAAAACATTGTAAAAATTCAGTTGCCTTTTAGTTTGGAACAAGAAATTTCCAAGATTAAAATCTATGTTCTCCTCACTGAATTAGTCACCCAAGATGTATATAGATCACAAATTTTGAAAGCTTTCAACATTGCAGAAAATAATGACACTGTAAACCTCAATGATGACCAACCAGAGCTCTTATTTGGTATTAAAATTGAGGGAAGATACCAATAAGGGCCAGTTCCTCCATTTTATGTTAGTTTGAAGATTCATGACAAAATTTTACACAATGCTATGCATGATTCAGGGGCCTCTCATAACTTAATGCCCAAAGCAGTAATGGAGAGTCTTGGCCTTGAAATCACCAGACCATACAAAGATCTATACTCCTTTGATTCCAGTAGAGTGAAATGTTTAGGTTTGATCAAAGACCTCTATGTAAACTTAGCACAAATTCTAGCCAAGTGTTTAGTGATGGATATTTTAGTGGCTGATGTACCCCCCAAATATGGTATGCTGTTATCAAGATCTTGGGGATCAAAGTTACAAGGAACAATGCAAATGGATATGACATATGCTACTATCCCTGTTTTCAATCAAACTAGAAGACTTTATAGGGAATCTCACATGCAATACATGGTCAGTAGCCAAGAGAGACCAGAAAATTCCCCTCTCTATTATGTACATACATGCCTTGATTCATTTATTCTCTTCAATCATGAAACATTTAATGAGCAAGAAACCTTAAATGACTTAGTGGCCACTCCTCACTCTAACATAGTGGCAAACACACAAAAGGAGGAAGACAAGAAAAAAGTATCCAAACAATTTGTCAAAATAGAAAATTACAGCAAACAAATCACAGGTCTAGAGCTACAAAAGTTAAAACAGTCATCCATTGTTTTCCAACCTTGAGATTCAAGAGAATAACCCTCAACATAATCAAGAACATGAGGAATTGAAACAAATTCAACACAATATTGACTGTCAAGAACAATCTGAAAGCACACAAGATAAAGAGGATAGTAGCCAAACTAGTAAATCTGAAACTAGTCCTCTTTGGAGTATGAATTTCAATGGGTCTTGCACTAAGAACAATGCAGGTGCAGGCATATGGATACATAACATAGAAAACAATCATGCTGAAGGGCATTCCTATAGGTTAAATTTTCAATGCTCAAATAAAATAGGTGAGTACGAAGCCCTCCTTTTAGGCCTACACTTATTAAAGAAATCAGGGGCCAAAACGATAAAAGTTCATGGGGATTCAGAGTTGATTATTAGGCAAGCGAATGGGGAATATAGTGCAAAACACCCCAGACTTAGGGCCTATGGAAATGATGTCATAGACTTATTAAGAACATTTGATGAATCCCAGCTTATCTTTGTCCCAAGAAACCAAAATGTCCTTGCTAATGGTTTATCCTTTGCTGCCAAAACTTGCCTAACACCTTATGAAACCAAAAAATGCACTACCCAAATCAAATTTAGACCAGCTATCCTAGTCAATGAAAAATATTGGCAAGTTTTTGATGGAGATAAACAAATAGAATACTTCCTGCAGTCTAGAAATGAATTTGAACTACCAAGTTCAGATTCAGATTATGAAAATCACTGTCCTATTGAAGAAAATCCACTTGATGAAGAAGTGAAGTCTCTAAAGGTTGCTGATATAAATATGTTATCTAATAAACCTGAACATACCACAGAAATTAGTACAGATTTAGAAAAAGAAGACTTAGAAACTTTGCAATCTAACACTCAAAGCTTGCCAAAAGGTCTGGTCCCATTAGAATAATTTTTTGATTTCAATGATGTTGCCCAAAAACCAAAACTGGAACCTGTTGAAAATGAAGTAGAAGAATGTAACATAGGTAGTAAACAAAAACCAAAAATGATTAAACTGTCTAAAACCTTACCAGCTTACATGAAACTGAAATATATTGAGTTGTTTAAGGAATTTTCTCATGTATTTGCATGGAGTTATGAGGATCTAAAGTCCTATGATACAGAAATAATTCAGCATAAGATACCTCTCAAAGAAAACCAGAAGCCATTTAAACAAAAATTGTGCAGAATAAACCCTGTTCAATTACCCCTGGTTGAGAAAGAAATCAAGAAAATGTATGATGCTAGAATTATTGTTCCTATTAGATATTCAGATTGGGTATCTAATCTTGTGTCAGTTAGGAATAAAACAAGAGAGATAAGGCTTTGCATTGATTTTAGGAACTTAAACAAGGCCTCATTAAAGGACAACTACCCTTTACCCAAGATGGATCACATTTTACAAAGGGTAGTTGGTTCTAAATGAATTTCTTTGCTAGATGGCTTCTCAGGTCACAATCAGATATTAGTACATCCTGATGATCAAATCAAAACAACCTTTACCACACCTTGGGGTACTTTCATGTATGTGAAAATGCATTTTGGTTTAATGAATGCTGGTGCTACATTTCAGAGAGCCGTGGATATTGCATTCTCAGAAGAATTAGGCTTCTTCATCATTATTTACCTTGATGACATCACTATTTTTTCCAAAATAGATGAAGAACACCTAGAACACTTGAGAAAAGTCTTTGAGAAATGCAGAAGATATGGGTTATCTTTAAATCCAAAGAAAACAATGTTTGGTCTCCAAGAAGGTAAACTTCTTGGACACATCACATCAGAAGAGGGGATAAAGATAGACCCAAAGAGGATTGATGGTATATTGCAAATCAACTATCCTAGAAACATCAAGGAACTTCAATCTTTCATTGGGAAGATTAATTTATTGAGAAGGTTCATACACAATCTGGCTGAACTCCTCAGAAACATAACAAATATGCTCAAAAAGGAAGAAGGAGTTAAATGGACCTTAGAAGCAAAGAAATCATTTGAGCTGGTAAAAAAAGCATTAACCAAAACACCAGTTCTCATTAGTCCTAATTTTACAAAGGAGTTCTTCATTTTTTCATTTGCATCGGAGCACACAGTGGCTGCTGTCCTATTACAGAAAAACTTGAAGGGAGAAGAGTAGCCAGTTGCATTATTTAGTAAGGCGTTGAGAGATGCACCTCTGAAGTACAATATCATGGAAAAACAAGCCTTTGCCTTAATCAGAGTCTTAAAAGACTTCACAGTTTACATTTTACATTCCCACATAATTGCATTTGTGCCAAATTTAGTTGTAAAAGATATTTTAACTCAAGATCCAGATGGCAAAAGAGGAAAGTGGATTGTTGTGATACTTGAATATGATTTAGAAATCAAGCCCACTAAACTCATAAAAGGCCAAGGACTAGCGAAATTAATGGTTGATTCTAACTTTGAAGCTCTTGATATAAACATGATAGATGCATTAGATGAACAGGAGGAGTTTCCAACTCCCATTATTGAAGATCATTTTCTGTTTTCATCTTGGTATGCTAATATTTTATATGTTTTTCTCAATTTGAATACACCTCCTAGTTTGTTTAAAACAAAGGCAAGATTTTTAAAGTTGAAAGTTGTTAATTACTGCATTTTGGATAAATGTCTATATTGGAAAAATGCTAGTGGATTATTACTTAAATTTTTGCCTGAGAATGATGCAGATAAGATCAAGCATGAGTTCCATGAAGGAGAATGTGGAGGCCACCTCTATTGGAAGACAACTGCCAATAAAATCCTTAGATCTGGTTACTATTGGCCCACCCTCTTTCAAGATGTCCATAAGATGATTATTTCCTGTCACAAATGCCAACTCTTTGAAGGCAAAAGAAAATTACTTCCCTAACCCTTGCATCCAATCACTGTTGAAGCTCCTTTTCATCAGTGAGGTCTAGACTTCATTGGGGAAATCCATCCTCCCTCATCTGCCCAACATAGATGGATCCTCACAGTAACAAACTACTTTACCAAATGGATAGAAGTCATCCCTTCTAGGAAAGCCAATGACTTTGTCATCATAAAATTCCTTGAAAATCATATCCTATCTAAATTTGGTTGTCCTAGAAAGATTATCATTGACAATGTTGCTACATTTGGATCCAAAAAGACGGTTGAATTCTGTCACAAATATCAGATTACATTGGGCCATTCTACTTCTTATTACCCTCAAGGTAATGGGTTAGCAGAATCCTCAAACAAAATTTTGGTGAACATAATCAAAAAGTTGTTGGAAGACAATAAGAAATCATGGCACACAAAGCTAGTACATGCACTATGGGCTCACAGATTAACACTTAAGAAATCAATTGGAATGTCTCCCTACCAGCTATTTTATGGAGCAGATGCAATTTTTCCAACCAGTCTAGGAGTGCCAGTTACAAATATGATCCAAGAAGTGCAGTCTGAAGAAAATGATATGACAAGAAGAATCAATCAGACTATACATCTTCAACAAACCTGAGAGGAAGTCTACAACAGAGCATTACACAAGCAAGAAAAAATCAAGAAGTTGTTTGATAAAAGGACCAAGGCCAGTGATTTTACCACTGGTGACAAAGTTTTGAAGTGGGATTCTAGGAGAGAAGATAAGGGCAAACATGGAAAATTTGATAGCTTATGGCTAGGCCCTTATCTCATTCATTCTACTGCTGGTAACAATGCTTATTTCTTGTAATAATTGAATGGAACTGAACTCTTTGGAGGTCCTGTCAATGGAAGGATGCTCAAACATTACTTTTCTTAACTGTACCAGTTTGAAGCTTTTTTATTTTCCATTGTAAATATCAAATCTTTCATTGTTTTCAAAGTTAGAAAAGGAAAAAATAGAAAAAATAATAGAAAATAAAAGAGGGCAGATTGTAAAACAAGAAAGGTGCAGCCCCATACCAAAAAATAGATAAATTCTAAAAGTGTGCAAGCTCAAATGCCACTCCTAAAAACACACTTCTAGTTAGTCATACAGCCTAATCATGACTAATTAGTTTTTCAATTTACTGTTGATAGGTTAGTGAATTAGATCAGCCAAATAGCATAACCTTGGCTTATTAGTAAGGTAGATTAGGATAGAAAAACAAAGGTTCAAACATGCTCAAAACTTGAGCCAGATGAGAAAGAAAAATAGCTCAAACAATCCTAAAAACAGAGCTGAAGAAATAATGAAGGATGTTTTAGTTTTCAGATCTTAAGCCTTCACCATTTTTCTTTAATTTTTAACAAATAAAAAACTGTGTGCAACTTGTTTTTATGCCATAGATCTGTAGAAAGTCAAACTGTTCAATCTTGGCTTCGCTGCTTTTAAATTTCCTGTCTTAGAATTTAGAGAATAAAATTCTGTCAGACAGTCTAATCCTGACAGATAGCAGTTAGGTAGAGAAATTTATGAACTCAATTGTTTAAACTAAGTTCATGGAGAAATAAGAGTAGCAATAGATTAGTTTCCTGTTTTCAAAAGAATAAAATGTTGATGAAGAGAGTTTGCTAGTTCAAATTCACTCTGAAAGAACAAAAAATGTTAGTATCATTAGGAATGGGTAGGTAGAGATGTTGTTTTGATAGAATTCCATTGTTTCAGATTGTTGCAGAAATCATCAAATCAAAGAAAGATCAGCAACAGAAAAGAAAGTTGTAGCCCAATGGATAAGGCACTGGTCAGCTTCCATAGAAATTATCTGCAGTTCTTGACATCTTCAAGAGGATGCCATCCCCATGTGGAGCCACTGTTAGCCACCTATTAAATTTGCCATATCAAATGGTGGCTAAATCTCTTTTAGCCTTTAAGAAACAATTCATGACCAAATTGTTAGTTCTTAAAGTCTTATGAAGATATTTACCTTTTGAGTTAATTTTCACTGCTCTTTCCCTCTTTATCCTAAAGAACCTCCTGTTTTCCAAGAGAAAGACTGCTTAAAACCCCATTTTTCATCATTTTCACTCCTCCTTTACTCATAAATAAACCCCACTTTCATTCTTATTTCCTTCATAAAATTCCTCCAAAATACGTTCATTTGGCTTCCAAATCAACCAAAACCCATTCTAAACCTTCTATCTCCCTCTCATTCAGTCTAAAATTCCTTTCTTTCATTTACTAAAACCCTCAATTTGGCTTAAAAATCACTGTTTTTCGGCCTTAAAATCCTTTTTTACACCATATAGATCTTAAGCCCCCGAGGGCTTATTCCCCTTAACTCCTGACCTCCATATGCCCTAAAGCCCCGCAATCGGGCGCTAAAGTCCTTAAAACCATTTCCCAAACCCTTTTTCCTTTTTTTTTTCATTATTCCGCCATGTAAATGTTGAAAGCAAATCCAGACCATTGATCTCTGCAGATGAAAAACCCTGGGCCACCCGATCTCTGCCTTACCCATCTACCTTTCCTTTTCTCCTTTTTAACATTATCCACTTCCTCCTTTAATCTTGACCCTCTGTCAGAAAAATCTCACGATCAGGATTAAACCCGACAGCCTCTTGCCCCTTTCCTCCTTTACACAATGACCCATCTTCTTATAAGATCTTGACTGTTCGTTGCGAAGATTGGACGGTCAGGATTCAACCCGATAGACCCGAATCCTTTGGGACCTACCTACCACCTCATAAAAAAACTACCCACTCACGCACTGCCACGTCTATTCCACTATCGTCCCTTCCGTACAAATTTCCCATCGCGTGCAATCCGCATCGTCGGATCTGGAGCCTCCGATCCGATGACGGACGATGCATTTCACGTTTTTTTGCAACCGCGGGTTAACACCGAAAAAAAATGTGAAATGGGTGGTTTTGTAAATCCACGTGTCGCGCGATGAATGGAATTTCATTTTTTTTTGGAAAACCACTTCCCCCCAAGAGCCCGCACGAAAACCATTAATGGTTTTCCACCAAACCACTCTCCTCCGCAATATTATTTTTACTTTTAATCTTGGCCGTTGATTGTTAAGATCAGACGGCTTATGTTATAATGTGACCCATTCATTTTCCCCTCACCTTTGCTCCCAAAACATTTCACCAAGCAATCCCAGCCATCGATCTCTGAGAGCAGACAGTGCGGATTTAATCTCACCACCAATTCATTCGCCATCCATATTTTCTCCCAGGTGTTTCACCGAATGATCTCGACCATTGGATATTCTAATCCGATGGCTCTGATTTAACCTTGCTCCCAAACCGCCCGAAGCAGTTTAAACCTATTTTTGCAGGATTTTTCATGTTTTTTGTTTTTTTTGTGCAGGTTATGTGGGGTTTTCTCAAATTTTTAAAAATAGCACGAAGGTCAGGAATGACGATTCCTAACCTTCGGTATAGGAATGGATCTAATGGATCCTTCATTTAAACAAACCCCTCCACCTATGTTAACCTTCTGTGCGCCTGCAAACAACAAAAAACACAGTAAAACATCAATTGAACAAAGAGTATCAGTGCCAAAGGCGAAAATCAGAGCATAAAGTGAAGAATAAAGATTTTAAAGCAGATTTTAAAGGGATTAAGGCATAAATTCAAGAATCAAAGGCATAATCCATAGTCAGTAAGAAACAAATACCAGAAGATAAAGATCAAGGTCTAATTAAGCCTAAACACGGACCAAAAGCACATTAAAAGTGTTTTAAGGAAAAGCAAAGGGATATATCAGTCTAAAAGGCCTCCATTGCCACATCAGAGGCCAATTATCCTCTTCAACTACCAAAGAGCCACCTGCAGCCTCAAATAAATCAAAAGAAGGCAAATTTATTGCCCAGTCAGTGATATTTTTTATTAAAGACAGCTAAACAGTTATTTCAAACTCTCAGCGAAGTTATTGAAAATATAAGAACGAGCCTTAAAGTCAATATTTTCATTCACTAAGCCTAAAAAACATGAAACAGAGTTATGAGACAAAGTTTTAAATTGGATGCTTTCCTGCCTTATGCCTTGCATGGTTTTCAAGGCTAGGAATTGCATTAAGTGTAGAATTAATGATATTCAACCCTAGAAACTCTTCCACCTCCTCATTTTCTTATAAAATCTCCTTGAGGAGCACATTGTAAAGGGCTGGTTATTGGATTTCTGATGTAATAGTTGCTGTAATCGAATCATTGTTGAATGTAAATAAATTTTGAAGCTCTGAAGCTCTGTTAAGTTATTGAAGAAGTGAGGCTGAGATGAGAAGTTGTTGCTGTGATGAAACATTGGACATGTAGTTTGTAACTGGATTGACAATCAATATACAAGCTGATTTTTGGGATCTTGGTCTATATCATTGGTGAAGTACCTCTTACTGTTATTTTTTTCCTTTCATGTACGCCATTTTGTTCACTTTTCTATGATAAAGAACAACAAATATAGAGCTAGGATTTACTGTTAAAAGTACCCTACTCTCATTGATAAGCTTTATCTTTATGTTTTCCTCCAATTGTGTATTTAAGAATGACTTAAGTTAAGTGTAAACATTATCAAGGAATAGAGGAAATAATAAAAATAGAGGAGGAAACTTAGTTTGTTGCATAAAAATAGAGGAAATAATAAAATATACAATAACATAATACAACAAATTATTGAAGGAGTTCACCCCTCCAGGGCTACATCTTCGGGTCCAACTTCCAAGGTTGGGCCTCTTACATTAAGTGATCAAATTTGTGATTACATGTATTTACAGTGCTCATAATGTAAAAATAATATCTCAAATGGCTCCATAACATCCAAAAACCCCAAGTTGGGTTGTTTTTGGGCTCAATTTGGTCAAAAACTGAAGAATTTATGCTATAGAGATGTTTTTTTGCTAACTACTCTACAAACTACACTCCCCTGCTAACTATTCTACGAATCTGCCTTTTCCAGAACCACCAAGCAACAATTTGTCCAGAAACTGGCGAGATTTGTGTCAAAGTGGGTGCAATTTGTTGCCTCTTCTAAATTCCCAATGAATCCTTCGGGCAGAAAACATTTGGGATACGTGCCCATATACCCGAGGTCATTACCGAAGCACCGCACTAGTTTGCATATGAACCCGCACCGAAACTTACGTTTGGTTTGTGGTATCAGGGTTATACTTACCTGCACCTGACTTTGGTTGGATTATGGTACCGAGGCTTTGGGCTGGGGTTAAGCCCGAGCCCTTGACTCCCCTTCCGCATGCAGTCTCATGGGTAGTGGGTTGATCAGGGATCAGGGCTCAGCCCTGACCCCATAACCCTTATACAACCAACAACAGTTTATAAAATTTGTGCAATAGTTAATAATGTTCCACCAGTAGAGATATGGTAGAGCATTGCAATTTCTTTCCACCAATTTCGTCTTCCATCCCCATGGAGGCCAGTTTGAACCATAAAAAAATTTTCTTGACCATTGGGAGGCCACGTGGCTCCCTTCCATTGGCCCATGTGGCTCCAATTCATAGGGACAAAAAAAAGCTTAATTCGATCAATCAAAAAATAAAAAATTTGAACCAATCTAATGAGGCCACTTGGCAGCCTGCCATTGGCCCAAGAAACAACCTACCCAGTCAAGTTGCCTAGTCAGCATATGGACTGCCCAGTCATAAGTCCTACATCCAACCTACAATATTTTTTAGCTTTTATGAAAATGATAATAATGTGATATCAGGAACATATGAAATAGATTTTGAACTATTCAATTTGTGTTGGATTCAAGTCGGCGAGGTATACTTTTTGGCATTGGTTTCAAGAACTTTTTAACACTTTGAATTTTGAGCACTTTACAGATCCACTAGATTATCTCCAGTGGTTGTTCTGGATGAAGTTTCTTTCCCATAGCACTTTGTTAGCTTCCTGTAGAAGACTGACTCAATCCTGTAGCAGTCTGTTCTAATCTTGTAGCATATTGTTATGATCCCGTAGCACATAACTTGAATCATGTAGAAACTAATATTTGCATTCCATGAGGCAGTGGGTCCACCTTTTTGTTTTTTATTTTTGTCTTTTTTTATTTTTTTATTTTTGTCTTTTTTCATTGCATGCAAAATAAACTCATAGTTCTTTGAGCTAAATGAATTGGTCCCACCTTCCCTTTCACACTTATTTTCCTCCGTCATGGCTAAATGATTACATCCCACTTTATCAAGTCATCTTCACTTATGTCTTGTTCCTCTCCCACATGTGCATGTGTCTTGGTGGAAAAGTGAAGCCAACTGCTAGATAAAGCCGAGGCTTCTCTAAAACTAAATTTGGCTATAAAAAAATTTCCCTTCATACACTTGCAACACGTTTTTTAGTATTGCATACATGCGCCTTAGCCTTGATGTATTTTGCAGGTGATATTGAGGTTATTGATATGACAGTTGAAGTTGCCTTTAGTGGTTCTGAAGCTGCTAGTGATGATAATTTCCTAGTTACATGCTATTGCTGAAGAGAGGTAATGGTTGATCTTGTGGCTTCTTGAGGTGTCATATTCTTATGCTCGCTTCTCCATGCATTGGCCTTGCTTTGAAATTTCAATTATTTTCCTCTTGAAATGTGCTTGACTGATCAAAGCTTGACAATACAGGCTATTCAAAATATGGATCGAATGTTGTTGTTGAAGTTGAAATGACCTTATAGAAGCCCCGCAGAAGTTTTGTGGATGCCCAATATCAAGTATATGATCCCTCAATGCTTCATGATGGTAAATTCTTTATTTTGGTGCTTCCAAGTGCTTTTGGCTATGTCCTTGGAGGGTGCGTGAAGAATGCTACAGGATTGGGTTCTCTCCTATAGGAGTCACATATAACCCCCTATGATCACAATAAAATTCACAAAATTCATCCAAAAACTATGATAATTCATGTTAAACTCTTTCACAAGGATTAGAAGATTTGGTAGTGATGAAAATAATGAAAGGAGTGGTAAAAATGGGGTTTTTTTTTATAGACAAAGATGATTATTTGGGTGGAGAAGTGGCTAAATGGTGTTTAGGATGGGTGATGGTGGTGTGGTGGACCTCTCCTTTCATTACCCCGTGGGAAATAGAGGATCTGAACCAATTATCTATGCATATTACAATCTTGTAGCAATTCTGGCCAATCCTGTAGCACTACAGGACAATCCTATAACATAATTGTTTAATCCATATATCACAAACGTTAGATTGGATTCACTTGAAAAATTTTGAGCATTTTTCCATAATCCTTATGCATCTCTCCATAAAAAAATTTTGCCAATGGATCCACAATTGTTTAGAAAAATAAAAAATGGATGTGGGTGATGGTGGTTGACTTATCAAAAAATATGCACTAGAATTTGCTAAAATTTCTTGATCATGTTAATATAATACTTATGAATCTCCCCATGAATCATATCGTCTAATGGATGCATGGTTTTAGATATATGGTAAAAATAATTTCTACCTTGTGTATTTTGGCAATCTTGTGGAAAAACATAACTTTCCTATATCACTTCAGGGCATCGAGGAAAATGAATGGGAAATACTTGATAATGATGGATGGATGTTGGAAATGGATGAGGGTGATGGATTGATATGCCCTTCGTCCTATTGGACCATCTTAGAAATAGAGGTGAAAGCTTAACTTTCACCTCCCTTGACTATATTTCTGATCAACTTTCTATCATGGTGCTAACTTGTTCTTGTTTCTTGTAGAGGTTGGAGAGAACCTACATTCACGAAGGAGTCATTCAACACTGTTGTAGGCCTCATGCTATTTTATGGCCCTCGATAGTCCGTTTTCCCATGTAAACTTGAATCTATACTAAAAACAATATTTCAAAATACATATGTGACTTTTCCCATACAAAAACACGTACATACACGAGTCCCATAATACTATACCCGTGTATACATTTTAAAATATGAAAAATAAAATAAAATGCTATTTTCGAGTTGGTTTACGAGTTTTACTAATATCCCACCTACAAGAACCCATGGCATAACTGGAATAACCAATTTGAGGTGGTATATATACACCCCTTGGGTAATACTAATTACAACAAGAGAAGAAGGATGTCAACATTATACTCGATTTCTCCCAGATCAAGTATGATTTTCCCATGCTTCTTTCACTCCCAGTCTCTGGGAAACCTTGGTTTCCTTTACAGAGATGCTCAACATCCTTATATAACATCTTCTTGCACTTATTAGAGAGGTTGTATTCGTGCCTCGGGTTGGAAGGATCTCGAGAAACTCTTTGTTGGTGCCTTTGTCCTAGATTAGGTTGTATATTTCACACACTTATTGTTGTTAATTAATAAAGAAGCTCATGTCTTGTTCCAGATATGCTTTTATCTCATGAATGGTACTTCAAATGTTTATATATGATGATATAATGTATTTTATATATTCACATTGAATTATCTATTATGTATATGCTTTTGTGATCGATTTGCGGGTTTTCTTATCTTGGAGGAAGCATAGAATTCGGACCCTACGGGGACATCTTCAAATGTAGGACCTCCAAATATGTCTCCAAATCCAAGTTTGATAAACTTTGTGTTTAGCATGCTCTACTGAGTGTTCTATGTTGATTACCTTATCCTACTCTATTGAGGCTTTCAAACCTTGTCTCAGGGAACTTTTCCTACCAACATAATTGACAATTTTGTTGGGGAATACCATCAAGTACTTCCTAGAAAGGTTGTTGTTCTTTGAAATAGGTTTAATTTGGTGTTTCTTGATTTTTTATATCCTTCCTGAGTATTAACTAATTTGTTCATTTAGTATGATCTTTTAGATCTAGTCCTTCTTTTTATATTTCCTCAATTTTCCATTTATACATGCTTTTTCTTATATATAGTTGTGTACATACGTTGTTTCTTCCAAAGAAACTTGTGTATACAAGAGTTTCTTCAGACACAGTCACGTATGCACGTGGGAATATATTTAAAAATTCGCTTACAAATCTAAAAAAATGAAAAATTTTCAATCATGGCTTTTGTTAAGGTCTTGACCAAGTTTCTTTATGGTTTCATGGTGTTTATGAAGCATGGAATCACCTTGATGTCTATTGTTGTTGGTGTATTTAATCTTGTATGAGAAAATCCTATGTCAACATAGGGTTTGTAGTATTTGACGTTTTTTCATTTGAATTTGGGTTTCATATCTTATTTATCAAGTGTCCAATTGTTATCTGGTTGTTATTTGCATTTGAAATAGTTTTTTTTTTCTCTTCAACTTGTGGATAACCCAGTCTTTTATTTGCTTATTTTGCAATCTAGAAGTTGGATTCTTATTTCTTTATGTTTCTTGTTTTTGAAAGGGGCTTGTTATTCTTGTATTAATAGGAGATTTCAGTTCTCTAGAGTCTTTCTCATTTTTAGATTCCTTTGTATCTTTCTAGAAAAATTATTTGAAGTGATTAAGTCTCTCATTTTCTCTTTGTGATCATTGGTGACTATTTGGATTTGAGTCTAAACTTTTTTTTTTCCCTTTTTCCCCCTTTTAGTTCTTCAAATATTCAAAAGAAAAAAGAAAAAAGAAATTCTTTGGATTTATTTTGTTTTGTTTCTGGCTTTGTAGTCTTTTGAGTTTCTAGAAAATGTGTGAATTTATGTTTTAATGTTAAGATTATATTTTCCTTAAGTATTTTTTCTTTCTTTTGGGATTTGCCTCTCTTTTCTTGTTACATTTGCCTTCACTTTTGGGATGACATTTGTTTATTTTTTATCACGATTTCTTTAAATTTTGCATTTGCTTTCTACTGTGAATTAGGGTAGATGTAATTTAAACATTATTTAGTGTTTTTTATGAAGCGTTGAATGTGTGAATGCTTAATTGAAAAATAAAAAGATTTGTTTTTTCTTAGGTTTCTTGTAGAACACTTGTATAAATCTCTTTCATTGAAGAAAAATAAGTGTTGCATAATGCATTCTCATGTATCCCAGGTTTTCTATTGATTTATTCTGTATCATAACATCATCAGTTACACTTCTTATTCCCTTGTATTAAATATAAACCAACTAAAATAAGCGCTTAAAATTAAAATGAACTAGGATTTTTATTTTTTGTGATAGAAACATTAACTACTTTACGGAATTTAGGACCTTGGAATAGGTTTGTGGAGAGAAAATTCTCCAAGGGCACTTAAACTGAAAGTATATAAGTTTATTATTGAGTGGAAATCAAGTATTGTTGAGTTGTCCTAGAAAGCTCCTATAACATGGGAGTCAAGCACAAGCACATGTGAAGATAAGGAAAGAGAGATACCCCCTCTCCTACTTGTTGGATCATGTGCCCATGATTGTTTCGCCTATCTTCTGACCACAAGCTGGTGAATTTAGTTTCCTTTCCTAGGGACCACAAAGGGGACTACAGGAGGGAATGAAGACGTTGTATCGCTTTCATAGTACTTCTAGAGGGTTCCCTTGCGAAGCTTGTGTACTTGCACCAAAAAATGATATAATCCAGAGGTCAGTGTAATTGCTTATGATACCTTTGCTGGTAGGATTTTTTCCTCATCATCCCAAAATACCTTTGGGAGTTCCTTATCTTCTCTTTCTTATATTTTGGTGTTCATTCCTAATCACCCACAACAAAAATACTTGGAATTTGTTTTCTTGGTTGTATCTTTATGACCTTTTTAGATAGTGCTCTATGCTTCTATCTTGCCATAGGTGATTTGAGACTTTAATTTTCCTTTATATATAAATGTGGTTGATCTAATATTTCATTGGTCTAAAAGGCTTTGTGGTCTTTCACCTACGAGTGTCGAGCCTTCACCAAGAAGTAATAGGAGTAATTATGCTTGTTATTTAAAACTAATGTTAGCTAATGCAACAGATATATATCCTTCTCTGAGGGCTCTTATTTCACAGGGAGAATGTAGTATATTCCATAATTTGGGCATAAATGCTATAGTGCTTGCTAGAGTGCTTTTCCAATAAGAAGACGAAGTACAAATTGAATACATTTATGAGTACCCTACGACTCCCACAGAACCTATTCCTTCTCATCTTCCTTACGTTGTATCATACGTGGGTACTCAGACTCATAGGTCAACTATCCATGTTCACTCTCCTTCTTTATTCTTAATGGATAATGTTAGTGGCACAAGTATGGTTACCGATACGACTAGTGTACATAGTCCTTATTAAACTATAGGAGGATGTACTATTTATATCTCTACTATTACACCAAGTACGGTAGATGTTGGCTCTACCTCCATCTCAGGTTCTAGTGGGGGAACCCAACCATCTACTAGTTTCACTAGTGATTTTCCTTTCGGAATGATGTCTATTGCGATTCCCTCAGTCTCATCAACCTTGGCTTCTGCAACTTCCATATCTATGACTTTTATGGCTAGTGATTCAACATATTTTCAAGGTTTTTCATTTACAAGTGGACATGTAACTCCTTCCAATCCATCATTGAATGTAGGATCAATGCCTTTCTTTGGCCATGCTCAAAACATTAATCCTTTTTAACAGAGCCAGGGCTTGGTATACCCTTTTGTTAGAGGTTTTGGGTTTGGGAATCTCTCTCATTTATTTTGTAAGCAGAGGAGTATTCCCTTCCGTAATTGTGGGAGTATTCCCTTCCCTAAACCTATCAGTAAAAATTTGCTAGAACCTTAGGCCACCTATATTTTTTCCTTTGTGATGAGTTTTTGTTATCATCTCCGTTAAAATATATGCTAGTGAAAATTAATGTTGTATTAGAGGTTTTTTTTGACAATTTTTTCCAATTTTATAAAACTAAAAACTTCGTTATAAGATTCACTTTTTGGTATTTTCCTTGTTGTAATGGAGTACTACTTCTCTATCAATGGAATTATAGATCACTGAAACACACTTAGAGTGTGTGAGTTATACTTTGATAGGTAGAATTCATAAGTTTTGAAATGGAATAAGGATTCCCATGGGGTTACATGATTGGAGCTAATGGTGAAAGGCATATATTATCACTTTTAGGTATACACTCATTTTTTGAGATAGTTGACCATTTTTTTTCCCAAAAAATAATATTTGAAGACATTATGGTCACCTTTAATCAATTGGAAATATACACAAAGTGCATAATTGATTCTTCTCCCAATTTTTATTATTATTATAATTTTAATCGGTGATCTAAAGGAGAAAATATGGGCATAAGTCTTGATGGTTGACTTATATACTTGGTTGGATACTTATCAATTATCTAGTGAATAATATGTAGTGGTTGATTTGAAAATCATATGATCCCCTTTTATTCCCTAGCCACATCCCATTCTAGTGTATATGACCAATTTCCTTACATCTGATACTTTGAGGGTCCACAAGTTGACCCGAATATAAACACCTAAATATAAACATCTCAATAATTGTTATATTATGATGAGAATTATTTTAAAGGAAATAAGTGTGAAGGAAAAAATAAATTCAAAAATAATTGTTTTAATCTAATCACCTAAAGGAAATTTACATGATACCAATATAGAGATATATTTAGTGGAGACTACACCTCCTTGTGAAGAGACTTCCCTAGGAGATCCTTCTATAAAAAAACCCAAATTCCCCTTCATGCTTTATCAATAATTTCAACTCCCTAGACCCTAAAGTTATAATGGATACATCAAGAACCAAATTGTTTTTGTTTTAATTGATTATGGAAACACCAAAATTTTATCCATTGAGGAGTTGCAAAATAAACCCACCATTATGTCGACGTAGTATGTAATATTTAGTCATGCTACAATGGAGGTATGATGAAATGTGAAGCTAAGTGTGATATGCTCATATCTAATATATTTACTATCAAAATGGGAGGATATGGTGTCTTTATTGGAGCAAAATGGTTAAGACCACTAGGTATACTTAAGATGAATATAAAGAAGTTACATGAGATTCCATATGGAAGGTCATAAACAAACCCTCAAGGATATTTAATTTCGATCTCCAAAGATTATTAACTCTCACTGTATGCAAATGATTTTGAATAAAGGCCACTCTTTCATTATTTCCTAATCCAATGCCATCCAAGTTATAAACAACCTCCCATACGAAATTCACCCTGATTAGAAATTGAATTTGATCAACCATTTGTAGGTATTTAGAAAACCCCATGTATTACCACTTTTGCATGGCAAACATGATCATAGTATTCCACTAATTCTTAAAAGTTAACTACCTAATGTGCATCTTATCAGCATCATTTTCCACAGATGAATGAATTGAAATAATCGCTAAAAAATTATTTGTGATGAGAGTAATGCATCCCAATACTAGTCCTTATGCATTGAGGATATTCATGCTATTTAAGAAACAAGGAAACTAGCACATGTCCCAACTTTCATGTTTTATAAGATTAATGAAAAATAAAAATTTCATATCTTAGTCATTAATAACCTCTTGGATATAAGCTTCATGGTGCCCAAAACTTCACTAAACAAGATCAATAGCAGCATGGCTGCTAGTCCTTACCTAAAGGGAAAAAGGAACACCCATGGCGGCATTCAGACAGTCTTAGAATAGCCACCTTCATGCACTACACGCGCTCGTTCATGATGAACCACAAGTAAATAGTAAATTATGGAATTCTCACTGCACAGGACTCACCGGCAGAGAAATTTAGGTCAATTATAAGCATATCCAATTCCAACCATAGATTAAATTGATAAACGCTTAGAGCCAAAAATAGATGCCTTAGCGGTATTTCATAACCAGAGGAGTGATGTTTAGCTACTCATTATTGATCAAGAAGAAGAAACACGTTATTCTCAGATGAATGAGTAAGTTGTCTCGCGCTCAATATCTAAACTCAGATAACAATGGAAGAAAAAGATTGATCTGGTGCATACATAGTTATCTGCCTACAAATCTCTGCCTATTGTCTAGAAACCTTGGCTAAATTTTGGGCTAGCAAATAAGCTACAGGTCTAGAAAACCTTGGCTAAATTTTAGGCTCTCCTGTGACCCATCATCAAATCGCCCAAGCAAAACGTCATTTATAGCACAGGACTCATGGGCAGAGAAAGGTAGGTCGATCATAGGCATAACCAATTCCAAGCACAGATTCAATTGATAAATGCTTAAAGCCAACAATAGATGCATGAGGGGTATTTCATAACCAGACCAACGATGTTTAGCTACTCATTATTGATAGGAAAGGCGTTATTCTCAGATGAACTAGTAATTTGTCTCACACATCCATATTCCAGATTTCTCTACCTAAAATCCATTGTTATAAAATTAACTTTGATAATATCTGAGTTGATAAAAGAGATATTTTTTTGTAACCAAATTTGTGGATGTATGATATGAGTATGCTTATTTTGGAAAGTTTTTCATGGTAAAATATGGAAATGAATGCCATGCTTCATTGTGAAGGTTTTGGATATGAAAAAACATATTGATTTTAGAAAGTATGATAATTGAATCTATAACCCCAGTGATAATTTTATGTTACACAGTAATTGAATCTATAACCCCACTGATAATTTTATGTTACACAGTGAATAAGTGATCTCTGTTATAAAACAAGACAATTTCAACTATGGTAGACAGAGTCAGAGCTCTTAGATATCCTGAAACCACAGCCAAAGGCAGAGCCCTGTCATAAGAGTTGAAGAATACTTGGAGCACCACATTCCAATAATGATAGCAACACTAACAACCAAATCTAGATGCGCAGGAGCCCCAGGAAAATGAGACAGTTGTACATGGAGGGGGTGGAGAAAGTGGTTGACGCCTCACGGATTCTGTGATCATTTTTCTCACTTTCATTCCTTCCATCAATACCTTCATTGGATATCTCGCATCTTCCTTTGATACCTCTGTAAATTATTAATATACATGTGTAATCAAAACCCTAATATAGATTGCAAGAAATAGAAAATAAATATAATTTGGCTTGGAAACTAAATACATTGATTCATAATTGTTGATGGATTTTGTTGTGACATCCGAAATTTACATTGCAAGTGTTGTATTCCCTGTAAATAAAAGCATTATTTGGATAGCCATCAATCCTTCTGAAGTCACACTCGTTGGGTTTATGAAAGGTATAATGGAGTCTTCCTTTTATGCCTTTGGATTCATCTTAATGATTTTGATTATTGAATTACAGAAATGTTTGACATGCTTTGAATTCATCTTAATGATTCTGATTATTGAATTGTAGAAATGTTTTACATGATTTGAGAGTTTTCTATGCATCGTGAATTCTATCTTTCAGTAGTTGTTTGAAATGTTTGAAATGCTTTGAGAGTTTTCTATGCATCATGAATTCTATCTCTCATTATTTTTTTTATTATCTTGTAGCCATGAATATTATTGGATATAAGATGTACCTCATGTTATCAAGGCTAACTTTTGTGCTTGCACGTATCTTGTCTCCAACCCTCTCTTCAGCTTATGGAATTGCTAACTTTTTTGCTTACAGGTATCTAGTCTCCAACCCTCTCATCGGCTTGTGGAATTGCTAATATCATCGGTATTTACAACTTTCTTATCATTCAGACTTTCACAGACTTTCTGTTTATGAATGTGTTGTGTCTGAACCTACTCCCTGCGTATATGCCCTTTATCCTTGGCCCCCTCACTGGTAAGTATTTAATCTCAAACTTTCTATTTGTGAATTATCACACCTCTTAGAATTAAAAAGCACATTTGCATACCTTCCTGAACTCACATAGCTTCTCCAGGCCATAGAGTTCAGTGCTGGTTGGGTCTTTGAATCCCACGAACAAGTGTCTCTGCTTACTCAAGCCGTATATAAAATTCATTCCAAAGCTTCTTGTGGCTTAACCTCTACTGCAGCAATGTCATTCACAGATGTGGCAACAACCCACCAACCATTCTTTATCTTGTTGAGAAATATTGACACCTATTACATGTAGGCGTAAATGGTGGCATTCAGGCAGAAGTGGTGGCACAAGGAGGCAAAAGATCAAAGTTTAACGGATCTTCGGAGTACAGCAAATTAATTCTAGCATTTAATACCAGAAAACTAATGCTAGCATTAGTTTTCGATAGTGAAATCTCAATGAAAAATATGAAAAAATGAAAAATTTACCTTAAGTTTGCCTAGATCTTGCCTCGATATGAGGCCAAATAGGATCTCTAAAAATTTTAGTGGTCGAAATAGCGGCAGGAAATTTCTTAGTGGTTGAAAAAAAGTTGTTTATTGAAAATAAAATTAAAAATTTAGGTTATAAACTCCATTTCTAACTCGGTTTTTGTGCCAGACTAATGAAAAATAACCAAATCGATTACAATAGTCCTACTGCCGGAGGCAGGGACTAATAAGACCCTCTTTAGCTATCAACAAATCTAAAAGTAGATATAAATTTTTAAGATTCCCTTTTTCAAACATGAAGAACATTGTGTGTTTCTAGTGATTCAGTTTCATGTTTATAATGCCTCTGCCACTTTTCATAACCTAATGAACAAAAATCACTTCCTACACAATTTTCTACTTGCATTATTTGAGGGTATATTGATGATTAACACGAATTATAATGCACATGTGGCACGTGTTAATAAATAATTTTAACTACTCCTAAATATCTAATTTTTACTTCATTATTCCTTTGGTGCTTCTAAAGAGGAATACTTTGGTCACATAATTATTGGACGAGAGTATGCATAGACACCATAAAAATTAAGGATATCAAATACTATCCATGTTTTAATAATTTAAAATGTTTATGTGGATTTTAGTATATATAGTCCCTTATAAAAAAGTTATGAAGAGTTAATGGTGAATTATAGTATCCTTGGAACCACCTTTCCATAGAAAAATGCCTTTATCTAGAATTTTGAAGTGGAGAATCCCCATCATGCTTTAAATAAATCCTTGTTTTTAATCCTTGTCTTAGTATTTCATAATTACATTAAGAATTATGTCTTAGAATGTGATAATTCTAGAAGAGCTTTTGGGGTCATGCTAATGCAAGAAGGGTACCCATTGTTGTAAAGTAGTTAAATATTATGTGACCAAAATTTGGAAAGTACACCTACGAAAATGAAAGGGTGAAGATCCTTCATGTCATTGATAAATGGCACCCATATCTTATTAAGAGGTACCTCTAATTAAATATATATTATCATAGCATGAAGTAATTTTGGATTATGGATATTGTTTTTAAAGTAGAACAAGTACGTCACTAGGATTTTGGGTTATGATTATGAGATCATATACATAAGGGGAATGTCACACTCCTGACTTATTCAGTCACCCTAAGGAGATAGGGGTCATATTTTTCTTCTTTATTTCAATTTTAATCCCATTTCTGAAGATACAAACATCTTATTATTGTAAAGGGATTTATGTCAATATAAATTTCATCAAATTCCAAGAATGTTGAAGTGGAGAATCCCCATCATGCTTTAAAGGAAGCCTGGTGTTTAATCCATGTCTTAGTAGTTCCTAATTACATTAAGAATTATTTCTTAGAATGTGATAACTCTAGAAGAGCTTTTGGGACCATGCTAATGCAATAAGGGTACCCATTGTTATAGAGTAGTTAAATATTATGTGAGCAAAAATTGAAAATTACACCTAAGAAAATGAAACGATGAAGATCCTTCATGTCATTGATACATGGCACCCATATCTCATTCGGAGATACCTCTAATTAAATTTATATTATCATAACATGAAGTAGTTCTAAATTATGGATATTTTTTTTTGAAGTAGAACAAATATGTCACTAGGATTTTGGGTTATGATTATGAGATCATATACATGAAGGGGAATGTCACACCCTCGACCTATTTATTCACCCTAAGAAGACGGGGTCATATTTTTCTTCTTTATTTCAACTTTAATCCCATTTCCAAGGATACATACATCGTATTTTTGTCAAGGGATTTATCTCAATATAAATTTTATCAAAATATTAGGGAATCAAATTCTACTTCTTCAAAGATTCAACCATTTTTCCCAGGTAAACATAAATATATTTTTGAGATAATGTGTCACCGTGAAGGTGGTCCGTTTCTAGTATCAAGGCTCTCGACGCTACTATGTCGCTCGGTTTCTGCATAAATTCATTATGTTAATTAACAAATGTAAACATATATTAAGATAATTCTTAGGGCAGTGATTATTACATCACTATCGCGTTAATCATTATCATTATTTATAATTATTATTATAATATTAATCATTATTATACCTGCCGCCTGCAGGTATTACATCAGCTTTTTCTTGATAGCGACATTAATTTGTGTTTCAAATAAAAATTTAAATTTTTTTGCAATGTTACACAATAAAAATTGAAAATTATGATTTTTTAAAAATATTTTAATGTAATTATCTCAAATTTTATTGGATGATAACTTCAACAGGTTATTGCAAAGCTCATAGCTATTAGTGCCTTTTCATTAACTATTTGAAATCAAAATTCCTTCCAGCTGTCCTTTCAAATTAGTGCTTTATTATTTATTTAAGGGTGCTGGTACATCGTATCAAGATCCACCATAGTATTAACGTGATTTTTTAGTGCTTTATTATTTATTTAAGGGTGTCGGTACATCGTATCGAGATCCACCATAATATTAACGCGGTTTTTTATGGATTGTATTTATGACAATGTACAAATTCACATGAGTCTCTGACGGTATCGATTCAACCGCGGAAAAATCCTTTCATTCATCGATCATTGACACCTGGACGACGTAGATTAACTCTTGCCTAGGGTTTTATGATCCATAAAGCACCTTAGTTCAGATGATGGTTTATTTTCTCCTTTCTTTTTGGTTGAACGAGTTTTCCTTTGAGCAAAAACTTCGGTAGTTACCCATATCAATTTCTGTGATTGTATGAGCATATCCAGAATGCAGCACTTCCATCCCCACAGAGACCTCTAACAATTTTCCCAAAGAAACTACCGAAAATTCAATTTCCAGGTATATCGCTTTATTTTATTGGTGATATGGTTCTTACTGCCAGCATTTTCACTTTGGAAGTTCTGGTTATTTACTATGAGTAATCTCCAAATTTAAATTTGATCCCCAAATTTTCCGTGGATGCATCTATGTTCAGGAATGAGGAAAGTATTCTCTTTAAACAGAGTTATCCGGTTGATAAATTTAGGATTTCCCTTGTGGGGAACCAACACTTATTCTGGGGATAACCCAATAGTTCATTGGCACGATGAAAGTTACTGCTTCCTTCAGTTCAATTTCAATATATATATATATATATATATATATATATATATATATATATCACTTCAATTCAGCTCTATCATTGTATATTATGTTCGTTTATAAAATTTGATTATGGGCATTAGTGAGCAGAATATACATTTGTAGTTATTAGAAAATTGAATATTAGAATTTGTAATTATGGAATGTTTAATTTCCACTACGCTCACTGCGTTTTCAAAATGCAGGATCTTGATTCTAATTTACCAGGTTCACCCCGAGTATATTACAAAATTCTCATACGGCATTCATTTAGGGTAAGGTTTACTTCGTTCTCGGTATTCATATGGTTTCGCATTTTTCTTTTTTTCTTGATGTTCTAGCGAGTAAAATTTTGACTGTGTTGAGTTTGACACTCAGACGGATGTTAAAGGAAATGCACCATACTACTTATTTCCCTATTAGAACCAGTATGTGAGAGTTAGAGAAGGTATAATTACGACCTTTGAAGATCATTGAAAATGTTTATAAATTATTTGCCCCGTATTCTGCTTTCTGAATTCTAGATTTCCATTTTAAGCATACGTTCAAATATATTTCTGGTGATTATCTTCACAAGATAGCAGTCGCCCTCATATTTATTTCTGGCAATAGTTCGTATAGCAATTGAAGCAATGCCTTCTGAACTTTATTTGTTTTAAAACCCCCCTTGTTCAACTTGAAAGTCGTATTTTCAAAGCGAAGAGATATATATATATATATATATATATATATATACATTAAATTAAATTAAATTAAATAATGTTAATGGTATTGGTATGTGGTACGTGTGGAGGACAAGTCAGATATATTGCCCTACTAAGCCGAGTATTTTTCTAATTACCCTTTATCTTTCAAGTAAACATCACATATATGCATTTTAAAATATGTTATCCAAAATACCAATATTTGTACTAATTTTTCCTTATTCTTTGCAGCCTAAGCACTCCTACACTCATTAGCTACAACAAGAACACATTGTAGTCCAGACATCACTCCAATGTTGTTCTCAATTTTTGTACCAGATTTTGCTAATTGGATCCTCCTCACTCAAAGTCCAACCAGAACAAGAAAGCATACAAACGCACATATGGCACCCAAGTTTTTTCCAAAGCAATATTAGAAACAAAAATTAATGGTTACATTTATTATTTTTCCTCTAGCTCTTTACAAAGACTTTCAGACTTATTATATGTATTTTGAAACTTGGTGCATATATTTTTGACAAACAGAATCTGTCTTTACAATTTGACATTAAATATATAAATATTATAAAAAAATTTACAGATCTCTTGAATGCATTTATAATTCCAATAACACGAATTTATATTTTCCAAATTATTATTTAATTGATACGCAAAAAATCTTGTGCCATAGTAATATGTTTATTTTTTACCCCAAAATTTGCTTGAAACCAAATGCTACCATGTGTTCAAAATAGAAAATGTCTATTCATTTAGAACTGTTTTAATAATTTTGACATAATTGTTAGCATCAGAATACTTTTGATTTATTTATAATAATTATAAATAGTTTTTACATAATTATTTGCTTTTCAGCTTTTTCAATACCCCTAATATTTTGTCTTAGTTTAACTGTGACATCCATGAGATTATTAGCCATGTCTCGTATTAAATTATCTTAATTTGAACTCTCTTTGAGTTTGTAATTCAATTTCAGAGTTTAATCTGAACTCTCCTTGAGTTTGTAATTCAATTTCAGAGTTGTTTAAATCTGTTGAGATGACATATGGTGCAATCTGTTGAGATGACATATCTTGCAATAACGTTTTCCAGTTTTTAACTATATTCTTTTCTAGTAATCTAGTTATTTGTACAAACTCAACATATTTTAGCTCAGGTGATCCCTTCTTGCACATAAATTTCTTTCTTTACAATTTTTTTTTCAATTATTTATTTACCCCACATAATTATTAAGAACAGTTTTCTAATGGAATTCATTTAGGGTTTATTGTGAGATCTACAATGAGATAAAATCTTCGATTTTCAACTTATTTACTTCATCTTTCAGGTTTGGATTTCAATCTCTTCCTCATTTTTCCTGTTTCAGCATGCTAATGCTTTATTTGAAGACCAGAATCTTTACATCACTTAGGTTCTAGACTATAAGCTTAGATATTTTGTTTAACGTTTTTCATAACGTACATTGTTCCTTGTCAGTTTTATTTACGACATTGTTCCTTATCAGTTTTATTTTGGATTTTAATATTATATATACTGCTTTTCATCATTTTTGTTTAATAAATAGTATTATGTGAGAATTGTGTTCGATGATTTTTATAACTGTTATCTTTTAAGTATTTTTATATATGCTTAATAATTTTACCATTATTATATTCTAATTAATTGTCATATTGTTATTATGTTTTAATTAATTAATATTACAATTTATATTAAATAAATTTATTTTTTAGAATTTATACTCATCACTATTATTGTAACTTAGAAATATTAGAAATGTCTTTTTAAAACTTTAATTTAATTTTAGAAAACAAAATATAAAAAACCAACAAATTATATTTTTATAATTGATAGATTTAATTTTTTTTTTTTAATAAATTAGTGCAATTATATAAATTCATATTGCAACATCTCTAAGATTTCTATGTTCACATTAAGCGGCAAGTAATAGCTACAAAACGACAAGTCATAACTACTTTGTAGCCTTGTTACTAATAAGATTATATTAATGTTTAATTTACAAAATCCTTTTACGAGAAAAAAATCCTATTAGGCTATCCCAAATTATTTAATTATTTTATTCTTCACGGTGGAGAAATCCCCTCAAAAAAGTTTTGAAAACATTAAATATAATATAAATATAATTAATATATTTATATTATGTTACCTTTATATAATATTTATGTTTTATTACAATGGAGTACATTATCAAAGCCACTTAGAGAGACCTATTCAAACTCAAAGACCTCTCGATGACTCATGCCTTTCATGCTTGTTGCACAAGAAAGCTTTCCTATCAAGTAGATCCACGAGGGATCACTTCAATTTTCTTTGATATCTTAATCCATATATGACTATCACATGTCACATGGAAGGGCCTTCCTTGAATGCTTTTAGAACCGTCGTTCCATACAATTATTATTAAACAATTTAATAATTCATTAATAATTAATGAAATAAAATATATGTCCAATGCTCCACATGGTTAAATATTACATTATTTAGTTATATTATATTACATTATTTATTACTTAATGAGAAATGAAATAATTTTCTCGAGTCTTTCCTCCACCTACTTAAAATTTATTGTTTGGTTATATTATATATTATATTTTTATAATATAATAAATTCAAGATTTTTTGTTGGAGCACTATTAGTGTACAACTCTTTCATTTTTCCTAATGGCGCATGCTCCACATAATTTCCAAGTGTCATGAAGGTGGGGTCTTTCCATTGTATAGTTTCACCATGGCTTCCCTTCAATGGCTTATGTCATGTATATTTGTCACATGCTTGTCCTCTAGAATATTAATAAAATTTATAATATAACAAGATCTTGTATTAGGGAATTTCCATTTGCATCTTTCCATTGAAATATTTTGTAATTTTTCGATGTCCCCACTCCATATTAAAATATTATCCATTTAAGTAGTGATTAATATTCATTTAAGTAATTGTTTTGGCTAATGTTTCGAGCATTTAAACGATAATATTATTATAATATTATTTACATTTCTATAGTATAATATAATATGAAAATTAGATAATTTCCATAAGAAGAATATTGTTGAGCCGTTACATTTTGAAGCCTTTTCATTTTCCCTTATAACTCACACCTCATACATTTTCCAAGTGTCACATAAGTGTGCCTTCCCATTGGTAAATTTTGCAATGGGTTCACCCTGCTCAACTGTCATTGTTTGAATGTTCAAAAAGTTTCATGCACATATGCCTTCCCACTCCAAGGAGGAATTTCATGTGTGGGTATTCCTTTATCTCTCTCCATAGAACCAAAAAAATTATTGTTCCTGAATAGGGAACATATAAATTTCTTGCCCCAGATGTAAATCTTACTACAAAACTTCACCAAGGTAAAACTTCTTAAGTCATATTTAACATGTGAGAGCTCATCACCTAGAATCAGATCCTTACCCATAATGAAAACGATAGTTTAATGTCTTTCTCATTTCATAAATTTTACAATATTTACAATAGTAGAAACATGGAAAATTTCAGATTCAAACTTTCACTCCAATAACAAATGGTGGAATAATAATTTCCACTCTCCTTCATAACAAAAAAAGTTGGAAAAGTATTTGTTTAACCCAATGATCCAAGAGCCTATACAAATTCATATTTTCTTTCTCAATCAACTTGCATAACCCAAGGGATCCCTTCCACTAACATATCATTCCCTGAATGACATCCCCTCTTAATTCCTCGATGCTTTCCTAGCAACCAACCAAAAATAAAGGTCTCTTTCATAGCTCATTTTGAGGACATTTATGACAGATTTCCTTATTGAATAATTAGATATAAAAAACCTTCCCTATTATGAAACTAACCAAACCATTTTTCGTAATAACTTTCAATCAAAATTCACCCCCAAACCCATTTATGTGTAACCCTCAATCTATACTCGAGAATTGACTACATTATCCCTCTCACAATGATATTTTGTGGATCAAATGAGTAATTTCACATACCAGGTTAGAAGTTTCCAAATAAGTACTTTCCCATACTTATAAACTTAATATTTTTTATACAATTCCCCCGTACTTCTCATAATTATGAGCAGTTGGTAGTTCAATTTCATTAGTTAAGTTCTTGGAAAAATGGGAAAGTTTGGAATTTGAATTTCAACTCAAAAATAAATTTATGGGGAACATGATTCCCACATGCAACACTTTTCTCCATCCTCTCATTGATTCCCACTTATGACATCATAGTCAATATAGGTGCTCCTCCAATTTAATCATTTTTGGAAAATTTTCATTATCAGTGAAACATGCTTAAAACATTAAAGGTCTTAAACAAAATGACCATGTTGAAATCTCTTAATTATACTTGTCATAATTATATTTATAATTGATGCTGAAAATAATTTGTTATGATCCATTTCCCCTTAAAGGAACACAAACTTGGCGTTCTACTCTTTAGTGTAAAATCCTTATATAGTAAAAAAATGGGTATGCAATCCTCATGGAATTCTCTAATTCCCTTCTAGCATCATCAAATCCAAAATATTTCCATTGCACCTTGACCTGCATGATGACTCAATTTAATATTAGTGTTTCATTCCTGTTTACTATGCATTATGGATCTAGTTGGTATTCTCCTTTGAGTTCTACCTAAATCACATCCCAATAAATGACATTGTTAGCATCATGTACATGTACCTTAATCAAAGATTCATAAAAATAATTATGTGCTTTCACAATAGGAGGTAAGGTAATCGTGTATGCTATTAGTCCCACACTCTCTAAGTTCTCAAATGGTCCATAGTAGTGAGGCATCAACTTAGCATAAGTTCTCATTCTTAGAGAAATTCCCTTGGATTTTATCCAAAGACTAGCATGGTATCCTAATTTGAACTTCCTAGAAGTTATGATCATGTTCATATAACTCTTTTTTCAATCCTATAATACCTTTGAATTATGCTTTATATTTCCATTCCTATTTTAATTCTTGAAACACTTTTGTTTAAAGTGTAATTTGATCAACTAGATTATCCCAAATAATTAGAATTTTACACTTTCGTTTATATAGGTCATGAAAAGAACTCATTTCCAATGATGGATATTATCTATTATATAGGAACTCTGCCACTTGTAACTAATATTCCCACTTATTGTAATTTTTCATAACATACATTCTTAACATATCTCTTAGAACCTTATTTATGCTCTCTGTTTTCCCATTTGTTTGAGGATGGTAGATGGTGGTTAAAGCTACTTGTTTCTAAAATCCCATACATAAATCCTTAAAATTTTGAAGTATAATCTATGACATGATCTAATATGATTGTCTTCGGCAAGCCATGTAATCTACATATTTCCTTCATAAAAAAATCTAAAATATCTATTTATTTGTACGTGGATTTCATAGCAATGAAGTGAGTTTTATTTATCTACTTATCCGCGACTATAATTATTGCATCATGTTGCTTTGTTTTCATTGTTATTCTAGTGATGGATTCTATAGATATAAAATCCCACTTACATTATATATTTGTAATGGCTACAACAACCTTGTTGGGAATTTATGCTCAACATTAACTTTTTACTTTTCTATACATGTAGAAATGTATTTAATGATCTTCTTTTTCATCTATGACAATCAAATATCCTTCTTGTTACTTTCGACTTTTTCTAACAATATAAGTGACTTGAATAATACCACTTATGTATTTCATCCATGATGAAAGTATTAAATTTTTTTGGACTTGGTATGTACAATGTACCTTTGTACATCAAAATCCATCTTTGGTTAACTAATATCCTTCATACTTTGACCCCTTCAGCTCTTGTTCCAAGAATTCCTTTACTTGGCTGAAGTGTGAATCAATATTTAGGAATTCATTGATTGTTTATTTTATATCTGACTCACATACATTAATTTTTTCCATATGTATTTATGAATACTCCAATTAATTGAATTTGCCACTAAATTTAATTTCCAATTAATATGTTAGAATTTTTTTTTAAATCACTATCTAGAGCCATCCAATTGGATTGCCTAGTGTTCAAACAAGGATGAATAACAATTATTTCAAATCACTATGATCTGTCATGAACCCAAATATTTCCAAAACAAAATAGTGTCTCTACACCTTTAAGGCAATTATAATGCCCATAAGCTCCAAATCGTGTGTAATATGGTCTTCCTCGTGCTTATTTAGTTTCCTATATGCATAAATGATTATATACCCATCCTAAATTAGAACCACAATGAGTCCTTTAAAAGTATCTATACAAACTGATAAATCCTCATCTAGATCAATAATGTTGAATATGGGTGAATTAGTCAAAAGAATTATTAGGCTCTTAAATATTTCTTTACACTCTACCAACCATACAAATATCACCACATTTATTTGAAGTGAAGTGATCAGATGATCAAAAATTGAGAATCGTAAAATTAAATTTCTATAATGTCCACCCAATCCCATGAATAGCCTTACTTTTGGTACATGCCTAGAAATTTTCCACATGATGATTGCATTGATCTTTCTAGGTTGTACTGGAACTACTTTCTCTACAACCACATGTCCAAAATAATGAAATTATTCTCAAATAAATCACACTTTTTGTACTTAGCATATATCTAGTGTTCTCTTAGTATTTATATTAGTAACTTGAGTTTTTCCTCGTGCTCTTCTTCTATCTTTGAATAAATTAAGATATTGTCAATAAATATCAACACAAAATTTTCCAAGTACATCCCGAGAATGTTATTCATTAGGAACATAAATGTATATGGTGCATTGGTAAGCCCAAAATGACACCATTACAAACTCATACTTCCCATATGTTGTCCTAAATGTAGTTTTATGTATGCCCTCATCCTTGATCCTGACTTCATGATATTTTGAACTCAAAACCATATTTGAAATCACCATGGCCCCTCTCATCTAATTACAAAGATTAATGATCGTAGGTAGTGGAAACCTATTTTTATTCAACTATCTATAGTTGATGCATAACCCAAAGGTACCATCCTTGTTCTTGATAAATTGTGTTGGTTGTCCCCAAAGAGGAACACAGGGCCTATTTTACTCTTTTTCCAACTTCTCCTTCAATTGTATTTCAGCTCTACCAACTCATTTTTTCTGATTTGATAAATTACCTTAGACATAATAAATACCCCTGGCATAAGCTCTAATAGAATATCAATATTTTTTTTTAAGAAGAAATCCTAATATTTCCTCTAGAAACACATCCGAATACTCTTGTAGAATTAAGTGTTCTTCAATTTTCATCTCTTTATCATCGAAGGAATCTAATACATTAATGAAATAATAAACATCATTTTCCACAAAATGTATTTATTTGTAAGGATGAAATCTGTTAGTGTGAATTTTAATCGTAAGCGTACGAAAAAAGCCCACTTTCGCTGTGCATAACAAATAGCCCTAACATCAAAGATGGCTGCAAATTTCTTTAGATTTGTAATTAGTTGACCAAGACAAATGTTACAAAATCCAGATCAATGCAGTGAAAGACATCAAGCAGTAAATAAAAGCAAGAGTTGTTGCATGCATCCAATAGACAAGACAAGAATATTTTTAAAGAATTTTTGTATTTATGACACCTAGGAAGGGAACATAGAAATATGTTACTAGTCCTCTTCAATGGGATTGGTTCTTGTATGTTCTCAGCGCTTCAGATCTAAGATCCTTCTCTCTTGATGGTGTATAAAATCCAAACAAAAATGGAATTCAAGGGGAGTTCACAAGCAAAAAGATAAAAAATTATGACAATGATAGAGGATCAAAGTCAGATAAAAAATTATGACAATGATAGATGATCAAAGTCAGGCCAAGAGTATAGATACAGAGTGTTCTTTAGGCAACAAAAGGTAGTGAATGAATGGAAAACCCATTATATTTATAACAAAATATTGAGTTAGTCTAGATATTGGTGCATAATTAAAATTATTATTAACCAAATCTAGATCCAAATTTTATGGAATATTTTATTATATTTGTTGGAGGAAAAAAGAATTTGAATTTGGTCAAATCCCTTTATTTGTAAATAATAAATAAATAAATGATTTATTTATTATTTTAAAGTATGTGTTTGAGTAATAATTAAATAAATAATGATTTATTCAATTATTTATAAATGATTTGGTCAAATTTAACAAGGAATATTATTTAAATAAGGTTTAAGTAATTATTCCTATAACTATGTTGGCTCTCCTTGAAACAGATGAGACAGGTTTAGATCTTCGGTGACTCAAAGAATGTAGTGAATTGGTTCAACAGGACTCAACAATGCAGAAATTACATATTACTTCCTTTGCTTAATGAGATTTTGAATATCAAAAGTTTTTTTCATGATATTACTGTTTGCCACATTTACAGGGAAAGAAACCAAGAGGCAGATACCTTATCTAAAGCAGGTGTACAGCAAGCTATGGGGACCTGGGCAGTAACTGAGATGGATAAGGGGGTGATCACTCCTTTGGATCAGCCAGATTTTGGATGATGCTGTGCTCTTCAGCATTATTTTTTTTATTTCTGCAAGCTGTTGTGTTACAAAACTTTTCGTTTATGTTTTCATCGTTCCTGTCATGTTATTGTATAAATTTTATGGACCAAATTGATACACAAACCACACAGCAGGCTGTTTTCCTCGTCCGAGGAGGCCTGTGTTAACAGTCAAAACCACAAAACTGTTTTTTTTGTTGCATTTCGGGATGATCTGGGATCGGAATAGTGTCCACTACCGATCTCAGCAGTTTTTTACCACATTGCAATATCTGGTTAAATTTCTTTTTTCTGAAG
Source organism: Pinus albicaulis (assembly GCA_034641835.2). NCBI lineage: Eukaryota > Viridiplantae > Streptophyta > Pinopsida > Pinales > Pinaceae > Pinus > Pinus albicaulis. Next base: position 497,538,394 of record CM076578.1, on the reverse strand, counting down.
ACTTGGCTTTTCCTCTTTCCTTATCTCTGTTTCGGTATCATGCCGGGAGATAGGAAAGACTGGAAGCGAACTTTTGTTGACAGTTCTCTTTTTCTGCTCTGGCAGCCTTAGAAGTACCCATGGGTACTCAAGGTAGTCGTAACTGCCTTGGTTTTCCTTCCTCGAAGGGTTTCAGGCCGGTTTATTGTAATGCTTTTGCATATGCTCTGTGATTCTCTAATATATAGAAAATCCGATTTTTTTCTGTGGAAAAAGTAATTATTCCTATAAAATAATAAGATAAATAGTGATTTATCTAATTAATTTTCCTATTTTGGGTTAAATATGACGAGGAATATTAATTAAACTATTGTTTAACTAATTATTCCTTGAGGAAAATCAAACAAATATGGTTTTATTCAATATTTCCTCATGGGGTTTTCTATTTAGACCTTAAACAACATAATAAATTATGGATTACGAAGGTATTTTTCATAGTTAAAGTAATTTTTTTTAAGGATAAAATTGGTCTTATATTGTGTACTTTGTTCTATCTAATAGTAACAGGTTAGATGACCAAAAATTGGTGTAACAAATTGCCCCCCAGCATGCGAGCGTTAGGAGCTAATCGTATGACCTAAGTACGTTGTAAGAACTCAATCACCAGACACCGAAGCGGAAGTCAAAGAGAGAGAAATATAAGGTAGACCAAAGTGCTAGAGGACAAGACCCTGAGGAGGAGAGACTTGAAGGTGTGAAAAGTCTCTTTTATGAGTGAGTACCTGTTCTACAAGAGGCGAGCGAGGCATACCTATGCCCACCGAGATAAAAAGTACAAATAATAATGTGTCCAGTAAATAAGGGACTAAACTATATAGTACATGTTAGCATAAACATGGGCCAAAAAACATGATAATGGATCCCACATACATACTGTGCCTAGGATTACAGCCACGACTTATAAAATTATATCTGAGTACTTGAGATATAAGTACAACCAAAGAGGCCTTGTAAAACAGGAGGGGGCTCTGAAAACCTGAATGATATATGTAAACTAAAAGGCACTGCAAGCGGCTGAGACCGAAACCATCAAATTTATGGAGGTGCATCGAACGCTGTAATAGAGAGGTAATCCAGGAATATGGGGGACTACCTGAAGGGCCACCCCCTCATGAGGTCTAAAACATCTCACACATACTCGGGAATCACTAGTACAATCTACTGCATCACTGAACCATTGAGTATACAGATCTTGATCATGCTGTAAGGAGTTGGAGCTAAGAAACAGTTAATTCAAAGGAAAATAAAGAGTCCCTTTGCCTGATCCGAAGCATAGAACAAGAGTGGAAGCTGGAACCAAGCTACACCACCCTCTAGACCTGTCTTCTGGAATGAATGCGCTGATGTCAATAGAAGGAGGTCCGCCATAGGTGAGGAAATAAGGGGTCCTCAAATAAGGCACATGAGATAATAGTAGAGAGATTGATATACTGACACCATGGATGATGGTGGAATGGGGGTACTGAGTAGCGGGCTGATGAATTCCCTTGTTAGAGCATGAAGGGCATGGATGACCTGGCAGCGACTGACACAATATCAAAGGGGATAGGGGACAGTATGACTGAAGGCCAAAGTGTGCGACATGAGAGAGGGACAAAGAAATGAAGTATGGAGGATTATGACGGGATACAAAGGGACTCAGGATACACTCCATGAATGTGATAATGACTCAAATCGGTTGTTGTAAACAAGGGTGACTCAGCGATGTTGCCTCAAAGAATAGGCCCAATGGGGACCATAAAAAAATGAGTACAAGGTGGGTACTCACGATGAAAATCGACACGAGCGTGGAAAAGTATGAAGGAAAAGTGGTGCCCCAAGTACAAGTGTTGCAAGTGAAGAAATTTGATTTTGAGGAGTGGTTAAGTGACCCTTCTCAAGAAAAAGGTGTCCAGGTGCAATATCAAATCACAAAAGATGAAAAGATACCCATTTTAGAGCTTGGTGAGAGCTTTCCAACGGTACAGACAATTTGGTCGCAGTTGGTGAAAGACAAATTTGGGGATTCTCTTTTAATAAGAAATTTTCCTTCCAAATTTAGTCATTTGCAAGTGTAGCTGTTCTGAATGTAGAGAGGATAAAAGGCCCTAAATCTTGCAGCGATCGTAGCGGACAAATCGAGGGTTGGAATCGAGATTCGTTAGTTGCTGTTGGACACCTAATCCTCAACGAATAGGTGTGGAAGCCGAATGGTCATAAAGGAGTCCAAGTGAGCTTGGAATGCGGAATCCAAGGGTCAAACCTAATGTACTATAAAATCACATCTATAGTTAATAGTAAAACATCACAAGCTTATCTTTTTGTCTATGTGTGTTTACTCTTTCCTTGTGTGTGTGCACATGAGTGACTTTAACATGGTATCGGAGCCATGATGAGTGGCCTTTGTTGGGTGCTAAAAGATGTCTTTAAAAACTCTTAATTGCCTCACATTAATTATCAACCAGGGTAAGTCCTTTTATCTCAAGTGTGTACACAGTATGTGCAAGTTTATTCGTACAAGGAGTAATGCTAAAGCCAATCATTGAATATAGATGCAATCATAAATCTGAAGATTTAAAGAAAGTAACTCATCTATGCATTATAATCCAAAACTGTGATTCATTTTTTAATTCAAATAATTCAATCAACCGAGAGCACTGAAGCATTAACCAAGTTGTTTCAGCTGGATCTAAACTATCGAACACAAGGAAAGTAGTGGAAATAAAAGTTTATGCTTTTAAGTAATCAAAATCAATTCTGTTAACAAACAACTAATAAATTGGAAATGCGCACGCAGAGGAACAGATACAAAAATCTAAATCATCAAAATAAATTCATTGTAAAGTAGAAAAGCATAATATACTTGCAGTGAATGGAAATGTATACCACAAAGAATAGTAGCGAAATTCACCAGAGACCGGGCCCTTAGCCACTAGCGAACACTGCTTAGTTACTCCAGAACAACCAAATGAACAGCAACGCAAACTATGTATTAATCATCGCAATCATTACAATACAAATATGTCTTTGAGAACTACGTTATTTTCATTGTCAAATGATACATAAATGAAAGATACACGACACAATACATGATACAATCTGATTTACATTCTCTTCTTTTTCTTATGTCATCAAATCATCTCCCCGTCTTCATATTCTTCTCATTTTTTTATAACTAAAGAAAAGGCAAATGCGATCCCTCAAGATCAGGGGATCTTGAGGGATTCACAATAGATTACTATTCCAAACAGTTAGTCATTCTCTCTGGTTCGTTTTCTGATTTGGTCGCGCCTTCTTTTCCCTTGATTAGATCCGGTTGTTCCTATTTGGGAACAACTATTGTGTTATCTGCTATTTTCATTATAAAAGTAATGGGAATTAGTTTGGATGGTTAAACCATATCAAGACTAATTTATTTATTTTTTTATCAAAATCCATTCATGATATTATTATATTGTAGCACAAAAATGGATGAAGAAGAGGAAAAATGACAATATTTGAGAGTAAATACATACCTATTGCAAGGCTCAACATACTCCCATGCTTACCTTTTTTCATGTCCTCTTGAAAAATAAATAACTCTGATGCAAAGAAGTTAAAGAGTAGGCTGGATAAGGTCTATCTGTAAGAGGTCTGAGACCATGATGTCATGCCAAGTGTGCAAAGGCTGCCGCTTCTTGTCCTTCCGGTAACTCATAGTCAGGATGATATCCTTCAGGAGGATACCAAATAATGAGACATCTATAGTGACATCCCACCCAATAAGGTCCTCCTCTTAAGATAAAGTTACCGTATGGGATTAACCGTTTCGTAACACTATTGCTTGAAACCATCCATCTCAATTTGGATGCAACTAGGGATCTTTCTTGAATGGAGAGGAAATATGTTGTTCCTTCCAGCACAAGTTCTTTATGTATGGGCCCTAAACTCTTAGTCATGCCATCTTGTGTCATCAGTGCTTTATGCTTAGCAAACACTTGCATACGGTGAGTAGGTTCACTTCTTACCCAAAGATCTAGGTTGTGTTCTTGTCTTTGGAACAAATTATAAGCCTTCAACCACTTGAGTTGGTTGACTGCAAAAGAAATAAAAACCTGAAATTGAACATCTGCAATAAAAGGGTTAGGATTCACATACACTTCTTTATCTAATATGAAATTATGTAAATAAAGTTCACAAAGAAGCCTTTGGACCTTTACTCCATGCATCTTACAGCAATTTATAAAATCTTCCATCGTCTTCAGCTCAATTGGCTTTCCGGCTCTAACAGCTTTGATTTTTAACAATAAATATCGTTCTAATAAAAACAATGCATAGTTCATATCAGGAGATCGACAAGTCAAGATATCTGAATATAATGAACAAATGGTGTCCAATTGATTCCTAACTCTGTTCAGCTTAGTTTTCATTCTATTCATTTTTTCTTCTTCCTGTCTAGCCTTATCAAAAGCCTCATTCTCTGCTAGAGCTAATCGTCTCAATTGTTTTTGTAATTCCTGGTATTTTTGTAGTGAGACTGTCTGTTGTTGATGTTGTTCTAAAACAAGCTGGGCTTGCGTTAATTTTTCCTAAAGCTTTAAAACAATAGGGTCCTTCTTTAACGAGGAATCCTCAGATTTCTTCTCTGTTTGGGTGCCAATACTCTGAAAGAGTACCTTTTCAGTTTGTATTTTCTTATTGTGGGAGGACCAACCCTTCGTTTGAATCGCTACATTCAGCACGTTCTCATGCAAACCAATTTGGGTGGCAATCATCTTAGTGGAAATGAGTTATGTTTGAATCCCCACTGATTTATTTTCGCATTTTAGTGTTTGTGTTGTTACAGAAGTCACCTCAGGAGCGGTGTTCTTTGTATTCCATTTTTTTTATTTTTCATCGTAAACTTTTAACTGTCTTTTGGAGGTTCTGGTATTGTTGTCGCAACTTCTTAAATTTTTCTCCAGCTCCTAGGTTCTTTCGAGGAGCATATGTACCCTTAACAGGTTTATCAATTGTTTATAAGGTTGCATGTTGGCCCTCAGGGCTATGTTCCAAAGGAACTGTATTTCCTGACTGATTGTCAGATTCATGACCAATGTCTATATCTACAGACTTCTGTGGGTCCTCCTTTCTTAACAAAATTGTATCACCAGCCTGGTTATCAGATTATTGTGCAATTTCTGTGTTTGCAACCTCTTGTGATGGAGGAGTTTCTATGTGCCCAAAATTCTCTGGGGCCTATGTTTCCAATGTGCTAGGGCCAAACGATCTTCCAAGTTGCATGTATACATCGAGATTCGCTAGGACCTTGGCTATTCCTGCCTCAAAATATGGTCCATTTTCAACTTCCAATTCATAATATTGTTCTTGTTCTTTTTATTGTTCTTCAGGTTCTGATTCTAGCTCAGCCTCTTCTTTGGGCTCTTCTTCTTGTTTTGGTTCTGACCTGGCTTCTTCTTCTAGCTCTTCCTCTGAACCAGGTGTTTCTTGTTCAGACTCAAAATCCCCTACCCTAACTGGGCTGGATGTCTGCGCAGGTTGATTGCTCTCGTCTCGTAGATTTTCATACATTCTCTGGGCTAATTTGATTCTTATAGACCTCCTGCATTTGTGAGTTTCGACCCTTGAACATGCAATCTTTTTTCTTTTTGAGACAAGGTTTTGCTGACTTGCTTCTGCAATTGTGGGATATTGAATTACAGGGTTCTGTATACTTTCTAGAGCCGTGATGAAACTGTCCCAAGTCAAGTCGTATTGGACTAGGCTATGACTAATGATCATTCTAATAAGTCCATGGTGACTTACCACCGTTTCAGGGTGCCTAGCCCATCTTATTCTAGTAGCAGTATCGTGCAATAAATAATTTAAAAGGGATGGAAAATTAACAATAAGTTTTTGCTTTAGAAAAACTAGGAGTTTGAGTTGTCGTGGCCTTACCACATCATGGCATCCATCACAGGTAATGTATTTCTTGATGATGCTTGCTAATTCCCACCATGGTTCTGCGAGAGAATATGGTTGAAAGCCTTTGCCATTTCTGACTAGTTGTTCACTTTCGTCTTTGAAGGTCTCCACCACGTCTTCTATCGATACATTTTTTTGTGCCCATGTGGTGCCTTCTGCCAGCAGCCCAGTTACCTCAGCTATTACACTATCTCTAACTGTAATCCTTCTGCCTTTTACCATGGATTCCCTATTCTGAAAATTTTGTAGAAACTCAATAGCGATTTCCTCATTTAAGGGTTGAAACCTTGTAAGATAGGATAATCCATCATGCTTGAATCATAATTTCTCTTGCTCTGTCAGAGACTTCTAATACTAACGGTTCATGGCGCATTGTCTTACCACCCATAGTGTTCGAATTCTTCTTATTTTTGCAAAGGATGAATGTAATGGGAAGATTCAGCAATGCTAAAAAGCATGGCAATACTGAAAAGCACAGTAATACTAGAAAGCACAACAATACCAAAAAGAATAGAAAAATTTGAAAAGAACAACAGTATTGAAAATCACAACAATACTTAGAGCAAGAGAACAAAAATTTGATGAAACAATGAAGTATAGCTGATGTTGTTAAATTTTCACATGCCGCATAATCATGGGATATTGTGTTAATTAATGAAATAATGACAGCACACGCATAACGAAAGTCCTCTCCCCCTCCAAAATGAGAGGTCGCCTTCGACCAACTAGACAGGAAATGACTATTTCAGCGGCAAGATGTATAGAGAAAGAGTACAACCATAAATGGGTCAGAGTACGTAGATGAATGATGGGAAAATAAGAAATATGGATAAAATAAAAGCATGGTGTATAATGATAATGAATGATAAGATACAAGAAGATTTAGTTGATGATAAGTTAAGTGATAGGAAAGGGAACAACAATATGTAAAAAAAAAGAGAGATTTTCTTACGATATTTTAACTGTGTATGATATGATTGAGTAAAAACATAAACACATGCATAAAGGTTCAACGTAGGGAAGTATTTAGAGGAAATAATCTCTCGAAAAGAAAGATAAATGGGAAGAGGGTATTGTAAGAGTTATTGATTGTGGAAATGGAACTTCAATACCATAAGCAGAGCTTTTGCTGCCAGCAGGAGTTCATAGCCTCGACAGAGTTTCTTTTTAACCCATGTGAGCCAGGATCCTCAATTTATAATTGAAAATATTTATTATTGTTCCTACAGAAGAGACCAGTGTGTTGGCATGGTAACCAGGTAACCACACTGCCATTCACTGGGAAGTAGCAAAAGTGAGCAGGCCGGCTCGTAAGGAGACCTCCTATTCCAAGGATATTTTAGCGATCCAATGGACCATAACCCTGGTGTTGTGGTCATAGTGGGAATGTCACATTGCTACATCCTTATGAACATGGTAGGCTGGCTCTTAATGAGACCCCCTATCCTCTATCTGTAGATTATTTGTCATTATATATTTTTATGATAAATAGAGGGAGGCTCAGTACTCCTTAAGAGTAGGGATGATGTACGAAGTTGAAACATGTCAATAATAAGAAAAATTATACCCATAATCCCACTGATAATAGACAGAGAGAATTATAACCAAGAAAAGTAGAACCAGCGTGGTAAAAATGATCAATCAGTATCATATACAGTAGAAATCAATATAGTAAAGTGAAATATAAATAAGTGTGTCCCTTTCAATTGTTTTAAGCCTATCATCAAGAATATATCTTTGTCAAAGATCATAATGTTAAAAATAGTCCCTGCTTTAATAAAATCCATAAGTCTTTGTCCGCATGAAGGTACTGTACTGCAGGCCATAAAAAGAATCAAAGAAATGAAGCTGAAAAAAATGAACTAGAAGTGTTTGAGAAATATATAACAAGGGTGCTGTTCAAAACACACACAAAAAAAATGTAAGAAAAAACAAAAGAGAGTGTTGTTCCAAATATGGAACAGTTAAACCAAAAATTGTTGTTCCGAAGAGGGAACAACAAAATCAAAAAGTGTTATTCTGAAAAGGGAACAACAAAATCAATTAATATTGTTCCAAAGAGGGAACATCAAAATCAAAAAGTGTTGTTCCAAAGAGGGAACAACAAAACCAAAAAGTGTTGTTCTGAAGAGGGAACAACAAAATCTAAAAGTGATGTTCCGAAGGGGGAACAACAAAACCAAAAAGTGTTGTTCCGAAGAGGGAACAACAAAATCAAAAGAGTGTTGTTCCAAAGAGGAAACAACAAAACCAAAAAGTGTTGTTCTAAAGAGGGAACAACAAAACCCAAAAGTGTTGTTCCGAAGAGGGAACAACAAAATCAAAAAGTGTTGTTTCGAAGAGGGAATAGCAAAACCAAAAAGTGTTGTTCCGAAGAGGGAACAACAAAAAACAAATTAAATCGGCAATCTTATTTACAAAAATAAGAAAAAAAAATGAATTTCTACAAAGATGAAGCTACGGAAGGATTATCTTCTGCAACTAAAACTTGCATGGTAGAGTCTTTACGTATCTGTTGACAAAAATATTCTCTTGTAAGTAGTCTTTGGTAGAGGCGCACTCGATGCCCATTTTATTTAAAGGAACAATCAGACCCATCAATGGTGGTTAACGTAAGAGTGTCATTGTCATGTACTTCCTTTATTTCATAGGGACTTAACCACCTAGTCTGTAGTTTGCTAGGGAAGTCTTGAAACCTGGAATCATAGAGAAGTGCCCAGTCGCCTTCATGAAATGTCTTTTTCTTGATTAGAGAATCGTGCCATTTGGCTCTTTGTTGTTGAATGAGTGCAGTATGTTGCATAGTCGAAAGCTGGATTTCATCTAATTCATTTATTTCTTGTAATCTATTAATCTGGGCTTCAGTTAAGTCCAGTCCCACTTCCTAGGTTGTCCTTAGTCTTTGTATCTCAAAATCTATGGGAAAAATAGGTTCCTTACCAAATACCAGTTGATATGGGGAGTATCCAGTAGTATTCCTCCAAGTTGTGCGATATGCCCACAAGGCTTCTGGCAATCGAGTAGCCCAGTTGCGTTTGTGCGATGAGATTATCTTCGTTAGAATAGCTTCAATTACTTTGTTGGTGCTTTCTACCTACCCGTTTGCTTGTGGTTGATATGGAGAGGTAATTTTATGAATAACTTCATGATTTTTTAGTGTAGCAGCAATCTTGTGGCCTACAAATTGCGGCCCTCCATCAGTGATTACTTCTCTGGGTAACCCATATCATATGAAAATTTCGAAAAGAAAGTTTATCACGGTTTCTTGTATGGCTCTAGGTAATGCTACCGCTTCCACCCACTTAGTTACAGATTCTTTTGCAACTAATATATATGATTTTTGGTTGCATGATGGGTTGCTTGGCCCAAAAAAATTCTAATACCCAACTCTCAAAAGGTTCTATGACCAGCTGTGGATGTAGGGGCATCTCATCAGATTGGCTAGGGCGACCCATCCTTTGACAACTATCGCAGGCCTGAAAAAATTTCTTAGCATTTTTAAAAATCGTAGGCCAGTAGTAGCCCATTTGTAAAATTTTATGTCTAGTTCTGTGGTCTGCAAAATGTCCACCGCAAGGTCCATCGTGGCAGGTTTTTAAGATATCATAAATTTCGTCTTCCCTGATACACCTGCAGATGTGCATATCGGCCCATGTGTGAAAAAGGTATCCTCCAATCTAGGAGAACCGTGTGCTGCGATGTACTATTGATTTACTTTATCTAGGTGTCAAATGTTTAGGTAGTTTTCCCACTGCTAAATAATTTGCCACATCTTCGTACCATGGTGTTTTCACGGTTACAACAAATAGGTGTTCATCCGGAAACTGATCTTCTACTGATATTGCGTCATCCGTTCTTGACACTCGGGAGAGGAAATTTGCCACAAGGTTTTCCTTCCCTGGTCGATCCCTTATAGTTACATCAAATTCCTGCAAAAGTAGCAACCAACGTGTCACTCTTCCATTCGTAATGGGTTATTAGCTAAGTATTTAATAGCAGAGTGATCCGTATACATAATTACAGGGTATCCAGTTATATAGTGTTTGAATTTGTTAATAGCATAAATCATGGCTAAAAACTCCTTCTCTATTATTGTGTAATTCAATTTAGCAAGGGTTAAGGTTTTGCTAATGTAATATATAGCATAGGGTTTCTTGTCTTCTTCTTGGCCAAGAACTACTCCAATGGCAGTGTTTGATGCATCTGATGAAATCTGGAATGGTATATCCTAGTTCGGACCTCATAATACTGGTGTTGTTGATACTAGCCGTTTTAAATTTGTAAAGGCAATATCACATTTGTCAGTCTATATGAAATCATTGTTTCCTGTTAAGGCATATAATGGTGCAGCAATTTGTGAAAACTTATTAATAAATCTACGATAATATCCAGCAAATCCCAGAAAACTATGTACCTCTATTTGAGTGCAGGGAGTAGCTAATAAGCGAATTACCTATATTTTTGCCAGATCTGCCTGAATTCCAGTTGCTAAAATGTAATGACCCAAGGTCAGGGCTTCTGTCGTCATCATATGGCACTTTTCGTGAATTAAACATAGGCCGGTAGCAATACACTGTTCCAGAACTTTTTCCAATGTCTATAATGCTTGCTTAAAGTCATCTCCATAGGGTGTGAAATCATCCATATATACTTCCAATCCTTCATTTCTCAAGTCTGCAAAAATATTGAGTATGGATCTTTGGAATGTGGCAGGTGTGTTACACTATCCAAAAGGTAATACCCTGTAGGCGAATGTCCCCCACGGACAGGTAAAGGTGGTCTTATCCCGGTTTTCAGGAGAAATATGAATTTATTTGTATCCACTGAAGCCATCCAGGAAAGAGAAAAAATTCTTCCCTGCCAGTGTTTGTAGGACCTGATCAATAAATGGAAGGGGAAAGTGGTCTTTCTGCGTTGCCTTGTTGAGTTCTCTATATTCAACGCATATTTTCCATTTCCCATTCTTTTTGGGAACCACCACTAATGGAGAAATCCACTTACTGTTAGATATAGGATAGATAAAATTCACATCTAACAGTTTTTGAAGCTCTTCTTTAACAATATCTTTTAGGTGAGGATTTAATCTACGCTGAGGTTTTCGAATGGTTTTTGCATCCTTTTCAGTGTAGATATGATGCATGCATAGCTGAGGGTCAATCCCTTTCATATCCGAGTAATCCCAAACGAAAGCCCCTTTATTTTTCCTAAGGACTTGAATAAGTTTCTGTTGCTGGTCATTACTTAGATTACTGTTAATGTTCAGGATCTTCCCTGGCTCAATTTTGATAGGTTTGCTACTATAAATAGTGGTTGTTGGTATTGTTTGATCATGAATATCTCTCAGGGGATATTCTTCAATTTCATTTTCAAGGACTGCTTTAATCATGTGACATTTCGAACTTAATACTGCGTAGGATGATTGATAAAAGTATTAATGACATCGTATTCAGTTTGGTTTTTAAATTCAAGGGCATCTACCATAGTCAATGGTGACCGAATATTTTCTGTTTAGTATGTTGCAGGTTGCTTCCTAGTTTTCATGATAGTCAATCTTGGCTGAGCAAGAGGGTATAAAGCTAAATTTTTCACTTCATTCCCTCTGGTTATAGTCATAATTCCTGTCCAGCAGCTGATATAAGCATCATCAGTGGCTAGCCAAGGCCTTCCTAATATTAATGGAAGTCCATCTAGCTGGTTCCTAGGATTAATAATAAAGAAATCCGCCGAATACTCCCAAGTGTCAACAGAGACCATCACATCCTGTAATGTTCCCTCTGGTCTAATGACTGAGTGGTCAGCTAGTTCCAGTAAGGTAGTTGTTGGTTCCAAGGATGTGATACCAAGAATGTCGCAAGTTGTAGTTGTGAGAATATTAATGGCTGCCCCTAGGTTAGCTAAAGAATTGGGAAACGAACGACCATTTATCTGGACTGTGACAATGGGGTTTCCGGGATCTTCATACTTTACAAGAGTCTCTTTTCCTAGTAATAAATCAGACAAATTCTCGACAACATGGATAGTAGAGGTTGTTTTTGTTTTCCTCTCAGACTTCCTTATACACAACTCTTTGATAGTTTTTGCATATATTGGAATGTCTTGGATAGCCTAGAGGAGAGGAATTTTTATACAAATATTCTTAAGTTCACCTAGAAGATCAAAGTTAGGAGATTAAATCGGGCCTAGTATCAACAATCTTTCTGGGAATGCAGGGGAAGTGGTTACGGTTTGTTCAGGATTTTTTTGTCTAACTGTGTCTTCCCCTTGTTTTATTTCTTGATTATCTATATTCAGAGTCTTATTTGTGTGTGGTTCTTCTAGTTGCAAATATTTATCCTCATCTAGAGTGATTATGCGTCCAAATCTCAACTTAAGCTCGTTGCATTCTTTCAACTCATCTTCAGGGTCCAGACCCTCGATGATTTGTATTGATTGGACTGGTCTGTTATTTGTATTTGGGTTGGTTTGAGTTGGAAGTTCCGGTTGTATATTAGATTGAGGATTCTGCTACAACGTGTAAGGTGCTAGTAGAGTTGGTTGAGACAGAGGAGTTGTCCCTATATGTTGGTTCGTAGATCTTTGCCAATTTGATTGCCAGTTCTGATTTTGTGAGGTGGAAGGGGACCATTGAGAGGGATAAGGGTTGTTTTTCTAGAATGGTGGTGGATAAGGGAAATTTGGCCAATTATTATTTGGATTTGACTGATTGGGCCATGGTGGAATAAAAAATGCTTGAGGTGACAAACAAGGTGGTTGATTCTACCATGCTGCCCCTGAATATTGTTGAGAATTATATTGCGAGGAAGGAAAAAACGAAGATGGATCGGTAGGAATACTTGTCTGACGTGCTTTCCATTGGTGACATTGGTTCAAAAAATATACTGGTTCCATTTCTTCTTCTACTTCCTTGAAAATTTCTTTCAATCTTAGGAGTGATGGGTAGCTTTCCGTGGCATGCTCTTTAGTGCATATGGTGCATGTTCGTATCGTATCTAGGGGGCATTATTTATGACTGTGCTTCTGTCTGCAATGAGGGAAGAAAATAGCCAAATTCTTTTCTACTATAGCCTACTTTTGCTTAGCTTGCATGACATCCAATTGTGTCGTCAGGGTCCCCAGGATATTCGTCTTGAAATCCTCCAGCAGATTGTCGATTTCACTTCGTGTAACGCTGTCTCCTGAGGCTTTGATGTCTCTGATGTTTGCATCACATATGAATGGTTTCAGCGTGGCACTACCCCTGGAACACTTAATGCACAAATCTATAATATTGTTATATCTTTCTTGATAAATTTCACCTTTATCCATTATGTTTAATGTCTCTACCCATTGGTCTTTCATACCTCTAATTAGTGTGGTTTTTAGAACATTATCAGGTAGATTTGTGTAAGTAGATATTTGCAGATTATATTGAAAATGCTCTACATATTCTTCCAGAGTCTCGCTAGGCTTAGCTACCATCTGAAATTTTTCATCTTTTAATTCTCTAGTTCGGCAATAATCTTGATATTTTTAAAGGAAAGATGTTTTCATTTGGTCCCAATCATTGATGGTGCCTCCACCGAGTCCCATGAACCAACACAGAGCTGCTCCCTTCAACGTAGATGGGAATAGCTTCAGCTTCTGGGGGTCAGTAGTGTCATCATAGCCCCTGCATAAAACATCAAACTCAAAAAGGAATGCATCGGGATCTTCTGAAGTTAGCCCATGAAAGGTAGAAATATTCTGTAATGGGATAGCCTTCATGGGGTCATTGACAATTGAGTCAAAAATAGGGTATTGCAATGTAGAAGTTTGAGGTTGCTGGTTATGAGCCATTTGGTCAAAAATATGCCAGTATTCTTCAGGGAGCTACAGAGATGGAGAGTTATTCCTAGGATGTCTATAAGAGGCTGGAATAGTTTCTGGAATACTAGGTGTCCTCTATTCAGTCACTACTTCAAGAGATCTAGGTTCTGATAATTTAATTTCAAAATCGCCTGTTTCTCCTTCTCCTTCATGGAGGCTTCAAGAATTTCCTTCTTGTGAAGGGGCAAGTTTGTGAATTCTCAGTATCTTGAAAACTCTATTCAATCCATTCAGTTTTACTGTGAATCTCAGCGTTAGCTACATATGGTGGTCCTGCAGCTTGAAGGGAGTCAATAGGACGTCAGGCAGTAATAATTCAGGGTCCTACAGATGACTGAGACTCAGCTTTTCTTAAGATTTCATTGATAAAAGTTGATCGTCCAAGGGTCACCAGTCCCTTAGGTTTTTCAAGTTTAGAGGGAGGAATTTTTTATTTTTTAGGTCTTTCCCTCTTAGTCATTCATGCAGAAATAAAAACTTTCATCCCTACTTTAAATTTTCACGCAATTCTTCTAGAAAGCGAGCGGATGAGCGAACATTTTACTCGTTCTTTACGCAGGTTCTTACCTTCCGTTTTTAATACCTAGTTCTCCCTCAGCAGAAAAAGAACATCACATTACTTAGAGTAACAACACACTCCCCGACAACGGCACGAAAATGTTGGGTGCTAAAAGGTGTCTTTAAAAACTCCTAATTGCCTTTCATTAATTATCAACCAGGGTAAGTCCTTTTATCTCAAGTGTGTACATAGTATGTGCAAGCTTATTTGTACAAGGAGTAATGCTAAGGCCAATCGTTGAATATAGATGCAATCGTAAATCTGATGCTTTAAAGAAAGTAATTCATATATGCATTATAATCCAAAACTATGATTCATTCTTTAATTCGAATAATTCAATCAACCGAGAGCACTGAAGCATTAAACCAACTCTTTCAGTTGGATCTAAACTATCGAACGCAAGGAAACTAGTGGAAATAACAGTTTATGATTTTAAGTAATCAAAACCAATTCTGTTAACAAATAACTAATAAATTGGAAATGCATATGCAGAGGAACAAATATAGAAATCTAAATCATCAAAAGCAATTCACTGTAAAGCAGAAAAGCATAATATACTTGCAGTAAATGGAAAGGTATATCCCAAACAATAGTGGCGAAATTCACCAGATACCGGGTCCTTAGCTGCCAACAGAGGTTGCTTAGTTAATCCAGAACAACTGAATGAATAGCAACGCAAACTATGTATTAATCATCGCAATAATTACAATACAAATCTGTCTTTCAGAACTATGTTTTGTTCATTGTCAAATGATACACAAATGAAAGATACACGACACAATACATGATACAATCTGATTTACATTGTTTGATTTTTCCTATGTCATCAAATCATCTCCCCATATTCGTATTCTTATCATTCTTTTATAACTAAATAAAAGGCAAATGCAATCCCTCAAGATCAGGGGATCTTGAGGGATTCGCAACAGATTACTATTCCGAACAGTTGGCCGTTTTCTTTGATTTGTTTCCTGATTTGGCCGCGCCTTCTTTTCCCTCAATTAGATATTGTTGTTCCTATTTGGGAACAACTATTGTTTTATTTTCTATCCTCATCATAAAAGTAATGGGAATTAGTTTGGACGGTTAAACCATATCAATACTACTTTATTAATTTTTTTTATCAAAATCCATTCATGATATTATTATATTGTAGCACAAAAATGGATGAAGAAGAGGAAAAAGGACAATATTTGAGAGTAAATACATACCTATTGCAAGGCTCAATAGCCTTCCTATGTGTGTTTTTGTGTTCCATTGACAGCGTTGGTGTTTGAGCATAAAATTTGACCTCTGCACGCTGCTCCTCTATTATAACTCCTACATGCGATGCTCATAAACACCATTATTTTCCTGCTAGCATTGACATATCATTTTCTGTTGCTATGACTGTCTTGTCAGTCCTGCCCTATTCTTTCCTACACTCTCTACTCCAACTCCATCACTCCTCTGCCATTCAAACCTATCCTTAATAATTCTAGAAGGTTGTAACGCTACCATATTTCAGGCTCCTAAAATGCTTCCCACCATAAGTGCTCACCTTCTAGTTATTTGAATTGAAGTTCCATCGACTGTTACATATATCTTCAGTCGACCACCATGCTGAAAATTCTACAAACAAGCAACATGTTTCCATCATTGGAGAACAGTTCCAGAACATGCATAGTTTAAGTGGCATTTTCCCGTGGCACGATGCTCCCTGCTGTGATTGAGCCTGCTCCTGTGCGTCGGCCTTCCCATTTCTCGTCGGCCTACGCAGTTCCCTCTCGGCTCCCACAGTCGCACTCCTAGCCTCCGCAATGCTCTTCCCTCAGTACCCCCACTCACTGCTGCACCCCATCTCCGCCAGCTCACCTCTGCACCCCATCTCTGCCGGCTCACCTCTGCCCCGTGCCTCAGCTCCCCTCACTCCCCTTCCCCCTCACAGCTCCTCTTGTTCCTCACCGCCCTCCCCTCCTCAGCTCCCCTCACTCCCCTTCCCCCTCACAACTCCTCTTGTTCCTCACAGTCCTCCCCTCCCCTCCCCTCTCTCGGCCCATCAGCCTTCCCTCTACCCGCTCCCTCCACCTCCCCACTCCCCTCCACCGCTCCTCGCTCCTCTCCACAGCTCCGCTCCCTTTCTCCTCCCTTGCCACCCCTCACCCCTCCCCATGGACTCCACTCCCCGTGTCTCCCTACACTACCCTTCCTCCTCACCTTCGCTCACCTCCCCTCCCTCACTCCCTCACTCCCACAACTCCCCATATCCCTCATGCCACAGCCTCCACTTCTCCCCCTCCCGCCTCCTTCGGCTCCATCTTCCTGCACAGTCTCGATGCTTCTCCTCCCACCCCTTCACCTCCCCCTCCCGTGCGCTACCTCCCACTATACCCTCTCGCTCCCTATGCTACCCCCTTTTCACTCCCCTCCTCCTGCTCCTACAGTCTTATCTCTCGCTAAATTCAATCCACTATTCTCAAATAATCAAACACAACATCTGCTTCATAGCCTTTCATGGAGTGGCTCATATAATTGAAGGTGCTAAAGGATACTTTCAGGAAACAAAAACTTCATTGAATGGTATGCAACATGTGTGTTGAGTTCTGTGTTAGCATGCTTTTAAAATTCATTGAAGCACCGAAATATACAGTTCCAGTTTGAGTCAGAAATTTTAGATAGTATAGTTAGCATAAAAAAAATGGTGGAAAGGCTATGAGTGGTGACTTCAATCTCACCCCGAGAATGTTGAAGGTGGCCAGAGAAGGTGGGACTTAATTGAATTATGTGCATTGCAATTGATTTTGAGAAGTTACAACGTATGCAGGTTCTATAGTTTTGAACCAGTCTAGATGTTGACCTTTGAAGTTGCATGTTTGATGATTTATTTACTAAGTGTTTAATATCCAACTACCAAAGATAAATTCCAGAGGGTCGATTTACTGCTTCGTCCATTATAATTCTCAGGAAATTGGTTTATTGTTTGGAGGTCAAGGTTCTTCAATTAAGGAAGTCTAGTTATCTTATTGATCCATATCATCAGGCCGAGTTGTTGATCCTTTAGAGTCCGGATTGTTTGTGTATCAAGGAGAAAAGAAGTCTCATTTCTATTTGTTCAGATTATTCCTTGAAGGGGCCAAGATTGAAAATTTCCAATAGTGTATTTTGGCCATTGTGCAAAATTATCTCTGTGCATTGTTCTCACTCAGTTGAATTTTTTTAATTAAGTTTCTTTTGTAGAGCAGTGTATGGTATAAGGTGCATTAAATCATTTCTGAATATTGTGTATATTGGCACCTTCTTTGATTAATGTGTTGAAGTTTTTATTCGGGGTAGATGGTATAGGTTGAATAGTTTTTTTCTTTCTTTTTTCTTTTCAAAAAACAAAAAAGAGAAGAAGAAGAAGAGATGGTTGGGATTGATGATGCAATATAATTGTTGAATACTTTAATACATTCCACTGTTGATGGGATAGAAAAAATCAGCAAAGACACTCTTTTTTACATGCAGAGCTATCTACATAATTCACAAGAAAATATTGAATTCTTGCAGCTTGAATATCAGCTTCAACAAGAAGAATTATAGCAGTGGATTCATCATTCTGAACTTGTTTCTGTTCATAAAATTGAAACAGACTCCCATAAACGACAAGTCAATAATGTTGCAGTCGATTCACATTCAGTGCCTAGTTCAAAAGCATATTTGTATGCAGATGCAGAATCTCGGGTTCTTTCTCTCAAGACCATCATCAGACCTTGGGAAGAGCTTGTCCACAACAAGCACAGAACTGGTATTGGATATGACAAGGAGTAGTCCTTTCATATTCTTGACTACTCCAAGCCCATAAAATTTCAGAGTGTCAAAATTCTTCATGATAGCTCACCTACACCTATTCCAAATCCTGCTCCTCTTCCACGGCAACAACAACAGATTGTAAAATGCAAACACTGTGATCAAGTTGGCCATATGAAATATCACTATTTTGTTCTTCACCCATGCAAGAACTGTGGTCAGCACACCCTTGCTTCACAGAGATGCTTCAGAAACAAGCCTCCTGCAAGAACAAAGATTCATATTTGATGGATTGCTTCTTAGCAATGGGCATCAACAACCAAGAAGATGTTTAAGTCACATATTAGAAGTTGTTCTCGAATATTGAAAAATCTTTCAATTGAGTTTCGCCATCATCTCATTCCAAGCTTCGAAGTCACATCAAGTGAGCATGAGCCACAATCTCTCATTCCATATTCATAGTTGTAGCCAGAGACACAACAGTTCAAGCAAGCCTGCGCCACAACCTATCATTCCAGATTCAAAGTTGTAGCTAGAGACACGGATGCCCATGAGTATTCCTTTGGTTGATGGATAGTCTTAAGCAATCTATGTGAGGTTGATATTCTTCCTCTTTTAGAACACTTCGTCCAGTGGAATATTTCAGCTTCTTGCCAGCTGTGGTAGAGTTCCGGGAAATGCATTAAGCATTCCAGTGTTGGTGGTCATCCTTAAACCATCACAGGTTGTATACCTCCCTTCTTCTAGGTTGAAAGTCTCACTCTTCAAATATGAGGGACACTTCCTTTAGTAGAAGCCCTCAGCTTCTTGCCAGATTTGGAAGAGTTATGGGAACTGCAATAAGCATTGCGTTCCAGTGTTGGTGGTCATCCTTAAACCACCTCTTTATGCTAAAATTTAAGAGAGTTGATTCAGCTTAAGTGCTGCCATGCATACTTTACAGATTTGTATTACAACTCTCTTATTGGACTCACACATACCCCTTCGGATTAAGGGGGGAAATGTTGTACACCTAATCCCCAACGGGTAGGTGTGGAAGCTGAACAGTCATAAAGGAGTCCAAGTGACCTTGGAATGCGGAATCCAAGGGTCACACCTAATGTACTATAAAATCACATCTATGGTTAATAGTAAAAAATCACACGCTTATCTTTTTGCCTATGTGTGTTTGCTCTTTCCTTATGTGTGTGCACATGAGTGAGTTTAACAGTTGCAGGTAAGAGGCCTAACCCTACTCTTTCATTTTAGTGGATAAAAATTTTAGTTTAGGCACCCAGAGCTCATGAACAGGCCAGGTCGCACGTTTTGGGGTCCGTTCTGCGATTTGGGTAGCAAGTACTCGGCAGAAAAATGTTACCTGTCCTAGGAAATGACCTGAAAAGTGCGACTTGTCAGAGAAAGGGGGTTTCAGTGTTTTTTTGGGCTGAGAGTTAGGATTTTTATGGTTGAGGGGCACATGTGCTCCCAAGCATGTGATGGTCATGCCAAAATGTATTTAGAAAAGGGGAATCTAAACACATTTTTATGATGTGGTAAACCATATATTTTTGTTATGGTTATGCAGTTCAAGAAAGGCAATGGAGGATTAATGATATCTTTTGGTACTACATATCTGAAGAAAATGGACTATATTTTTGGGTTCAAATACATGGGGTCACTCTCCCAAAGAGTATATTTGGAGATATTGAACTGGTGCTTACCTAGAAAACCAACAACTTGGTCATGAACAACAATGTCTAGGGGACTGGGTTGCTGATGTAAGAGGAAGGAATGATGAGGGGGATCATCCCTAGTGTGATCTGAAGTGATATGGGACTCTAGAGGTTCTTCTAAATGAGAAAGAATGATGGTACTAGAGTCGGCACGACCAAATGCACTATGAGGGTTGTGGAGAATTGCTTCTCCTAGACTCTCAAATATGGTTGCCCCCTTACCCAAACATTGGGTGTCAATGTAATGGCCACAAGGTGTATGTGGTTCGAATGCATGGGTTCGATGTAAGGGGGGATAAAGTCAGGGGTGGTGATTTCTTCCATAATGTCGTCATTGTAATAGAATATGAGGTGACTGGTGGAAGAAAAACCACCTGACGCGGCGAAGCTACCTGGCTCATCATCATGAGAAGAAAGGTTCACATGCGCATCGTCATGGGGGGTGACGGAAGAACAAGCAGATAAGGGATCCACTGATGTTGAGACCAGGGTGATCACTGAAGGGAGGTCAAGTGAAACATAAGGGGAAGTCTCAGAGGGAGCTTCCACCATGGATCTCAGAATGATGACAGGTAGAGGATGGTGGCCAAAGACTCCATCATCTCGACATCGGGAGGGGGAATGTCAATGGGAGTAGAGGTATCCTCAGATTTTCCCGAAGTATACTGCACGAGGATGGGAGAGGCGGACTGGTTCTGTTTAGTCTCGTACTCCCGAACTACCTCCAAAGAGGCGTGGTAATGTGTGAGGTGGGGTAAACGGTGGGTATAATGGCCATGGAGATCACACAAAGCATAGGGTTGGTTGGTGTGAATAGCCTTGGATTTCTTGGCTACAGTGGAGGAAGGGACAGAGGTTTCTAGTACCATAGACTCAGGGAATGCAACATTAACCATGGGCTTGATGCGAGGAAATTCAGGACAATGATGGGTGGCATGACTCACAACATCACACAAAGCACATGGGAGGGGGTATGATTTGGAGGTTGAGGAGGAGTAGGGTTTGTCGAGGCGACCTTGTATTTATTTGCGTTCTTGTGAGCTTTTCCCCTCTCTCCCGAAGCTGACACAATAGGAGTAGGTTCCTGTTGAGGTGGCTGAGGCATGGAAGTAAGGGGAGGGGTCATGGGGACTGGTTGAATTGGGGTCAAAGCAAGGTAAGGTTTGTGTTGACTAGGAAGAATAGCAGCTGGGGGATCAATGTACCATACTGGGATCCTTAGGGTTAGGTTAGGAAGGGAAAAGGTAGCCATAACAGGTACTAAAAATACTCCAAGAGGGGGAGCTAGGAACAATATCTGACTGGAGGAGTAATGGCCAGGTGGGACAACTCCGAGATGGTTAAGGCTAGGAGGAGTTGTGCCGAGAGGGTAAAGAGGCTCATGGATACCAGCTGTGGATGAGGGGCCTTGAGGAGAGGTTCTTGAAGGTTGAGTCGAGGTGCTAGGAGCAGGTTGCGGAAGGCAGGGCTGCTGACTAGTCAAAGCAGGCCGCTTGAGGTTGGACCAGGACGATTGCATCATGCAAACGTTTGATGAGCTGGGATCAAAGACAGGAGGAGAGATACCAAGGAATGAACCAAGAAAAGAGGAGTCTTTGTAGACTCTAGGTGAAACAATGGTCAAAGGTTCAACTGTTTGTTTATTTTCCACCGAAGAGATGATGGACTCAAGCGAGGTCTGAGACTTCGCTTCATAATATGTCAACTGGTCGATGGTGACAATATTTCCGTTGTGAGGAAAACACATCTTACGGTGAACCGCATATGGGATAGCATAAATTGCATAGGTGTGCTACGACCCAGTAGAATGTTGTAATATAAGGGGGCATCAATGACTTCTACATCAACACAAATATTCTTGCCTGCAAGGGTAATAGGAAAATTGCTGAATAGGCCTATGGGTTGGGAAGAGTGGCCGTCCCACACTCAGAGGGTGATATTGGAAGGGGCCAACTCAAGAGATCCGAGTTGTTTCCAAATCAAAGTGGACATAAAAAAGGTGGATTCCCCCTCATCAATGATACAACGGGAGATGTTGGCATTCTGGATCTTGACGGGGATTTGGAAAGCGACAGAAGTAGGAAGGGGAGGATGTTTTGATCGTTCAACATCGAATATGATCAAACGATCATCTGAAGGATCCACAGTGCCCATAGAAGTTAGTAGAAATTTTCATTGTGAAGAGCACGACCGGAGGAGTTCCAACGTTGAGATGGCAGTAGGGGATTGCACCAAATCATCTACTATACTATATGAATGGGCAGCTTTACTAAAAGCAACATTTTGGTATAATGGTCCCTTGGGATCTTGGTATGAACCTCCACCTTAGGTTGAGGGATCAGTAAAGGACCATTGGTTGTCGAAAGAGGCTCAGTGGAACCTAAAGAAGGGGGCTCAGGGGCAGATGTAGTGGGGAGGTTTGTTGTACTGACAGGGCCGAGTCTGAAGTTTGAGGTCAACAGTAATGGGTTGGTCAGAGTTCATCATGAGAATCTAGTAATTAGAGATACCATATGGAGGAGGTTGAGTTGCCGCCCGACCTTAAGGTGGCTGGGTAGCCACGAATCCTTGCTGGGGGAAAGAATTGGTATACACAGCTGGTTGGATAGGTGCAGTGTTAGGAGGAACCAGAGGGGGGGCTTGATGTCCTTGTGATGTTGCTTGAGCTTCCCATATTTGTCGAAACTGAGGTAAGAGAGGAAAATCGTGGGTGTAGTGACCATAGAAACCGTAACAAGAACAAGGTTTGTTCGTCCAAATAGGCCTATCCTGCTTGGGTTGATTTCCCTGTTGCTGGTTAGCAGTGTTAGGTGCATTCCCCTAGGGATTGGGTCTTGGATTACTTGGGGTAGATTGGTTTTGGTTTCCTTTCGTATTCTTTTTGGAAGTAGGAGGATTAGTCGCACCCTGTTGTGCATACACATTCCCCTAGAGGGGTGGTGGCTATTTTTGCAGGGGTTGAGAAGGCAAGGGAGGCTGAGGTGCGAATGTTGGAGGAGCTAGAGAACTAGGCTGCGGATACGGATAATAAGAAGGTTGGGTAAAATTATGGTAAATAGGTTGGGTAAAAGGAGGAGGCATGCCGCATCCTGGATACATGCTACCAGGAGGGGGAAAAGTGCTAGAGGAGATGGCCCCTCCCTGAGGGAAACCATAACCCATGGGAGGATGAGTGTACAGATGAGAAAGGGCTCCAACAATACCGTTGGTGGCATGGGATGCCCTGGTGCATTGGCACCACCGGGTCTAGGGAGATCAGGAAAGATGGTACAAACATAACCAAACTATGCGTAGATCAGGTCGTATTTCAACACAATCTGGAGAGCAACTCTTCGGTCTGAGGGAAATGAGATGTGGCATATTTGCGAATAGCATGTAAGAGGGATCTAAGGAATTAGTCCATGTAGACATGGTATTTGAAGGTAGGGGCTCAACATAGGCTCTTTCTTCTCCGCCATTCCTGGACATGATCAAATAGGTGGATCGCAGACGATTAGCGGAAAGAGGTCAAAATTTCAGTACCAATGTCATAATGAAGGGGAAGCTAGAAATAAGACAAAAAATCCATTGTGAGAGTCACAAAAGTAGTATGAGAGGAGGAGGCCTGGTGAACATACCACTTAGAAGCTTCTTTAGTAAGCGTACGTTGGAACAACTGAAGACAGATAGAATCGTCGATGATGGAATTAGACGAACACCATATATGGAAAGATCTAACATGGTTTGTAGGATATTCTCGAGCAAGACCTTCAAACTTGTGGATGTCGTAAGTGAGCTTGGTTGGCATAGCAGGCCAACTAGGGTCATGGTGTATGGGGTCATTTATCATCTAGTTAAAATCGGGAAGATTGAGGCCTGCCACATAAGGGAGCAAGGGAGCAACCGGGATAGTTCATGTTGCAGTCCCAATAGTACTATTCCCAGCATTAGGGTCAGGGCTACCACCAGCGTTAGGTCTTGAACCAGACATGGTGAAGGTGACAGGAGGAGAACCAGGGATAGAACAAGAAGGGGAACCCAATGAACCAGAAGCGGAGTCAGAATGGGGACTCGGTGGAGGACTAACTAAAATCCTATGCAGAGGAGTAAGTCTTCCTATCAGAAACTAAGGATGAAGGCCAAGAAGTCTCCAAGACAAATGCCTTGGGGGCACAATGATGGAAGAAAAAACAAGGATCAAAAAAGAAAGAGAGGCCAATAAGGGCAAGGAGGTGCAAGATCAAATGATTACAATGTCGAAACAAGGGCAGAGAGGTGTGGTATCAACTGATTAAAATGTGATAGTCTTGGCCTGGTGGTGTTAACCAGGCACTCTTCACTTAGGGTGTGTGTGTTAAGTGTGTTAATTTTAATTTTCAAACCCAGATGCGTGTAGATAAAATAAAAGTGTGATGTATGACTGTAAATAAATCTACAAATAACAGTAAAGTAAACTGAATATAACATAAAATAAACAACTCAATATGCATCAATCTAAACCCAAGCAGGCAGGCTTCCCAACAACTAATCTATGGGTGGGAAACAATCTAGTCAAAACACACCAAAATAGCCAATGGATCAAAATTCAGGAGGAAAAATGATCTAAAGGCCAGATCTTCTAGAAATAGGTGCAGATAACAGAAAAAAACCAGAGGGAAAGGTGTTGCAAATGAGGTGGCGAAAGGTTACAACCTGAAGGGAAATGGAGTGAACCCTAGAGGAGGACCCAAAAAAAACTTAAAAGATGTGTTTTGGATGGATGAATAACCAATATGAAATGGATTTGAAGGTACAAGATTAGATCTGAAAAATGGTTGAACACACTGAAATTTCAGATGACATGCTTAAGCTAAACTCCTCCTAGAAAGGTGGAAGCGTACTCAAGCCCTAGGGGGCTAGTTTCTGACTTCATCTAGTAAAATAGAGAAAGTACAGGTCCAAAAAGGGTGGAGACAAAGGTCAGACAACCCTAAGCAATAGCCTAAACAGACCCAGAAAAATCACAGAAAAATTCCCATAAAAAGTATAGGTCGCAGTTTTTGACTTGTTTTCAGCAGAGGTCACAGGTTTGAGACTTTTTCCTGTGTCCTGAAGGTTTAGGTCACAATTTTTGGCCCAAAAAGTGTGACCTACAATTTCGGAACTCTCGGGAGAAGTTTTCAGAAGAAGAAAAAAAAAAAGTGTCATCTCAGCTGCAGCTCATACCTGTCACCTGCGCAATAGGTCCAGAAACACACAAAATTTAGATTTTTTATTGTTTTAGGGTTTTAAAGGTTAAAAAAAACATCAAGAAAAGAAAAACAAGAAGCCGAAGAAAAACCCTAGGGTTTGAAGCAATTGGTCATGCAGGGATCTGAAAAATAACTGCGGTCGTAATTATAAACCCTTCTGGAGTTGCCAATTGTTAGTGTGAATTATAATCACAAACGTACGAAAAAAGCCCACTTTAGCTGTGCATAAAAAGCAACCCTAACATCAAAGATGGCTGCCAATTTCTTTAGATCTGCGGTTAGTTGACCAAGACAAATGCTACAAAATCCAGATCTATGCAGTTAAAGACATTAAGCAGTAAATAAAAGTAAGAGTTGCTCCATGCATCCAATAGACAGGACAAGGATATTTTTAAAGAATTTTTGTATTTATGACACCTAGGAACAGAACGTAGAAAGATGTTACCAGTCCCCCTCAATGGGATGGGTTCTTGTATGTTCTCAGCACTTCAGATCTAAGATACTTCTCTCTTGATGGTGTTGAAAACCCAGACAAAAATGGAACTCAAGGGGAGTTCACAAGCAAAAAGATAGAAAAATATGACAATGATGGAGGATCAAAGTCAGACCACGAGTATAGATCCAGAGTGATCTTTAGGTAACAAAAGGTAGTGAATGAATGGAAAAATCCTTCTATTTATAATAAAATATTGAGTTAGTCTAGATATTGGTTCATAATTAAAATATTATTAACCAAATCTAGATCCAACTTTTATGGAATATTTTATTATATTTGCTGGAGGGAAAAAGAATTTGAATTTAGTTAAATCCCTTTATTTGTAAATAATAAATAAATAAATGATTTATTGATTATTTTAAGGATGTGGTTGAGTAATAATTAAATAAATAATGATTTATTGAATTATTTATAAATGATTTGGTCAAATTTAACAAGGAATATTATTTAAATAATGTCTAAATAATTATTCCTA
Organism: Pinus albicaulis; assembly: GCA_034641835.2. Taxonomy (NCBI): domain Eukaryota; kingdom Viridiplantae; phylum Streptophyta; class Pinopsida; order Pinales; family Pinaceae; genus Pinus; species Pinus albicaulis. The sequence goes on along the minus strand of CM076578.1, from coordinate 497,512,368 downwards.
GAAAATAATAAGATAAATAGTGATTTATCTAATTAATTTCCCTATTTTGGGTTAGATATGACCAGGAATATTAATTAAATTGTTGTTTAGCTAATTATTCCTTGAGTAAAATCAAACAAAAATGGATTTATTCAATATTCCCTCATGGGGTTTCCTGTTTAGACCATAAACAACTTAATAAATTATGGATTACTAAGTTATTTTGCATAGTGAAAGCAATTTTACTTAGGGTAAAATTGGTCTTATATGGTGTACTTTGGTCTATCTAACAGTAAAAGGTTAGATGACCAAAAATTGGTGTAACAAAATCTATGTCACTATTATTGTTAAACACACATGAAAATGTGGACATAATTTAGATAATCATTGAATTTATTTTATTCACATAGATATGAATTTTTATACAACATCTTATGACCCTTGATTTTCTTATTCCAATTGGTCTCTTAGACTCCATTGATTGTTCGTATTCCACACGACAACCCTTAGTGGATTAAGTGCCCAACATTCCCCCCTTAATTTTAAGGAGTATATATGAGTCCAAGAAGAGGAAATACATAAAATCAAAAAATACATGGAAACAATTGGCTGAATGTGATCTATAAAATGATGGTATAAGGTGGGATAACTTGAGGTCTAAACTAGTTGTGGTTTAAGGAAGGGAAACAACCAAAATTAACACTTATGTGGCATTGCTTTGTCTTTGGATACAACTCTAAATCTGGGTATGGACGAATCTCACTCAAGGATCAAGAAATAGGTTTAGGGTGTGGAAGAGACTCTCTTGATGTATCTTCAAGCTTATATATGACCATCAATAACCCCCTATCATATACAAGATGAGAAGATGAAGATATCTCAATTGCAAGACACGTCAATACTCAAGAATATATTATGTGGTATGATTGAAATATCTTCTTAGTTTTTGAAGCCCATTACCAAGAAGAAATCCCTCTAAGGTGAATCTTCATTCTTGCAGGTTTTTTGTTTATAAATAATTTTTTTGTACAATGAGTTTGGTTACCATAGTGATTACAAGGGTCAAGATCAAAATAATGATCTTTCACATGGCCAACACTGTCAAAATGTTGTCATTTTCTAATTTCTGGTTGTTGTGGAAGAGGAGCAGGATATGGAACAGGTGAAGATGAATCATTCAAAAGAAACTCAACACTATAAAATTGAATTGGCTTGAAATAGTTTTGAATATGAAAGGAAACTTTTGTGTCATATCCAAGACTCGTTTTTTTCTTTTCATTGACAAGCTCTTCCCAAGGTCTGATGATGGGATTGGGAAGTGCAAGTTTAAATTCAGTGTCTTTATACAAAATTGCTCCGAAAATGGGAACCTGGTGTAAATAATTCTCAAATTAAAACACTTGCTACTGATGGGAGTCTTTCTCAATCTCAAATAGATCTTTTTCTGAACAGAAGTGAGTTCAGAATGATGTATTTTCCATTGTAACTCATATTGCTCTAGTTGTGATTCAAGTTGCAAAAACTTGATCTTTTCGTGAGCATTTGCAAACAAATTTCAATGTCAGAGAGAGTGTCCTTACCAATTTCAACTGTATCATTAACAATGGAGTATATGAAAGTAGTTAGATACTCTAATAGCTCAGTATTTTTGTCAAATTGTTAACTATTGAAGCTCGTTGAATGAAAGTTTTTAAAACATAAAAATATATGATAGATGATCAATGGATCCCACCACTAGAATAGGTTATTTATTGAGTTCCAAATGTAAATTTTTGGATAAAATAAGATGGAGCGCTTCCAAATGATGTGCTCCTCCCAAACAATTTCTCACTTTTTCATTTAAAAAACCTATTCCACGGTTCATTTTATCATATTAATGGCCATCAATATGTTAATATACATATCATACATGTTTATCTGGATGATTACAAGTGGGTTCAAAAAATCAATTAGCGTCTATGGAGATTCCAACAATGGATAGGATGAGGTGCAAGGAACGGAAGATGCTTTTCCTTTTGAGAAAGGATGTTGCATTATTGGTGGTTTTATTCCCAAGGAGTTTTATTTACATCCCAATCGTGGCTAAACATCCTCTGCATATGTGACACTCAATATATAATACACTAAAACTTGTGTAATCATTTGTCAAGGAGTTTTAAGTCACATTGTGATGCCTTAAAAATGAAATTCTATTTTATTTATGGAATATTGTTTTGTGCATTGACTAGTCTCTTCGAATGGCATAATTTTGTCCAAAATTTCTATAACAACAATTCAAACAAGCAATGACTCAATGCCCCATGCCAAATGAGTATTGTGCAAAGTATCTATCCCTTTTATCCTTTATTCTGAAAATGGTTGAAGCAATAGACCTTCCCCACTTTGAGTAGGCCCTCACAACACCAAATTTGACTTGGGACCCTTTAGCAAGAAATTGATGTGTGTTGTGATCAAAGTGTGATGGTTTAGGCAAATAGTTCTAGCACAGGATTATGCACAATAATCTAATTTCAATAGTTCCCAAATAGTAACACAACTTGAAAATTTTGAAAAATACCCAACCTTAGTCTTCAATCACTTTGAAATGCATACAATCACTCAAATTATTCTCCTGTTTGATTGTGTTCAACACAAAAATTAAGAGTAGATATGATACTAGGCATTACAACTTGTGCACATGATCTCGACCAATGAATCAAAATGACTCCTTTCCAAATTTAATATTAAGAACCAAATGAAGTACTATACACTATTATCGATGCAAAAACACTTCTACGCTTCCACGAGCCTGGACCTTCCACTTCAAGTTGAATACTTCTAAAGAGCTACATGAAATATTGGAAAGGTATATGGTAATTTGAATTGTCAACATGATCAGTGTTTCAATGGATTGGGCACAAAGGGATTAAACAAATATTTCAGGAATTTGGTTTTTTTAATGGAGATAATCTTCATGCAGAGACATTAACTTGCATTACCTGACAGATAGAAGGAAAAAATTAGGTATTTATGAGCTCCGGATGCCTCAAAAAAACCATTAGAAAATTGAAATACTGGCACGCAACGAATAACCCTTAAAGGAACGTTTGGGAGCAACACACAAATCAATAGAGATGCACTTATGATTGGTGCAAAGTTTTTTAGTAGAGATTCTAGATAGGGGAAATCTGTGGAGAAATACTTAGGTTCAGTTCTAAGAGGAAGGATTGACATGTAGAGGAAGGCCACAAAACTAGTGGCTCAAATATAAGTAGGGTAGGAATTTTCCCGCTCTCATATCATGACAAACACATAAAAATGTGGATGGAATTTAGATAATTGTCAAATGAATTTTATTCACATAGGTATACATTTTTATACAATGTCTTATCACTCTTAGTTTTCATATTCCAAGTGGTCTCTTAGACTCCATTGACTCTTCATATTCCACAACATAACCCTTAGTGGATAAGGTGTCCAACAAATACAATCTTAAATATACCTTTTGATCCAAATGAATATTAATGGGCACCCACCTATTCCACTAGCATAAGGAAATTTTATCCATCATGGAAACTCTTTATATTTTTTCATGTACTAACTATTTTGAAGTCATTTTGAGGTCCCAAATGAAAATTGTTTTGATGTGTTGATGGCCTAGGAGATAGTCACTTCTTGGACCCCATTCAGAGTGTGCAATTCTCAATTAAACCTTTCAAACGAGCTAACAAGTGCAACAAATATATATTGTACACAAAAATTTCAATCCAAAGAAGCTAGTGTACCAACTAACCCCATTAGGTCACACAAACCTTTTGGTGTTTCATCTTCTAGGGTGAGAGTTTTTGGACATCTAAGGTTATTTATTTATGTCAAAATGTCATTCTATTGACCTCTTGTAATATTCTTTTCTGAATTTGCGCAGCCACCATCTCTCTTTGTTAAAAGGTAGTTACCACCATCGAAGCTTTCTAGTTTGTGTTTTATACTATTATGTTATTTCATTTATTAATAAAAGTTGGGTTTCACCACATTATTTTAATATTTAATATATTTATTCTTTTGTGTTCCATTTACTTTAATCTATTAATTCCATTCCTTATACACCCCAGATCAATGGTATAAGATAAATATACTCCTTGTTATTTCTTAGTGCATGTTCCACATGAGGTCAGGGTACAGAGAGTCGGGTCTCAAGCTAGATTCACTTAGGGGTCATCACTCTTGTAAAACTAAGTGGTCTCCCATGGAGAAAGAAACGGAGATGAGAAATGACTAGATCATATTAAGTTGTTTCTGATGGAATAACTTGCATGACAATTGAATGAGATGATGGACAATTTCACCCAGAGGCTTCGATGACAGCTAATAGCGAACAAGGCACCTTCAAAAAGTGGAAATTTTGGAGTGACACCATTCAAGGTACAAGTTAACTTCAATATCGCATTATTAAAATTCCAAATACATGAAAATGATATGGAGAAATATTTAAATCTATTATAGTTTTATTACTTAGTTCAAAAAAATTTCGACAATGAGAAGATCACCTTCATGCTACTGAAAGTTGTTCCCCATACCAAACATTGGTTGGAAGGTTACTGGTAAAGATATAATGAATATGAGTCTGTAATGTTTGACGAAGGGCTAACTTGGGTTGCTTTTGTTGATTCCCTTAAGGAGGAAATATACCCTATATGGAACCAGGATGACCAACTGTTGGGATATGTTGTCCTTGATGGCAACCTACTTGATGAAGTTGATGGTAACCTACTTGATGAAATAAGATTGTTGGCAATATGATGCAGAGTGTTTTCCTTGATGGCAACCTACTTGATAAAGTTGATGACAACCTACTTGATGAGTTAAAGGGGAGATTGTTGGCAATGTGATACAATGTGTTCACTTTGATGGAACTTGCTTAATGAAGTTGTTCTTGATGAAAACTGACTTGATGAGTTGTTAATAATGATAAATAAGTTATGCTACAAAGCATATGCGGGTTTGTTAAGGTGAAGTAGCGTATGCACGCGGAAAAGTATGTGCCAAGTCGCATATGCCCTTTTGCGCTCCAAATTTAGAATACCAAGGGGTGTTACCATGGTATTGACCCATTGTATTAAGCGCTGGAATATCTATTTGATCCTGTCCAGGAATACCATTAGTAGTTGAGTGGTTTTGACTCATGGTATTGACAAAGGCTAAATCTATATAAGGAGAAGAGGATCATGGTGCAAGGGGGTGCATGAGTAGGGGTTGTGAATGAATAAATCTCTCTAAGGAATATCTGCATGGATGAACTCTGTTCTTGATTGATAGATCTAAATCTATGATGCACCTATGAAGAAAATGATGAAGAAGGTTCTTTAGATCTAAAATGTATATGTATTTTCTAGATCTGTTTATGGAATGTTTAGATCTGAGATGAGGCGAAATACTTTCTGAAGTAAAGGATGAAATCTGAGTTGTTTATCTGATCTGAAGAGCTTCACAGTCCTGAAAACTTACAGATGTATACATAGGTTAGCTTCAGTAAAAGCGCATGTATACTCGGGCCTGCTTAAGGAAAAGCGCGTATGGGAAGATAGGGTTTTTTTGAAGGATGCACGAAAGTATATGCGGGTTGGTCTAAATGAAAGCGCGTACATACGCATGTTCAGTGAAGTAAAAGCGCGTATGGAATTTAGGGTTTTACTGAAGTATGTGGTATGAAATATCTGATCTGTTTTGCTGTTTTACTGTTATCTGTCAATGATGTATTCATACAGAACTGGGTTGTTTGAATGATGAATATGTTGTTGATTATGTTAATTGAAGATCAAGTTGTTGGTTGATTGGTTGATGATTCAATGAATGAATTGATGGGGTTATAAGTTTCAGTTTGATGAATGTTGAGCTTAAATGTGTGGAGTGGGTCCAGTCTGAAAATCTGATGAAAAGTGGCCTACAAGATATGTTTTGTGGAATCTGTTGGATCCAGTATGAAAATTGATGAAACGTGGTCCACAATGGTGCTGAGGGTCAAAGCCTTCAGTGAGGGGGTTGTAGCTCCCTTCCAGTGGTAGCTGGTAAATGAGTGCAGGGGGTAGTAGCTCCTTTCTAGGAGAGGCTGGTAAACGAGATCAGGGGGTTGTAGCTCCCTTCCAGGAGAGGCTGGTAAACAAGAGAAGGTTTTAGCCTTCTGCAGGTGGGTGCCTGCATGCTGGTATGAGTCTGCGCCAGTAAATGGTTGTAAGATGTTTTCTTTATAATAAAATATTGAAGACAAAGACAATGGCAGCGGTGGTTTTCTCCCGACTTGGGTTTCCACCTTAAATCCTGGTGTTCATGTGTGTTGCTTATGTGTGATGGTTTATTCTGTTATTACTGCACATGCTTACTGCTAAATAAACATATGATGAATAAATTATGCATAGATCTAAGTAAAGAATTAAATGCATAATAAGATATCTGTATATACGCGATTTTTATGAAGGATATCCGCATGTATACGCGAGTTGGTTTCAGGAAAGTAGCATATGGGTTTTAGAGAAAGAAAAAGTAAAAGTTATTGATCTGATAAGTCTTGAGTTCACCCCCCCCCCTCTCAGTATTTTTCCCAACAATTGGTATCAGAGCAGGTCCTTCTGAAGGAGCTTTATCGCTTGAAGGAGATCCGTCACAATGGGAAAGAAGCAAAAGAAGAAGGCTACTCAAAGAAAGGAGATATCTCAGAAAACATGTGCAACAGAAAATGAAGAAGATGAAACAGGTAGTGATTGTTGTTCTTGGGATTTATTTTCGTTAGCATGCAATGGTGAAGATAGTGAAAGTAATACTGTGGATCAAGAAACAGTTCTCAAGATCAAAGTTGAAGATCAACAAAGATTATTCAATAAGATAGAATCTATCTACAAATATATGATCTCTAGACTGAAAAGGTTGTACGATAATATAACGAATCAAAGTAAAGGACTTGAAGCAGAAATCATCTCTTTGAAAGCAGATCTCGAAGCATCAAATAATAAGAATGAGGAACTTCTACAATCATTTGAAGAAAAAGGACTTGAAGCAGAAATTGTCTCCCTCAAAGAAGATTTGAAAAAATCAAATAAGAAGAATGAATAACTTGAAGCAGAAATCATCTCGCTCAAAATAGATCTGGAAAAATCAAATAAGAAGAATGAAGAACTTGAAAGCAATCATCTCTCTAAGAAGCGGATCTTGAGAAGCATCAAAATAAAGAAGAATGAATAACTTCTACAATCATTTGAAAAGGAAGGACGTGAAGCAGAAATCATCTCACTCAAAGAAGATCTGGAAAAATAAAATAAGAAGAATGAAGAACTTTTACAAACTTTTTAAGAACAAGAAAATGAGTTGAAGGAAGAGATTTTAAAATTGAATGATCAAGTAGAAGAAGGAAGAAGGAAATAAGAAAGTATGAAGCAGCAATGCCAAAAATTGGAGGATGAGGTAAACATTCTAAAGGGTAAATTAGAAGAAAAAGATAAACTCTTGAGGTTTCAAGATAGTACTAAGATTCTGGATAATATTCTTAGTATTCAAAGGTCTCCTTCTGTTAAATTTGTTCTTGGTTTTCATGAAACTGTTAAAGGAGAATCTAGTTCACAAGGAAGTGCTAAATATTCAAAGGATATCAATACAAAACTTGAAGTGTTGGAAGAATCAAAAGGTCAACCGACTATCATGAACTCTCAAAAGAAATCTTTCCATCCTAACTATAGAAGCATCAATAATGTTGAATGCTTTAAATGTCATAATTATGGGCATGTTGCAGCCAATTGCAGAAGCAGAATGTTTCAGTCACAAACGAACAAATTCTACACAGAAAGGTACTCAGGTTTCTTTAAGGGATATTGTTTTTCATGCAGCAAGTTTGGTCATAAAGCAGCTGATTATAATAAAAGAAAGAATAGAAAATCACATCATGATCCTTATGCTTACTTTTCTGGTCACAAAAGATGTTATGGTTGTAACAAGTATGGACATGTAGAAAAATAATGCAGGATGAATAGATATGAGAAATTGGATAATTTTCAGCACACAATAAGAAGCTTCAAGCAAAGCTAGAAAAGGAAGGAGGACCGGTCAGAAACGTAGGGAATATTGACCCTACTGCAGTCATCCGCTTCTAAATCTTACTTCTCATAATGACTGCAGGAGTAATGTGAGATACATTATAGGGATTAGTAATGTATCATCACAGGGGGAGCAATGTATGATGATTCCCATGGCTGGTTTGGTAATTCTGGTTATGTTTATTTCTGACAGTGCATCTGATGTGAAGAAGACAGGTACAGGTGGTACAAATTCAAGGGGAGATGAAGTTGTGGAAATTTTCAGTGTTTCACTTTCCATATGCGGGTTTTGTGAACAAAAGACGCATATACACGCGAGTTCCTTTGGAGACAGAAGTGTATGCTTTTCTGTTAAGGAAATCGGTAAGACAACTAAGATTCGGGAACACGGAGTTCGGGGACAGTGACGTCTAACTTGATAATGTTTGCATTGTTGGCATTGTATCCGATTATTCCTTAGCTCTTGCTCAAAATGATGATGACATGATACATGGTTTCTTATGATAAGATTATGGATAAGCTTTGTTTTCTTTTGCTGAAAAGTATCTTTTGTTTTCACACATGGATGAGTTGGAAGTCTTATGATTCAGAGATAAGGATAGATCATGCAGAGTTTGTTGCTGATGACTTTTGTCACTGTTGAGACCTTTTATACATAATTCCTACACATGTTACATCATGATTATGAATCATGAAGATCTTGGTGATGTTAGATCACATGGATGATTGCTTAATACATATTGTCTATTGAAGAAGTTGTTCTGGTCTGATAATTCCTCTTGGGAATAATATGATGCTGCAAAGAGTCTGAAGGCTTGTGCTTATGCTACAACTGTTGGATGACACTTGAAAACCCAGCTACATTTTCCTATCTTTCTTCTCTCATATATTCTAGGGAAGCGTTCAAGTATCTTAGACAGAAGTTGAGAGTAGTCTCTGCCATCCAGAGGATTAGATCTGATTAAATTTAAGAAGATTAAGTTGGATACGTGAATTTCCTGAAAGACAGTCGCGTATATACGCAAGTTCATACACAGAAAACTGCATATGGGTATTTGCTGACAAAATTATTCTGGGTCAGCATTCTTTCAGCACAGCTGCTGTACTGTTTGGTATCTCTAGTGGTGTTCCAGTCTTCATAATTCTGTTTCATTCTCTGATATTGTTGATGAAGATGCCTTGATGATTTTCTGTTGAAAGTGTTCAGGATGCACGAGCTAAGGGGGAGCATTGGTCATGTGGAAAGGATGCATTGTTGGCATTCTCTTGATTTGCTGTGATCTGATCTCATGATTGAGATTCCTTGATCTTGATTATAAAAGTCATATTTGTAATTTGATGAAAAGGTCATGTTGAGACCTATGATGTAAAATTGTAACATTCAGTCATGTAAGGACTTGTTCAAATGTGTAAACTCACTTGGTTGGGTAGTTGAGTCAAATTTGTAAACCCACTTGGTTGGGTAGTTGAGTCAAAATGTGTAAACCCACTTGGTTGGGTACTTGAGTCACATATGTAAATCCACTTGGTTGGATCATTGATGTAAGTATGAGTCCTTGGTGATAGAAAAGGTCATAGAGTCATGTACTTCATTGAAAAAAATATTTTTAAAGATTCAGCATGAACTCAGGGGGAGCATGATAACTTCAATGCACATCAGATCTACAGAGCTCTTCTTTCTACATAAGGAGAAAAACCTTGTTTTGGTTTTCATCCGCCCTTTTCCCTTGATGTAAAAGGGGGAGAGTAACATGGTGTTTGAATAAGGGGAGAGCATCATGGTGTCTGCATAATGGTTATATTCAATGTATCTATATGTTGTGATGATCAAACACCATCATGGTTGCCATCAAGTCCAAAGGGGGAGATTGTTGGCATATGTTGTCCTTGATGGCAACCTACTTGATGAAGTTGATGGTAACCTACTTGATGAAATAAGATTGTTGGCAATATGATGCAGAGTGTTTTCCTTGATGGCAACCCACTTGATAAAGTTGATGACAACCTATTTGATGAGTTAAAGGGGAGATTGTTGGCAATGTGATACAATGTGTTGACTTTGATGGAACTTTCTTAATGAAGTTGTTCTTGATGAAAACTGACTTGATGAGTTGTTAATAATGATAAATAAATTATGCTACAAAGCATACGCGGGTTTGTTAAGGTGAAGTAGCGTATGCATGCGGAAAAGTACGTGCCAAGTCGCGTATGCCCTTTTGCGCTCCAAATTTAGAATACCAAGGGGTGTTACCATGGTATTGACCCATTGTATTGAGCGCTGGAATATCTATTTGATCCCGTCCAGGAATACCATTAGTAGTTGAGTGGTTTTGACTCATGGTATTGACAAAGGCTAAATCTATATAAGGAGAAGAGGATCATGGTGCAAGGGGGTGCATAAGTAGGGGTTGTGAATGAATAAATCTCTCTAAGGAATATCTGCATGGATGAACTCTGTTCTTGATTGATAGATATGAATCTATGATGCACCTATGAAGAAAATGATGAAGAGGGTTCTCTAGATCTGAAATGTATATGTATTTTCTAGATCTGTTTATGGAATGTTTAGATCTGAGATGAGGCGAAATACTTTCTGAATTAAGGATGAAATCTGAGTTGTTTATTTGATCTGAAGAGCTGCACAGTCCTGAAAAGTTACAGATGTATACGCAGGTAAGCTTCAGTAAAAGCGGGTGTATACGCGGGTCTGCTTAAGGAAAAGCGCGTATGGGAAGATAGGGTTTTTCTGAAAGATGCACTGAAGTATACGTGGGTTGGTCTGAATGAAAGTGCGTACATACGCAGGTTCAGTGAAGTAAAAGCGCGTATGGAATCTAGGGTTTTACTGAAGTATGTGGTATGAAATATCTGATCTGTTCTGTTGTTTTACTGCTATTTGTCAATGATGTATTCATACAGAAATGGGTTGTTTGAATGATGAATATGTTGCTGATTATGTTAATTTAAGATCAAGTTGTTGGCTGATTGGTTGATGATTCAATGAATGAATTGATGGGATTATAAGTTTCAGTTTGATGATTGTTGAGCTTAAATGTGTGGAGTGGGTCCAGTCTGAAAATCTGATGAAAAATGGCCTACAAGATATGTTGTGTGGAATCTGTTGGTTCCAGTATGAAAATTGATGAAATGTGGTCCACAATGGTGTTGAGGGTCGAAGCCTTCAGTGAGGGGGTTGTAGCTCCCTTCTAGTGGTAGCTGGTAAACGAGTGCAGGGGGTAGTAGCTCCCTTCCAGGAGAGGCTGGTAAACGAGATCAGGGGGTTGTAGCTCCCTTCCAGGAGAGGCTGGTAAACAAGAGAAGGTTGTAGCCTTCTGCAGGTGGGTGCCTGCGTGCTGGTATGAGTCTGCGCTAGTACATGGTTGTAATATGTTTTCTTTATAATAAAATATTGAAGATAGAGACGACGGCAGCGGTGGTTTTCTCCCGACTTGGGTTTCCACCTTAAATCCTGGTGTTCATGTGTGTTGCTTATGTGTGATGGTTTATTATGTTATTACTGCACATGCTTACTGCTAACTAAACATCTGATGAATAAATGATGCATAGATCTAAGTAAAGAATTAAATGCATAATAAGATCTCTGTATATACGCGAGTTTTATGAAGGATATCCGCGTGTATACGCGAGTTGGTTTCAGGAAAGTAGCGTATGGGTTTTAAAGAAAGAAAAAGTATAAAGTTTTGAGTATGCCCTAAATACTGATTCACCCCACCCTCTCAGTATTTTTCCCAACACCAACACATGAGATCAACAACTCTCCGATAGGAGATAGACTACATAGTGTCTTGTAATTACACTAATAATTTTCATACCTTGAACTCAAAGATATGTATGAATAACTTAGAGTAGCACCTGGTCTTGAAGAACTGTAGTGTCCTACACAGTTACATCGAAATGGGGATGGACTTTCTGGAAATCTCCTAAATGGGATCTACATATTAATATTCTTTCAAACTTAAGTGGAAATTAAAGAAGAAAAATAAGTGGGATTTTGGGTCTACAAATTCAGCACAACATAATCCTAAAAAAGGTATCCCTAACTCATAAAATAAGGGACAAGGAAAGGAGATCCAACCTCCCAAGTTTTAGGTGAAGAAAGGTAAAAAAAAGTTACCAACATAACAAGAAATGTAACCTCAAAACCCTTATTTTGGGTAAAAAACATGAGAAAACACCTTGGAATTTTTTTTTTTTTGATGATGCATCAATACTAATATTTTTGGTTTAAATTCCAAAATATTTTTAGCAATGACATTAGAAAACAAAAATTTTCTATAATATGAAAATTCACCTTGCAATTAAAAGTGTTTATTCAACTTCATGTTGCGTCAACACCCTTTTTGTTCGGGTTAAAATTCCAATGCTCTTTAACAATGACATTAAAAACTATTTTTTTTGTGCAATAAACATGAACAAATACCCTGAAATAAAAAAGTGTTGATGTTGCATCAACGCTTTTCTTTTTTTGTTAAAATTCCAACATTTTTAGAAATGGAATTAAAAATAAAATATCATGACTCTGAAAATCTTAATATTCCAATAGTTTTAGATGACATCATTAAAGATAAAATATTACAATTCTAAAAGGTCTAAAAATTCCAACAATTTTCAATTATGATGTTAAAGATAAATATCAAGACTCTAAAATCTTTAAAATTTTGGCATTTTTCAACCATGGTGTTAAAGATAAAATATTACGATCCTGAAAAACCTTAAATTTTTGAAAATTTTCAACCATGGCATTAAAAACAAATACTGTGACTATAAAAATCCTTAAATTTCCAATATATTTCAAGAACAAAATCATGACTAAAAAAAACCTTAAAAAAGAATACCTAAATCAAAGAGTCATTATACCAAATCCTAAAAGTATAACTGTTTAAAGTATTAACCTAAGACAAATTTAAACATTTTAAATCTCCTCCAAAAGGATCAACCTTCCCTGGATGCGGGTGACATGGTGCAAACGTGCGAAACTAGCTCTTCCCATGCAGAGGCTGACGCTCTATTTCACAACCAGCTATACCTCCTCTCAGCAATCATTCACATGGGAATTATGTTGCACCTGATATTCTACCATACTCTGAATCACATGCACTCCCAAGTGAACTTTCCCAACTCACATACATGAGCATGCCACAAATCACACAACATCTACGCTCGTGCCACAGGCCTTCAAAAAGTGTGGTCTCTCCTCATTATGGCATCCCATCACTACTCCAGTTGGCCTTGAGAGCCTTCTCTTCCTCCTCCCTTTCCATTCAGTTGCTGCTTCAGTTTCCCCGCGTGATCCCCCTACTACGCGGTCTCCCCCTCATGCACCACCTTACTGGTGCTCGCCTGCAGGGGGGTTTCTCCCACTGATACCCTCCAAGCTGCGCGCCTCCCTCAGCATTCCCCCTGGTTGCTTGTCTCCCTTTGGAATTCCTCGCTTCTTTGGATTCATCCCGCAACGAACTTTATGAGGCAGGTACCCTTGCTACGCGCCCCCTTCTACATAACCGTTTGTTGCGTAACCCCTCCCCCCCCCCCCCGGGTGTGCTTCTTTGTTATGCACTCTCTTGTTGAACACTTCACCGCTTTTAGACCAATCTCCCTCTCTCTTCTTGTCAGCCCCCCCATGGCTCCACGTTAGTGCAAAAATACTATTAGGGGTAGCCAAAGATGCACGTTCTCGGTTCGTTATCAACGCAGACAAGATCACCATTTGGAATCTTGTGAATGCTCCTCTTCTGGCATCCATGACAGGGAAGCACCACAACAGACTGAGCGCACCCAGGAGGATATTGATTGCCTTAGCTCCAGAGAATCAGAGGGGTAGAAGAGACCCCAAGAATTCCACCATTGCGCACTCTAAACTACCTACTCCACGAAAAGCTGAGCCTCCCTCGGTTCAAGAGTCCCCAGAGGAGGATACAGACGTGTGGATCATGGACTTGGATGGAGTTTGGATGCGAGTTCCACATGCTGAGTACCTAGTCGCTCCTATGTTTTTTGCAGCCGCTACAAATCCCCCATGTCTACTTTCTACTGAAGAGGAGGTCATTGCGTAGGAATATGGATGTCGCATCGGTGAGGAGGACCCTGTTACAGAGGATGATGAAGGAACACCATGATTGCGCGGTTTCTCGGCTCCTTTTTGTTTTCTGTTATTTCAGCACATACTATAGATATTTTTCTTTTATATGTGTCACGACACACTTTGTAAATAATGATTTTTTGATGCTTTTAAGGGGTTGGTTTCCTCCTAGGAGGCAACCCCAAACTTGCGCTATTTTGAGAGCCTCTAAGGATGGGATTGGTTAAGCACTGCTTACCATCTCAGCCCAACGCCTATGTCAAGTTTTTTTTTTTAATCTAATATTGTTTCGCCTAACTTACAAAAAAAAAAATTGACACATTCTAATAAAAATTTAAAAGTCAACCATCAAATTGACATGCATTGGGAGTAGATTTCACCGATTAAAATGAAAAGTTGGAAATAAACATCAAATTGACAAACGATGGAGGAAGATTTGATCCATTATAATAAAAACTTAGAACTTAATTATTAAGTTGACACATAGGGGGGTTGGGATTTTAGTTGACCATTGACACAATCCCTGCAACAAAACAAAAAATAATAAATAAATAAATAAATAAATAAAACATCAAAAAAAATATTAAAAGTAATAATAACTATAAAATAAATTAAAATATTAAAAAACGAAAAGATTAAAAATTAAAAACAACCCAAAAAACAAATTCTTAAAAAAAAAAAATTAAAAACAAAAAATATAGTAAAAAAAAAAAAATCCAAGAATAATATTTTTGTTTAAGAATTATAAAAGATAACCCATATAAAAGAGAAAATTGAAACATAGAAAATTAAAAAAAGAAGAAGAAAATTTAAATTAAAAAAAATATATATTTAGAAAGTAAAAAAAATAAAGTAATACATTTTTTAAAAGATATTTGAAAATTTTAAAATAATGAAAAAAACATATTAAAATATAAATTAAAAAATACAATAAAATATAGAACATATAGTAGATTAGTTATTTTTGTTTGCTAAGTAGCGTGAGTCCTGAGATGACTGAATGCTTAACTTTTAGCTTGAGAAACCATGACCCATGGGCATCTAAGCTGTCAAAATCACCTATGGATCGCGCCCAACATAGGCCACACTAACCTTTAATATGGATATTTTTTCCCATGGAGTTTCAACCCAATGAATTTCATATCACAAAGTGTGTTTACATTACACCCTATCACTACCTATTCTATGCCACATGGGCTATAATATATATATATATATATATATATATATATATATATATATATATAACACACACACACACACACACACACACACACACACACATATAAATCACCGCTCTAGCTATCCTATAAGGAACCCTTTAGCGTCGGGGCTAGGCAAGGTGTCGATTCTTGGAATCGACCTCGCACCCCATCCTCGACGCGAAAGGATCACAAGAAGGGTCAAAATATCTGGGCATCACTTTAGCCACCCTACCTATGGCTCTTTTTTGCCACATATAAGGAAGAGGGTTGATTCCCAAAGTTGGTCCTCACCTACACAAGTGTGTGTTGGGGGGTGATTCCTAATCATGACATGAAAGTGTCATAGGAAGGGCGACCCTCTAAAGCCACAACTGGGGTCGAGGGTCGATTTTAGGAATCGACTCTCGACCTCAGCCATGCTGCCAAAGGGCCATAGACAGGGTTGTTGGAGCGATGACCCACTCTAGTTGCCCTACCAGTAGACCTTTCGGATCGGGGCCAGGAAGGGAGTCAATATTTTGGTTCCAGAGCTAAGAGTAGGTTGGCCTTTTTTTTTAATTAGCTTTTTGAAAATATTTTTTAAAATTAATTTATAATATGTTTTATATTTTATTAATAATTTTTTAAAATTTCTATTTTAATATTTTCTTAATTTTGTTAATGTTTTTTTTAATATATATAAGCTTAGTAGGGATACATCATCATTTCCAATATATCACCCTAATTAATTGGGGTAAGGAATTGAACTTGTTACGTCACGTCAAGGAATATCTTAACAGAGCACCTTATCACCATCTATCTAAGACCCCATGGGATTTTTTTTTAATGTTTATATATATATATATATATATATATATATATATATATATATATATATATATATATATATATATATATATATATCGTGTTTTTAATTATTTTCCTTTTTTTCGAATTTGTTTGGTATTTGTTTTTTTCGTCCTTTTCAAAATTCCTTTTCCCAATATTTAAATCATTTTTATTTTTTTTTAATTTATTTATATTTTAAACTTTCTATAGTTGTTTATTTTTTTAATATTATTACTATTTAATTTCTTATCCCATTTTATTTTAATTTTTCTTTTAAGTGGTTGATAATCTCTTGAGGCCTCAAAATTCGTTGCAACAACATGGTGGATGACCACCCGGTCCAGACCTTAAAGCAATTCCTTTTCCGTTTGGAGTAGTGGCTCTGATTGGTTTAACTAGGTCCAATTACCTTATCTCAATCTCCATTGGTTTAAATTTTTTTTTTTTAACCAATGGGAAAGAGACATCAGATCATTTTTCTTGCTGACGAATGGAAAGAAAGTAATCTTTACGCTAATTTGGGTTTAGCCAAGCCACAATTAAAGTTTTTCCTCTTTGGGAAGAGGACGTTTTAGGGATGTAGAATTTAATCTATGTGAAAAATTATTCTATGATGCAAACAAAAGGAACTATATTAATCTTATCTCAAAGAGGAACATATAGATCTATCCCAACCGACAGCAAGATAATTTAAATAATTGGGATTTAAATATGTTTGGCTTATAGTGAATATCAAGCTAATGGAGTAGCTCATTTAACTGACATTAGGAATACCAAACATGTCCTATCTAGAGACCTCTTAACTGAAATAATCAATCAATGACACTCAGGAAGAATTTCTCAAAATGATATTGATCATTTAATCATTAACTTGAATAATTAAACAATAATATGTAGAAAAAATTCACAACATATCACTATTTAATAAATTATTTTTATAAGAAAAATTTCTGAGTAAATAGTTACTCAAAAATCAAAATTCAACCCATAAGAGTAGAGATAAATAATAACATAAAATTGAGGGAAATTACTTATACCGACAAAAGTGCACAAATATGGAAGTAAATTGACACATTCTTGTTATCATAAAATGAAACCAGCATTTAAAATAATAGTATTATAAATACCAATTTATTAAGTTTATTTCTCCAGCTCCAGTCTCTAACAGTCTTTTACAATGTTTGAACTTCAGCTTTCAAAACCAGAGCTACAAAGTGCCAACTCTGTTCATTATACATAACTTGGAATGTAAAAGAAAAACCTCAATAATCCCCAGATCTTAGATTCCTCTCCTCTCACCTACAACTCTAAATTCCTATTACATAAGTGATTTTATAATTCCACAATTGTAGGGGAGAGAAGCCCTTTCTACATTCTACAATCTTCTATTTATAATATTTACAAAAGAATTCTCAATAAGAAAGCTTGTTGAAGAGTGGTTTTTCTCTATCAATTTTCATTGGTTCAAAATCATATTATTTAGATGTTGGAGTATTCTTATTAATTGATATCTTATTTTACTCATCTCTTCAACTGATTTCCTGCAAAAAAATAAAAAAATAAAAAATAAAATGCAAAAATAAAATCAAAATGCCAAATCTAGAAATTAAAATAAATCCAATCAAAACTTAATTAAATAAATAATTGAAAATAAAATATAAGCTTTCCATTGATGCTAGTGATGATCTAATTGGTCAATAGTATTATTTATGGATGGATATGCACTCAGAATAAGTTCTTGGCAAATGAAAATGCAGAAAATAAAACTCAGAAAAATGATTTTGTTAAAAATTCAGAGCATGATCTTTTGCTGAATTTTAGACTCAATAAATGATAAAATCTAGAAATGAAACAACTTCAGAAATTTTCTCTATGATTTTATCTTTCTAATTAGTCATCCTGGGTCTCATTTTGCCATGTAAAACTCCATTTATGAGCTTCTAAAGTTGGTATATTAATATTGCCAGAATTCTGGAAATTCTGTTGCTTAGGCTAAAAATCAGAATTTTTTAATTAAACTATAATTATTATTTAGTTAATGTTAATCTAATTATAATTATTTTATTAATCTTAATTTATTACACAAAAATTAATTAATAAAAATAAATTATTTTAAAAGTTATTTAAAATATAAATATATTATATTAATATTATGATTTAATTATATTCAATTTATAATAAAATATTATAATTATAATATAATTATTATAAGAAAAATATAATATTTTTATATTTTAAAAACTTGAAATTCTAAAACAGAGCATGCTAAGTGAGAGGGAGAGGAGGAGGGAGGAGAGTATGGAGTGGAGTGATAAGGAGATGAGGGTGAGTGAGGTGGAGGTACGGGAGTTATAAGGTCAAACAAATTTTCATATAACTTAAAACCCTTTTCATTTACCTGATCGCAATTTATTTGCGAAATCATTTTGTTAAGAATTGAAAATTGCGATTTGCGATATACGCAAAGAAAAAAATATTGTAATTTTTTATTATAATTATTTTATTTTTTATTGTTAAATTTCAAAAGACCTATAGCGATCTCGTGATTTCGCATTCTCGCAATCTTGCAGTTTTTTGGAAGGACGAGAAGGGATGTGAAGTGGGGCACATGTTGGATTAACCATTCTACAAATTAGACTACGTTTTTTTTGCAATTCTGGCTTTTGGGTTTGGCAAATTGTTTTAAAATAGCAAGTTGAAGTAAATTACCAAGATCCTAAAATATGCTTTCGTCTATTATACAGTTTAGCTCGGTCGTTTTGTAGGACTGTTAGTGAAAAATGAAAAGTTAGTAAAAATTAACGAAAAGTTAATATTTACAATGAATGACTATTTTAACTATGAGAATTAAAATATTGGTACACTTTATACATTTTTTAACACAAGTGAGAAAATGATCAAAACTTTAAAGGAGTGTCATTTACAAAACAGTTGACCAAATGGAGCAAAACAAGTATCGTTGTAAAGCTTGTGAAAAATCAAATTCAACAAAGAAATCAAAACAAAATTCCAAAGAAAATGAAAAAATGACAAAAACATAAGATAATTAACTTAATGAAAATCCTAAAAGGTGTTTAGCCAAAAATTTTGTAGAAAGGGTCCCCATTATTTGAAGTACATAAGTAAAAAATGGGGAGGTTGTGTTTTACCACAACAATGACGACATGCAGGAAAATAATAGGTTATCTCTGATTAAATATAATGAAATTTAATTTACCCAAAGGTTAAAAATAATGGAAATCATGAAATCGTCTAACAATAAAACATTTCCATAGGTCCCACATGAATATATTAAGTAATATGAGTTTGTAAAGACAAGTACTTAAAATAGACTCGAGTAAAAGTGATGAGTCCAAATTTGAGAAAAAATTGTTTTAAACATTCCTAATGTGAAAAATAGAATAAGGTAGAGATAGAAGTTTTTGATAAATCATATATCCATTTTATGATTTTCTCTGACATCACTTCGCTGCCAGTGATCCTTAACAATACCCCAGCGAAGTTGTCTTTTATGCCATACAAGCCTAGTCCCACTGCCAGCGAGCATTCATAGCCCTGACGGGTTTACTTGTATTTCCCATGCTTCCTCTTTTTCACTCTTTTGATAAGCACTTTTGCAAGCTTTCAGTTTATGATGTATTTGAGTGAGAGAGATTGGATGGTAATAGAGATTTTTTTTTAATGAATATAATGCTTTTATAATGTTTACACCAAATTCTTTCTCTACAACTATCAACCAGAGGATTTTTATGTGGAGGGATGGAAGGGATTCATTGTATTAAACTCGAATCATTTATTTCCTCGTAAAAGTAAACTCAATCACTTAGAAAGGATGTGTATTCGTCCATGAAAAATATTTAAAGCAAGATGACTTTATGGTTCCATAAAGATACACCCTTAATGATAAATGAAATTCATTGAAATAGATAGAGTAAAAGGTTTCCCATGTATGTCAACAACTGTAAGGTAAGAAAAATCTCTTTTACATAAGTTATGGAAAATTCACCAAAATCAAATCAAAGTTGAAAGAAAAAGGAAAATAATTTCTAAACTAAAGTAAGAAAAGAAATCAGTGAATAAAAATGAAGAAAGAAAAAACTAAAATAAAAACGAAATTTAAAAACTAAACTCTAACATGACTGCATATATGAATTTCTCAAAAAATTATTATAAAATAAAATACGCATATGTACGTTCATTCCTATGTTGAGATTTTAAAATTTTATCTTACAGAGTTATAAGAAATGAGACCCTCAAAATGTAGAGGGTGAAATAGAAGTTACAATAGATAATATGTTGAATGAGAAGTTTATGTCTGTTGCAAATTTTCTTCTTCAAGACAAAACCTACACAAATAAATATTAAATACTCTCTAATAAAATAAATGCTTAAAGAAACAGATTAGAGGTTCATAAATTCCCCAGTCTAGCTGATTTCATGTGGATCATTACTGCTTCTCTCAAGAATCTCATAGGGAAAAAGAAAATGAACTTTGAAAATTGATCTAGTAGAGGTGTGAAAGGTTTATGAAGACCTATAGAAACAGAGTTATAGATCAGAAAAAATAAAACATCAATGAAGAAATGAAAATAAATGAAAGTGGCCAAATGAAACTTACCATTGGAGAACTTCATTTAATATTACCTGAAAGGTATCATTTTCTCCAACAAAAGATAACTTCTTCCTTTAATTAGAATTAAAAGCATGAAGAGTTTTTATTAACCCAAAATCATTATTTATTAAATCTAAAGTAAAACAAGAAGTAAACTTAAGAAAACAATGTTTCATGTTCAAGGAATCAGAAATAAATTTAATCCATCAAAAATGAGGATGATGTAATGCTTCTTTATGAATTGTAGCGATGAATGTTATTTTTGCTTCTTCCATTCTAAATTTATATCAACCCCAAAGTAATGAAATTGATTCAGAATCCCGAATAATGTAACAATATATAAAGAGGGTTTGAATCTCTATATGATAAGTATGGAGAAAAATTCAATAAAAGAAAATTAAAAATATGAATTAATTATCGATACATTAACTTGCCGAATTTTTTGCATCGCGAGATTATTTTCTTTAAAATTTGTGACTTCCATCTTTTCCAACATGTGATTGAAAGTTTTGATAATCATTAAAAGACAATGGTGGAAAGTAGAATATCAAATTTTATCGCATCAAATATCTTTAAGATAAAGTTTCATTTGAGCTTAGCGATGCAATATAATTATTGCAATGGAAATGTCACGATATGAGCATGTGCGATGGGAAACTGTGAAGGGGTGAATGTGATATGAAAGAATAGTTATATCGGAATATTGAATTTGTTCAAGAAAAGGAAAGACATATATTATTCTTGTGATAATGAAAATGCGATAAATGACTATGCAGCGTGACTGAAAATATTAGAATATTTACGCAGAAATTTTGTTATACGGCCCACACAAACAGTGAAAAATCACGCATGGTTGCACTTCACACCTTTTATAACTTACCTTCCTGCAGATTTCACAACCTAACACTTTTGCAATTTTTCGAATTTGTGAATTCACAATTTCGCAGTGAACTCCATACCACTCGTTGCAACTTTTAACGTCTAACAATAAATGTATTACTTATCTCGTGTGATATGTGATATGCATAGCATCACATCTTAATCTCCTTACTTTATGTTTTACCGCATCGCAACTAACATAATTTACTGGGTGAGGTCTTAACAATAACCAGTAAAATTGTTGATATGTGAAACCTTGCTAGGTGTGATTTAAAATCCACCGTCGATCTCACTCAGATCTAACGGTCCTCATTGTTCCCTTACTCTTTTGCTTCACATCGCAATTCAAAAAAATTACTGTGTGTTGATATGCCGATTGAGAATGGACTTGATATTTTTATTATATGGATTTAATCTCATATCAAGTCCGGGACATCTAGACTTTTTAAACCTATGCCCCTACCATTATTGCAATTGAATGGACGCGATATTTTTAAGAACTTGATTTAAATTTTATATTGGGTCCATAATTGTGTGGTCATGACAATATTTGGAGAAATAAACTATTGGATATATGAAATGCAAAATGCGATATGCTACATAGCATTTTGCAAGAGAATGAGTGAAAAAAAACATAAAAAGTATTGCATCAGCAATTTTATCAGTAAATGCTAAGATTTTCTTTTGATGGAATATTGCAATACAAATACTTGTGATATGGATGATGCGATATCAGACGAAAATATCATCAGAGATCGAAGGGAATGAGAATATCGGGAGATCAGAGATATTTTGTGTATGCTCATTTCAGAGCCTCTGATATGTGAATTATGATATATGATGAGACATATGTGGGTACAATGATTTATTAAAGTATTCAATTCAAAAAGAAGCGATTGATTTAATTTTTCTTTTTGAATAAACAACCCTTTAATATTTTAATTAATTGTTACAATATCTAATCGAAAGTAATTTTATCATAATTTTTTTATAACGAAAGTTATGAAATACAATGATTTGATATGATTGTTCCAAGAATTTATTAAGATTAATGAGGATTTCAATGAATAAAAAAAATTTTAGATAATCTTCAAATTAAGACGAAATAATAAATACTTTCCTGAACATGTTGTAGATTTGAAAGATCTAACTGCTTACTTATCTTGAGTCTTCATAATCAAGCTAATGAAGACCTGAAAACGAAACAAAATAGAAATAAGAAACAACCTTTGAAATTTAAAACTAATAATAGATGATGGTGAACATGTAAACACATACTTGGAAGAAAATTGAATGTAACTTTTACCTCATAAAGCTTCAAGTTCTTGAAATTTTTCATATGTTCAACATCACCTACTTATTTTAAAACTAAAATGTTAAGTAATGAGTTTTTTTTTCTTTTTTTTAAATTGCATTATTTCCAAAATTACATCAGAAGACGAGTGGTAAAAATGAGTTCTTATAATTACTTGTGAATTAAAAATTGTCAAGTGGTAAAAAATTCTTGGAATTTCTTCATGTATGATCAATGTTATGAAGTTTGAAAAACAAGAAAATTGAAGGCTTGACAAACAAGTATGATATGATAATTCAAGAGTTTATATAATGCTCTTGGATGCTTTTCTACAATTGAAATGGAATTCCCAAAAGAAATTGGATTCATTACTTTTTATATTGAAAATATTTAATAATGAAATAAATGCAAAGAGAAAAGAAAATTAATTTGTTCCTATTTCTAACTTAATGAAGAAAACATGACTAGGTATAGTCATATTTCAAAAGTAACCACTTTCTTATTTTAATTCCTACATGTATGTACATAACAAACATTACATAACAAACATTAGAAAAAATGCAAATATAATTAAACTAATAAAGTTGAATATGAAAGCAGAATGTATCTTTATTGTTAGTAGCTTATTCACCATTACCTTCTCTTGAAATGTTCTTTCCAACTGAATTTGAATTGGATCGTAAAAATCTGGATGGATTTCCATTATTGAGTGGGAGAGGTTTAAAAGAGAAGATGACAGGCCAAGTTGTAGAAATGATTGTTCAAAAACAATGACCAATGTGATTTTGTTAGTGTTGTGTTTAATTGCTAAATTACTAATGATATTCCATGAAGGAAAAATTTCCATATATCTTTCAAATGAGTCAATGAAGAATGGGTGGAAGTGCGATAGATCAAACAAAAGATTATTAATTGAATTAGGTTTCTAGTCGTATTGTGAAAATATACTCTCTTGTTGTCACTTCTCGTGAGAAGTAAGAAGTAATTGATAAGGAATGATCATCAATTGAAATTGGAGTTTTAATAATTCTTAATGTTCAAAATTACAATTTGAAACTTCATTTTTCAATTGAGGTGATACATTAATTGAGTGTTTAATATTGAGATTCTTAATATTCCAGCACAAAGTATCTAAAAGTATAATAATAAAAACAGAAAATAAATCGGAAATTAAGAATAAATGATGGAATAATAACAAAATTGAATCATAGTTTACACTAGTGTTACAATTATTGTTACAACACATTTGGGACCCACTTAAAGCAATTTCCTCCTCACAATAATTGGGCAGAATAATGCAATTAGAATGGTTGTTGATACCCACTTGTGAATTAGAGATAAGGTTATAACTTTGAATGGGAATTCGAGCTTGATCGTCATATAAATCATAGATTGGAATGATTTCTTGAATGTTGAAGTACAAAATAGAGGCCACTTCATCATAATTTGTTTGTACCTCCATATTGGAATTCTTACTTATGTCAATGAAATTAGAAGGAGATTGATCAAAGCTTGAAATAATTTCACATGGATTATGAATGGAAGGAAGGGAGAAAATATGTTCAAACTAATTTAATAATTATTCTTTCAAAAGTTTATCTTCAATTTTAAATTTTAAAAAATTTAAACGAAACCAGATGGTAAAATCAATTAAAGACTCACCTTCAAACCTTCATAGATCTTCAAAATTGTCACATACCTATTTGTAAATATATGCATCAAATTTACAAAGAAATATTGTAATAAATTGTTCCCAAGTGTGGATTGAGGTAACTAGAAGTGATTGACACCAGCTTCTAGCTTTTTCCAAGAATGTAAGAGTAAAAATCCTGCATAAAATATCTTCATCAATTTCTTGAAAAATAGAATTTGAAAATTTTTGAATGAATTGTAAAGTATGATTAAATGCAAAAGTGTTCCTCTTACCGTTAAATTTTACCTGAGACAAGAGTCTTACTATTTCTATTGAAGTATTGGAAGACGCACATCCAGAAATACAACTCCAAATTGGAAGTTTTGGAGGAGCCATTGAAATAAAAATAAAATGTTAGAATAAAAAGACTTCAAAGTATAACAAGTCTCATGCCATCCTCCTAGCGCCAAAATGTTGAGGCCTCAAAATTTGTTGTAACAACATGGAGGATGACCACTCGATCTAGACCTTAAAGCAATTCCTTTTCCTTTTGGAATAGTGGCTCCGACCAGTTTAACTAAGTCTAGTTACCTTCTCTCAATATCCATTGGTTTAAAATATAACTTTTGTTTACCAATGGGAAAGAGACATGAGATCATTTTTCTTGCTGATGTCTGGAAACAAAGTAATATTTAAGC
This sequence comes from Pinus albicaulis, assembly GCA_034641835.2. NCBI lineage: Eukaryota > Viridiplantae > Streptophyta > Pinopsida > Pinales > Pinaceae > Pinus > Pinus albicaulis. The sequence continues at coordinate 497,487,083 of CM076578.1, read as the reverse complement.
TAATTTGGGTTTAGCCAAGCCACAATTAAAGTTTAGCCTCTTTGGGAAGAGGACTTTTTAGGGATGTAAAATTTAATCTATATGCAAAATTATTCTAAGATGCAAGCAAAAGGAACTATCTTAATCCTATCTCAATTAGGCAGATATAGATATATCCCAACCAAGAGTAAGATATTTTAAATAATTGGGATTTAAATATGTGTGGCTTACCATGAATATCAAGCTAATGAAGTAGTTCAATTAACTGACATTAGGAATACCAAACACATCCTATCTAGAGACCTCTTAACTGAAATAATCAATCAACAACACTCAGGAAGAAGTTATTAAAATGATATTGATCATTTAATCAGTAACTTGAATAATTAAACAAAAATATGTGGAAAAGGTTCACAACATATCACTATTCAATAAATTAGTTTTATAAGATAGAGTTGTGAGGAAATAATTACTCATAAATTAGAATCCAGCCCATAAGAGTAGAGATAAATAATAACATAAAATTGAGGCAAATTACTCATACCGACAAAAGTGCACAAATATGGAAGTAAATTGACACATTCATGTTATCATAAAATGAAACAAGAATTTAAAATAATAGTATTATAAATACCAATTTATTAAGTCCATTTCTCTAGCTTCGGTCTCTAACAGTCTTTTACAATGACTGAACTTCTTCTTTCAAAACTAGAGCTACATTAGTGCAAACTCTGTTCATTATCCATAACTCAGAATGTAAAAGAAAAACTTAAATAATCCCCAGATCTGAGATTCCTCTCCTCCCACCTATAACTCTAAATTCCTATTACATAAGTGATTTTATAAGTCCAGAATTGCAGGGGAGAGAATCCCTTTCTACATTCTACAATCCTCTATTTATAATATTTACAAAAGAATTCTCAATAAGAAATTTTGTTGAAGAGTGGTTTTGCTCAATTTCATTGGTTCAAAATCATATTCGTCAATCGTCGGAGCATTCTCATTGATTGATATCTTATTTTCCTCATCTCTTCAACTGATTTCCTGCAAAAAAAAAATTAAAATGTAAAAATAAAATCAAAATGCCAAATCTAGAAATTAAAATATATCCAATCAAAACTTAATTAAATAAATAATTGAAAATGAAATATAAGCTTTCTATTGATGCCCATGATGATCTAATTGGGAAATGATATCATTGATGGATGGATATGCACTCAGAAGAAGTTTTGGGAAAATGAAAATGCAGAAAATAAAACTTAGAAAATTGATTTTGTTAAAAATTCAGATCATGGTTTTCTGCTAAATTTTAGACCCAATAAATAATAAAATATAGAAATGAAACAACTTCAGAAATGTTCTCTATGATTTTACCTTTTTAATGAGTCGTCATGGGCCTGATTTTGCCAAGTAAAACTCCATTTATGAGATTCTAAAGTTGGTATATTAAAACTGAGAGAATTCTGGAATTTCGGTTGCTTGGGCTAAAAATCAGAATTTTTTAATTAAATTAAATCCTAAATTAAATTATAATTTTTTTTTCAATGAGGGGAAAGCTCACGGGAAATCCGGGCGTACTTCCCCAGAATTTCTGGATGGTACGCGCGGCAAACCGTTCGGCGGACTTTCGGCGCCTAACCCCAAAGGACTCAAGAATCGAACCCGTGACCTCCCTCAACGGAGAGGCCCACGTATTGGCTCACTACCGCTTGAGCTAACCCTTGGGGCTTTAAATTATAATTATTATTTAGTTAATGTTAATATAATTATAATTATTTTATTAATCTTAATTTATTACAAAAAAAAATTAATTAATAAAAATAAATGATTTTAAAAGTTATTTAAAATATAAATGTATTATATTAATATTATAATTTAATTATATTAAAATTATAATAAAATATTATAATTATAATAAAAATATAATATTTGTATATTTTAAAAACTTGAAATTCTAAAACAAAGCATGCTATGTGAGAGGGAGAGGAGGAAGGAGGAGAGTATGGAGTGGAGTGATAAGGAGATGAGGGTGAGTGAGGTGGAGGTACGGGAGTTATAAGGTGAAACAACTTTTCATATAACTTAAAACCATTTGCTTTTTCCTAATCACAATTTTTTTCCAAAATCATTTTGTTAAGAATTGAAATTGCGATATGATATATGCACAAAGAAAATTTTATTGTAATTTTTTATTATAATTATGTGAAGTGGAACCCGTGTTGGATTAACCATCATACAAATTAGACTTCAACTTTTTTGCAATTTTGGGTTTTGCATTTTGCAATTTGTTTTAAAATAACAAGTTGAAGTAAATTACCAAGATCTTGAAACATGTTTTTGTCTATTATACAATTTAGCTGGGTCATTTTGTAGGGCCGTTAGTGAAAATGAAAAATTAGTAAAAATTAACTAAAATTTAATATTTATAATGAATGACTATTTTAACTACGAGAATTAAAATATTGGTACACTATACATTTTTAACCCAAGTGGAAAAATGATCAAAACTTCAAAGGAGTGTCATTTACAAACCAGTTGACCAAATGGAGTGAAACAAGTATCGCTGGAAAACTTGTGAAAAAATGAATTCAACAAAGCAATCAAAACAAAATTCCAAGGAAGATGAAAAATGACAAAAACATAAGATAAGTAACTTAATGAAAATCCTAAAGGTGTTTAGCCAAACAATTTGTAGAAAGGGTCATCATTATTTGAAGTGCATAAGTCAAAAATGGGGGGGGGGGGGGTTGTGTTTTACCACAACATAATGTTGTATTTTTTATTTAATTTTTTTACTTTCCTTTTGTTATGTTTTTCAAATTTGTGTATTTGTTTTGTTTTTCAAGTTTTCTTCCTCGAAGATTGACCTGTGGTTGAGAAACTATGACCATGATCATGGACATGAGTTCAAGACACTGAGTACCCAGTCACTCCTATCCTTTGCGCAGCCGCTACAAAGCCCTCGCGTGTGCCTTCTGCTGAGGAGGAGGTCATTGTGCAAGAATATAGATGTTGCATTGAGGAGGACCCTACTACAGAGGATGATGAAGGAACACCATGACTGCGTGGTTGCTCGGCTCTTTTCTTTTTTCTGTTATTTCAGCACATACTACAAATATTTTTCATTTATATGTGTCACGACACACTTTGTAAATAATGATTGTTTGATGCTATTAAGCGGTTGGTTTCATCCTAGGAGGTAGCCCCAAACTTGCGTTATTTTGAGACCCTCTAAGACTGGGATTGGTTAAGCACCGCTTACCATCTCAACCCAATGCCTGTGTAAAGTTTTCTTTCGATCTAATATAGTTAAGCCTAACTTACAAATAAAAAAATAAATATATGAAAACTCAACACATTCTAATGAAAATCTAAAAGTCAACCATCAAATTGACATGCAGTGGGAGTATATTTCACCGATTACAATGAAAACTTGGAAATCAACCACCAAATTGACATACGATGGAGGAATAATTCATCCATTATAATAAAAAATTAAAACTTAATTATTAAATTGACACATAGGGGGCTTGGGATTTTAGTTGAGCATCGACACAATCCCTGCAACAAAAAAAATAGTAATAAATAAATAAATAAAACATGAAAAAATAATATTAAAAGTAATAATAACTATAAAATAAATTAAAATATTAAAAAACGAAAAGATTAAAAAATAAAAACAACCCAAAAAAACAAATTCTAAAAAAAAAAAATATTTTGAAAACAAAAAATATAATTAAAAAAAAATCCAAGAATAATATATTTTTTTAGAATTATAAAAAATAACCCATATAAAATAGAAAATTGAAACATAGAAAAAAAAATTAAATTAAAAAAAATATATTTAAAATAGTAAAAAAAATAAAGTTACACAATTTTTTAAAACATATTTGAAATATTTAATATAACGAAAAAATCATATTAAAATATAAATTAAAAAATATAATAAAATATAAAACATATAATAGATTAATTATTTTTTTTTCTAAATAGTGTGAGTCTTGCATGCTTAACTTTTGGCTTGAGAAACTATGACCCATGGGCATCTAAGCTGTCAAAATCACCTAGGGATTGCACCCAACTTAGGCCACACTAACCTTTAATATGGATTTTTTTTCCCCATGGAGTTTCAACCCAATGAATTTCATATCACAAAGTGTGTTAACATTACACCCTATCACTGCCTATTCTATGCCTCGTGGGCTATAATAATAATATATATATATATATATATATATATATATATATATCACAAACACACACACGCACTCACATACACACATATATATACAAACCACCGCTCTAGCTATCCTATAATAAACCCTTTAGCATTGGGGCCAGGCAAGGTGTCGATTCTTGGAATCAACCCCCTACCCCATCCTCGATGCGAAAGTATCACAAGTAGGGCCACAGGAGTTGGGCATCACTCCAGCCACCCTACCTATGGCTCTTTTTTGCCACATATAAGGCAAAGGGTTGATTTCCAAAGTTGGTCCTCAGCTACACAAGTGTGTTTTGGGGGGTGATCCTTTATCGCGACATGAAAGTGTCATAGGAAGGGCGACCCTCTAGAGCCACAAGTGGGGTCGAGGGTTGATTTCAGGAATCGACTCCCCACCTCAGCCATGCTGCCAAAGGGCCATAGACAAGGTGGCTAGAGCTATGACCCACTCTAGTTGTCCTACCAGTGGACGTTTGGGACCGGGGCCAGGAAGGGGGTCAATATTTTGGTGCAAGATCTAGGAGGAGGCTGGCCATTTTTTTTTTATTATCATTTTGAAAATATTTTTTTATTATTTAACTTATTTTTTAAAATTAATTTATGATATGTTTTATATTTTATTAATAATTTTTTAAAATTTCTATTTTAAAATTTTATTAATTTTGTTAATGTTATATATATATATATATATATATATATATATATATATATATATATATATATATATATATATATATATAAGCTTAGTAGGGATACATCTTCATGTCCAATATATCACCTCAATTGGGGCAAGGAATTAAACATGTTACTTCACATCAGGGAATGACTTAACATAGCACCTTATCACCATCTATCTAAGACCCCATGGGAAATTGTTTATATATATTTTGTTTTTATTTATTTTCCCTTTTTTTCTAATTTGTTTGATATTTGTTTTTTTTTTTCCTTTTTCAAATTTTTTTTCCCAATACTTAAAACATTTTGATTTTTTTTAATTTATTTATATTTTATACTTTCTATAGTTGTTTATTTTTTAAATATTATTATTATTTAATTTCTTATTCCATTTTTTTAATTTTTCTTTTAAAAGGTTGATAATTTTGTATTTTGTATTTAATTTTTTTACTTTGCTTTTGTTATGTTTTTCAAATTTGTGTATTTGTTTTGTTTGTCAAGTTGTCTTCCTCGAGGATTGACCTGTGGTTGAGAAACAACGACCCGGTGGAATCGAATCTGTCAAAGTCATTTAGGGATTACACCTGACCTATGCCACACCAGCCATATGTTGACTTTATTTTTTACCATGTCTCACCCCCTGGCACATGGCACAACCACCCCCCATGAGGTTTTACCCTGGGTCACCTTGTTGACGGGGCCCATCGTCAACCGATTGTACTAGTGGGACTTGACTTGAATTTATGTTTTAAATGTATTTAAATATTTTCTTTTAATTGTGTTTCAAAACAATTTTTGTTTGTTTTTTTATTTTTTTAATTGTTTATTTATTTATTTATTGACCATTTTTATTTATTTATGTTATTTTTAATATTTTTTCAAAAAATTATTATTATTATTATCATTTTGTTAATTTATCTAAAATTTTTTGTGAATCATTATGTTTAGATTATTATTTTTTTAAATATTATAATCTTTAGATATAAAATTCAAAGGAAATTCATAAAATTTACTATTTTTTAAACTTTTTTTGTTCAATTTTTTCCAATTATTTACTCGACTAAATTATGTGTTGCATTGATTGATATGTCATTTTTAGAAAAAGGTCTCGAACGCTATAGTTTTTTCAATATTTCTATATAAAAGAAGTGTATTTTTTTTTAAGTGTTTAATATTATTATTTTTTTAGTGACATTTATATTTTGTGTACTGAAGTATTGTTTTTGTCAATCAACCACTTTCATTTATTCATAAACATATTACATCATTTTAGCAGTTGTATCAAAACTATTGTAGCCTCACTCTGACCGGATTTGTTGGCCAAAAAATAAAAATAGGAAGTTCGAGATAATAGCGAAACAAAAATATAGGTCCACATATCAACAACCCATAAGGCCCAAAACTGAGAAAAAATACAAAAAAATAACCATTCCTCTTCATCATTCCTCAACATTTTTCGGATTTGGATCCACATTTTTACCCTCACCTTGGTTGTAGAAATAATCATGCACATGACACTCCATGTGCACCATGCACCCCTCAAAGTTATCCATTATGTCTTGAAGAATTTTTTGGGTTTTGCAGAGGGACTATTGGCAGTCAAATATATGCCACTAGTTGTTATGGATGTCGTTGAGAAAAAAATCACCTCATTGAGTTCTTTGTGTCATTGCTGAGCTTGTTGCTCTATACCTTCATGGATAACCCAAATTTGGGCTTCCAACAAGCTCAATGGTGGCAATAAATCTACATGCCCAAAAGAGTCTCATGGCGGTTGGTTAATGTCCCCCACATTGATTTGTGGGCCTGCTGGTGGTAAATTGTCATGGCCATGCTTCCTAGCCCCATTGACACAACATAAAAATGAAAAACTTGACATTGAAAAATTTGGTCATCAAACATAAATGACCCACATGTCATACCACTCCCTTGAAAAACTAGAGATTTACCTTTCCAGGTCGGGGAGGGGCAAACCACCTTCCCCTTATATGAAAACACTAGGGAAGAGAGGAGGGAGACTCGACACCTATGATCCAACCACTACTAGGGGATCGAGCACACACTAGAATTAGCTGAACAACCCTTCAATATATTCCCATACTATCCTTCAATGGCTTATGTCATGTATATTTGTCACATGCCTCTCCTCTAAAATATTAATTAAATTTATAATATAAAAATATCCTTTATCAGGGAATTTCCATTTGCACCTTTCCATTCAAATATTTTGCAAGTTTTCGATGTCCCCTCTCCATATTCAAATATTATCCATTTAAGTAGTGATTAATATTCAGTTAAGTAATTTTTTGGGCCCAATTTATGTGCATTGAAAAAATAATATTATTATAATATTATATACATTTCTATAATATAATATAATATAACATGAAAATTAGATAATTTCCGTAAGAGGAATATCGTTGCGCCATTCTACTTTGAATCCCCTTCGTTTTCCCCTAATAGCTCACACCTCATACATTTTCCAAGTGTCACATGAGTGTGCCTTCCCATTGCTAAATTTCGCAATGGGTTCACCCTCCTCAACTGTCATTGTTTGAGTGCTTGCCAAGTTTCAGGCACATATGCATTCCCAATCTAAGAAGGAATTTCATGTGTGTGTGTATTCCTTCATATCTCTCCATAGAAAAAAAAAATATTGTTCTTGAATAGGGAACATATAAATTTCTTGCCCCAAATGTAAATCTTACTACAAAACTTCACCAAGGTAAAAATTCTTAAATCACATTTAACATGTGAGAGCTCGTCACCTGGAATTACATCCTTACCCACAATGAAGACAATAATTTAATATCTTTCCCATTTCATAAATTTTACAATATTTACAATAGTAGAAACATGGAAAAATTCACATTCAAACTTTCACTCCAACAACAAATGGTGGAATAATAATTTCCACTCTCCTTCATAACAATAAAAGTTAGAAAAGCTTTTGTTTACCCCAATGATCCAAGAGCATATACAGATTCATATTTTCTTTCTCAATCAACTTGCATAACCCAAGGGATCCCTTCCACTAACATATCATTACCTGAATAACACCCCCTATTAATTCCTCGATGATTTCCAAGGAACCAACCAAAAAGAAAAGTCTCTTTCATAGCTCATTTTGAGGACATTTATGACATATTTCCTTGATGAATAATTAGATATAAAAAAATTTCTCTATTATGAAACTAACCAAACCTTTTTCCGGAATAACTTTCAATCAAAATTCACCCCCAAACCCATTTATGTGTATCCCTCACTCTATACTCAATAATTGACTACATTATCCCTCTCACGATGATATTTTGTGGGTGAAATGAGTAGTTTCACATGTCAGGTTAGAAGTTTCCAAATAAGTATTTTCTCATCCTTATAAGTGATATTTTTTATACAATTCCCCCGTACTTTTCATAATTATGGGGAGTTGGTAGTTCAATTACCAGTTCCCTCATTAGTTAAGTTCTTGGAAAAATGGGAAAGTTTGGAATTTTAATTTCAACTCAGAAATAAATTTATGGGGAAAGGGGTTCCCACATGCAACACTTTTATCCATCCTCCCATTAATTCCCACTCATGACATCATGTTCAATATAGGTGCTCCTCCAATTTAATCATTTTTTGGAAAATTTTCATTATCAGTGAAACATGCTTACAACATTAAAGGTCTTAAACAAAATGAACATGTTGAAATCTCTTAATTATACTTGTCATAATTATATTGACAATTGATGTTGAAAATAGTTTTTTATAATCCCTTTCCCCTTAAAGGAACACAACCTTGGTGTTCTACTATTTCATGTAAAATATTTATATAGTAAAAAATGGGTATGCAATCCTCATGGAATTCTCTAATTCCCTTCTGGCATCATCTAATCCAAAATGTTTTCATTGCACCTTTTCCTTCATGATGGCTCAATTTAATATTAGTGTTTCATTCCTATTTACTATGCATTATTGATCTAGTTGGAATTCTCTTCCGAGTTCTACCTAAATCACATCTCAATAAATAACATTGTTAGCATCATGTACATGTATCTTAACTAAAGATACATAAAAAAAGGTTATGTCATTTCACAATAGGAGGTAAGGAAATCACATATGCTATTAGTCCCACACTCTCTAAGATCTCAAATGGTCCATAGTAGTGAGGCATTAGCTTATCATAAGTTCTAATTATTAGAGAAATTCCCTTGGGTTTTATCCTAAGATTAGCATGGTATCCTAATTTGAACTTCCTAGTAGTATGATCATGTTCATATAACTCTTTTGTCAATCCTATACTACCTTTGAATCATGCTTGATATTTCCAATTCCTATTTTAATTCTTGAAACATTTTTGGTTAAAGTGTAATTTGATCCATTAGATTCTCCCGAATAATTGGAATTTTACATTTTCTTCTATATAGGGCGTGAAAATAACTCATTTCCAATGATGGCTATTATCTATTATATAGGAACTCTTCCACTAGTAACTAATCTTCCCACTTATTGTAATTTTTCATAACATAAATTCTTAACATATCTTTTAGAACCTTCTTTACGCTCTCTATTTTCCCATTTGTTTGAGGATGATAGATGGTGGTTAAAGCTAATTGTTTCTAAAATACCATACATAAATCCTTAGAAGTTTGAAGTATAATATATGTCATGATCTACTATGATTGTCTTCTGTAAGCCATGTAGTATGCAAATTTCCCTCATAAAAAAAATTACAATATCGATTTATTTATAGGTGGATTTCACAGGAATGAAGTGAGTTTTATTTATCCACTTATCCACGACTAGAATTATTGTATCATGTTGCTTTGTTTTCATTGGTATTCTAGTGATGGATTCTATAGGTATAACTTCCCACTTCCATTATATATTTTTAATGGCTGCAACAACCTTGTTGGGAATTTATGCTCAGCGTTAACTTTTTAGTTTTCTATACATGTAGAAATGTATTTAATGATCTTCTTCTTCATCTCTCGACAATCAAATATCCTTCTTATTACTTTCAAATTTTTATAACAATATAGGTGACTTGAATAATGCCACTTATGTATTTCATCCATGACGAAAGTATTAATTTTTTTTGGACTTGGTATGTACAATGTGCCTTTCTACATCAAAATCCATCTTTGGTTAACTAATATCCTTCATACTTTGACCCCTTGAGCTCTTGTTTCAAGCATTCCTTTGCTTGGCTAAAGTGTTCATCAATCGTTAGGACTTATTTTATTCTTTCTTTTATATTTGACTCACATACATCAATTTTTTCCATATGTATTTTTGAATACTACAATTAAGTTAATTTTCCACTAAATTTAATTTCCCATTAATATGTTTGACTTTAAAAAAATCACTAGCTAGAGCCATCTAATTGGATTTCCTAGTGTCCAAACAAGGATGACTAACAATTATTTCAAATCACTATGATCTGTCATGAACCCAAATATTTCCCAAAAAAAAAAGTGTCTCTACACCTTTAAGGAAATTATAATGGCCATAACCACCATATCATTTGTAACATGGTCCTCCTCATACTTATTTAGTTTCATAGATGCGTAAATGATTATATACCCATCCTACATGAGAACTGCAATCATTCCTTCCTTAAAATCATCTATACAAAATGATAAATACTCATCTAGATCAATAATGTTCAATATGGGTGAATTAGTCAAAATAATTATTAGGTTCTTAAAGATTTATTTACACTATACCAACCATATAAATATAACCACCTTTATTTGAATTGAAGTGATTAGATGACCAAAAATTGAGAATCTTAAAATGAAATTTCTATAATGTCCAACCAATCCCATATATGGCCTTACTTTTGGTACATACCTAGAAGTTGTCCACATGATGATTGCATTGATCTTCCTAGGTTCTATTGGAACTACTTCCAAACCACATGTCCCAAATAATGAATTTATTCTCAAATAAGTCACACTTTTTGTACTTAGCATATATCTAGTGTTCTCTTAGTATTTATATTACTAACTTGAGTTTTTCTTCATGCTCTTCTTTGATCTTTGAATAAATTAAGATACCATCAATAAATATCAACACAAAATTTTCCAAGTACATCTCGAGAATGGTATTCATTAGGAACATAAATGTATATGGTGCATTGGTAAGCCCCAAATGACACCATTACAAACTCATACTTCCCATATGTTTTCCTAAATGTAGTTTTATGGATGCCCTCATCCTTGATCCCGACTTCATAATATTTGGAACTAAAAATCATATTTGAAACCATTGTGGCCCTTCTCATCTAATTACAAAGATTAATGATCCTAGGTAGTGGAAACCTATTACTGATAATAATTTTATTCAACTATCTATAGTTGATGCATAACCCAAAGGTACTATCCTTCTTCTTGATAAATTGTGTTGGTGCTCCCAAAAGAGGAACATAAGGCCTAATGTAATCATTTTCCAACTTCTCCTTCAATTGTATTTCAGGTCCACCAAATCATTTTTTCTCATCTGATAATGTACCTTAGACATAATAAATACCCCTGGCATAAGCTCTAATAGGAAATAAATTTTTGCTTTAAGAAGAAATCCTAGTATTTCCTCTAGAAATGCATCCAAATACTCTTGTAGAATTAGGTTTTCTTCAATTTTCATCTTTTTATCATCTAAGGAATATAATACATTAATGAAATAATAAACATCATTTTCTACAAAATGTATTTGTAATATTCCTAATTAGCATTGAGCTAGTTGGAATAATATTTTTTTCTTTTTTCATTAAGATAGATGAATAATAGGGTAAAGAGATCCATAAATCTCTTTAGTAGGAATAAAACCACTTCTAATGTGAATGTGAATCATTTTATCTATTGAATGAAGCACTATTAGGTGTGAATGGGGGATAAAGCATGTGGATTGTTTCAAGGTTGACCAAATCAACAACGATGTCAGGGAGGTAGTGGAGAGTTATTGGAAGACAACACAGTCATAGTGGGAAGGAGTCTCCATGAGAGTAGCATATTTAATGAGTGGGACCAAGGGTGAGAAATATCACAAAGCATATAAAGAATGAGATGGGATCCATAGAAGGCATTCTGAATAATTTTTATGTTTGGCCTTTTATGACTTTCTGCATGTTTTAGTTGTTTAGCGGAGTCTGCTGTGTTGTTTAGCACAAGGGTGTTTTCGATCGGGAATCCCACCCTCATCCTCGGGGGACTTTGAGTGCCTACTTAGGAGAGGCTAGTTGAACTTCATTTCCACTATTTTGCATTAGGCCTAGATTCATCCATCTTCAGCAACACAGTCTCCTTCAAGAATTGCGTTATTTTGCAGGGCAGTTGTAGTGGAGAGTCAAGTACCCAAGTTTTTGAGCTTGTTTTCGAGTGAGGGGAGCATCCCTTCATCCGAAGGATCTATTGGGAGAATTTTCAGCCATTATTATATAATATAAGCCACCTCCCAGTAGTCACATAGTTGCAGAGCATTATTCAGCCTTAGGGCTTCAATTTTCATATTTTGTATTTCTGGAAACCCCTTCTAGGTTGTCTTGGAATGGTGCTAGGAAGCCTAGATCTCTGATCCCGAAATTTTCTAAGAATTATATCAGAAGTTCTATGTATTTCTAGTTTTACGCTACATTTACTCTCCATATGACTGTGCAGTCATAGCCTTCCAGAATTTTTTATAGCAGCAGTTTCTCATTTTTTATGTACTAGGTAATTTGAGGCTTGTTTTGGCCTAGCTTGAGTGTCTTTTTCCTCAAGATCTTGTACTCATTTTCTGCTATGTTATCTAATAAAATGGCTCTATGATCTGCTCATGTTGATGTAATGATATTTTATTTCATTTTCCAGTTTTATTTTCTATATTCATGTCTTTCCTAATTTTTGGATATTACATTGGTATCAAAGCATAATCTTGGCTCAGCCTGTGTAGATCAACATCTATGTCATCAAAAGAACGAGAGCCTCTCACAGAACGGGAGAAGCATTATATTAATAGAAATCAGAGTTTTTATTATACAAACAATGAATAAGACAAAGGAAAAACTCCAATATCATGGGAAATGGATGAAAAGGAGTTTCCAAAGCATCTTCTCCAAACCATGCCTAATATTGCCAGATAAATCAAGGAGATGAGGATGGAAAGACATAAAGAGACCCAAAGAAGGTTCCTACATGGAGAAAGCTCTGACACTTCACATCACTGGTGTGAGAAACCAGTAATGTAGCAAGTTTCCCAATGCTCCACTATGCCTACATTCCTAGCAATAGGAAATGGAGGTGGAGGACCCAAAGAACAAGATACTCTTGAAGATTATTTTCTAGAGTATGAGTCTCAATCTCAAAGATTCAAAGATAATATGAAATTTCAGGAGTTATGTCAAATCAAGGACAAAAGGACACCTCAGAATAATAATAGTAGTGGAGGGTACATGTAGAACAATGATCTGCATCGCACTATGGGTAGATTTGTTTTGCCTGCTTTTGATGGGTCATCCAAGTGCACAACCAAGTCTTTGGTGGAGAAACTAGACATATATTTTCAGTTGAATCAAGTATTGAAGATTGAAGCCATTAAGATAGCATCGCTGCACCTTGAAGGTGAGCCACATGATTGGTGTTTTCACGGTCTTTCTACGTTGGGGCATGCCAATGTGACTGCATATGCAGAATTCACCTAGAGGTTAGTAGAAATTTTTGATCGAAGAGACCTAGAGGAACCTTTTGTTGAGCTAGCCAAACTCAAGTAGTCAGGTAATCCAGAGACCTATATCTCTCAATTTCTAAAACTTTTCGTCATGGTGCCAGATTTATCTTCAGCTAGGAGGGTTTATATGTTCATTGATTGGCTAGTAGAGCCTCTGCATGGGTTGTTTAAGTCCGCTAGACCGACTATGCTCCATGATTCCATTAAGGGAGCTAGGGACTTATAGGATGATTTTTCAAGAGCAAGAGCTCCATTTCAGAAAAATCCCACTTTTTAGTCCAAGGGGAAAAATTTGAAGGTTCTTCCTCCAAAGGAGAACTAGAACAAGGGGCCTCTTAGTGATGATGTCTGAAGAGACTTGAGGAGGAGGAATCTTTGCTTCACATGGCAAGAACCATGGGCACCAATGCATCGATGTGTTGCGGTGAAGGCACACTATATTGAGGTGTTCTTTGATAGTGAAGAGGAGGAAGGAAGAACTAGAAGGAGACATCTGCGCAGTGGCAACAGGAGAGGATCTGGCACCACTAAGAGGTGGAAATGGGGCATTTGATCCAATTTGAGGGGCCCTTGAATCTTTGTGGGGAGTACCAAATTATCTGACTTTGAGATTCCGAGGTACAGTTCACGGGAAGCGGGTATCATATTGAGTGATAGTGGGGCTACTCATAATTTTATTGATGCTCAGCTAGTGCAGAGGAGAACAATACCCATGTATGATTTTGAGGGATTGTCAGTTTTGGTTCGAGGAGCTAGAACCATGTAGTGTGTGAAGTATGTCCCGACATTGTGTGTAACCTTGGGGACATACACTTTGACTGGTCATCTCTTTTTGGTTGACATTCCTGACACCAATGTGATATTGGGTGTGAAGTGGTTGATTACTTTGGGTAAGGTCACTACAGATTGGGATACTTTGTAGATGGAGTGAATAGATAAGAAGAGAGGTAAGCATTATATGATCATGGGTATGCAAACCTATCCATCTCAGGAAGCCTTTGCACATAATATGGAGACTAATTTGCATAGAGTAAGAAAGGACAAATCAATCCACTCAGATAGGCAGTCTACTCTAGACCATGATGTTGTAGTGTTTGGAGGCATTTCACCAGGAAGGCCACCGGACTAGGAGTTGGTTAAAGAGTTCTCACAACAAGTTGCACCATTGTAGATATGGCTAAGAAGGGAGCCTTGGAAGAGACTAACACAATGCATAGGACCTTTGATTGGATCAAGGAGGAGATGGATATTTGTTCGTTATCGGTATTACCAACTATCATCAAGCCTCTTGCACTAAGAAATGATGTTTCAGAAGTGGATGATGGCACAATTATGGTGAAAAAGGGCTACCCCATAGCCTTTGAGAGTCGGAAGATACTTCCACATTGGAAGGAGTCTTCCATATATGGTAAGGGGTTGTTGGCATTCATGCATGCACTGGCCAAAATAAGGAGGTTTTGGAGGGGAAATAGCTTCCAAGTAAAGATTGGCCACCATAAACTTCAATCTTTTCTTGAGAAAAAATAGTTGCAAGGAAGGAAGCGAATGTGGGATAGCATTATTCTAGCATGTGTCTTTGGTATTAAGCATGTCAAAGATGGGATCAATGAAGTGATAGGTGCCTTATTACAGAAGCCAGTAGCACTGTCATTGATGGGTGTAGATCTAGATTGGGAGTCCCAGCTATTGGTAGAGTATTCCAAGAACCACTTCACATGTGAGGTACTTGATGGATAGGTGACTAATGAGAGGTATAGAGTGATGGATGGAGTCATCTATTACCAGGATCAGATCTTCTTGACTAAAGACTCCAAGCTCAAGGAGAAGTTTTTACATGTTGCATATGACTCACTCCTTTTCGGCCACCTAGGTTTCATCAGGACATATCATGCCATTAGGGAGATATTCTCATGGGAGGGTCTCAAGGAGGATGTGCTCCAGTATATCAGGAAGTGCATAGTTTTCCTAAAGAATGAGGAGGAAAACAACCATCCTGAAAGGTTGTTACAGTCACTTCCTTTTATGAGAGAAACATGGTAAGAATTGTATCTTTATAATCATTGGTCAAGTAACAAAGCATTTACATTCCTTTTCCATCTATTTACAGTGAATTACTATACAAGAGGGCAAGCCTCTCCTAGGACTTCATGTTCTTCTTGGGACCACAGTCAGTGATTGAGTTAGACACTTACTAGAGGGCTTTGGGCTGGTGTTTTTTGGTTTGGGGTGTACCCAGTTGACACCAAACACCAGTTACTACCCCCAGGAATATGTTCAGATAGAAGAAGCAAGTAAGTGGTTGGGAAGCTACTTACCACAATGTGTTCCAGGGTAGAAAGGAGCAGAACTGCGCTGGTTCCACTTGGGGGAATATTGTCACCATCCGAAATTTCATATGGAAATTAGTGTATATCTATTTTTAGTTCCATATGGTGATGATTTTCTATTCATTTTTGTTAGAATGGGTGGGGAAAACAAGGTCCTTAGAACCAAATATTGGATTTGAGAGAGTTAGGATGTATTCCGGTCTCTTGAGGACAACATTGCTACAACCCAAGATCAAAAAGAGTTGTACACAGATCATGGATGGGAAGAGAGACATCGTGGGGTGGAAAATTTGGTTTATCTCCATTTTTAGCCATACAGACCACTTACATTGTAGAGGCAGGGGACTGAGAAGCTTTTTTATGGTCCAGACAGGGTGAACCATCTTGTTGGGGGAGTAGCATATGGGTTGGAGCTTCTCATGGGGAGTAATATCTCCAACATTTTTCATGTCCCATGCGTCAATGAGGCCATTAGACAACATGTAGTTTCCACCATGGATATCCCACTTCTTTCTGATGTGAGCCATTTGTTTTTATAACCAAGGGTTAACTTGAACACTTGGGAGGGGCAGCTAAGGGGTAGGTTGATTCGAGAACATCTGATCAATGGAGGAATTTATCGGATGACGATGTCAAAGGGGAAGGAGAGGATATTTTTCAGCATCCATCCTTGCAGTTGCTTGAGGAAAAGAAACATTTGGGAGGGGAGGATTGTAATATTCCTAATTAGCTTTCAGCTATTTGGAATATTAATTTTTTCTTTTGTCATTAAGATAGATGAATAAGAGGGTAGAGAGACCCATAAATCTCTTTAGTAGGAATAAGACCGCTTCTAATGTGAATGTGAATCATTGTATGAGTTGAATAAATCACTCTTAGGTTTGAATCGGGGCTAAAGCATGTGGATGGGTTCAAGTTTGACCACATCAACAACATTGTCTTGGAGGTACTCAAGAGTTATTGGAGGATAGTGCAGTCATAGTGGGAGGGAGTCTCTATGAGAGTAGCATATTTAATGAGTGGGATCAAGAGTGAGGAAGCTCACAAATCATATAAGGAAGGGGATGGTAGCCATATAATGCATTCTGAATATTGTTTATGTTTTTTTTTTTATGACTTTCTGCACGCTTCAGCTATTTAGTGGAGTTTGTTGTGTTGTTTAGAACAAGGGTGTTTCCGAGCGGGAATCCCACCCTCATCCTTGGGGGACTTCGAGTGCCCACTTGGGAGAGGTTCATTGAGCTTAATTTCCACCATCCGGAATTAGGCCAAGCTTCAGCAATCTTCAGCAGTGGAGTCTCCTTCAGGAATTGCGTTATTTTGCAAGGCAGTTGTAATGGAGGGTCAAGTACCCAAGTTTTTTAGCTTGTTTTGCAGTGAGGGGAGCAACCCTTCATCTCAAGGATATATTGGGAGAAGTTCCAGGAATTATTATATCATATCAGACACCTCCTAGTAGTCACACATTTGGAGAGAATTATTTAGCCCTAGGGCTGTAATTTTCATATTGTGTATTTTTGGAAACCCCTTATGGGTTGTCTTGGAATGGTGCTAGGAAGCCTAGATATATGATCCCAGAATTTTCTAAGAATTATATCATCAGTTCTATGTATTTATAATTTTACCCTATATTTATTCTCCATGGGAATGCACAGTCATAGCCTTTCGACGTTTTGTATAGCAACAATTTCTCATGTTTTATGTACTCGGTCATTTGACGCTTGTTTTGGCCTAGCTTGAGTGTCTTTTTCCTCAAGATATTGTACTCATTTTATGCTATGCTATCTAATAAAATGGCCCTATGATATTCTCATTTTGATGTAGTTATATTTTACTTCATTTTCCAGTTTTATGTTCTATATTCTTGCCTTTCCTAATTTTGGGATATTATAGTATTTATTTGTAAGGATGAAATCTATGTCACTATTATTATTAAACACACATGATAATGTGGACATAATTTAGATCATCATTGAAATTATTTTATTCATATAAATATACATTTTTATACAACGTCTTAGGACCCTTGATTTTAATATTCCAAGTGGTCTCTTGGAATCCATTGACTATTCGTATTCCACATGAAAACCCTTAGTGGATTAAGTGCCCAACATTCCCCCCTTAATTTTAAGGAGTATATATGATTCCAAGAAGAGGAAATACAGAAAATGAAAAAATTCATGGAAACAATTTGTTGATTGTGCTCTCTAAAATGATGGTATAAGGTGGGAGAACTTGAGGTCTAAACTAGTTGTGGTCTAGCGAAGGGAAAAAACCAAAATGAACACTTATGTGGCATTGATTTGTCTTTGGATATCTAAATCTGGGTATGGACGAATCTCACTCTAGGCTCAAGAAATAGGTTTAGAGTTTGGAAGAGACTCACTTGATGTATCTTTGAAGCTTATAGATTACCATAAATCAATCCCCTGTCATATACAAGATGAGAAGATGAAGATATCTCAACTAAAAGACATGTGAATAATCAAGAATATTATGTCGTATGACTCAAATATATTCTTTGCTTTTGAAGTCCATTACTAAAAAGAAATCCATCCAAGGTGAATCTTCGTTCTTGCAGGATTTTTTTTTCTAAATCATTTGTTTGAATGATGAATTTGGTTACCACAATGATTACAAGGGTGAACATCAAAACAATGATCTTTCACATGTCCAACACTATCAAAATGTTGACTTCTACTAATTTGTGGTTGTTGTGGAAGAGGATAAATATATGGAACATGTGAAGATGAACCATTCGAAAGAAACCCAACACTCTGAAATTAAACCGGCTGGAAATAGTTCAGAATATGAAAGGACACCTTTGTGTCATATCCAAGATTGGTTTTGTTCTTTTCGTTGACAAGCTCTTCCCAAGGTCTGATGATGGGATTAGGAAGTGCAAGCTTAACTTATGTGTCTTTATAAAAAAATTCTCCTGAAATGGGAACTTGGTGTAAATCATCCTCAAATTCAAATAATTTATATTGATGGTAGTATTTCTTAATCTCAAATTGAGATTTTTTTTTAACAAAATCAAGTTCAAAATGATGTCTTTTCCATTGTAACTCATCTTTCTCTAGTTGTGATTCAAGTTGTGAAAACTCGATCTTTTCGTGGGCATTTTGTAAACAAATTTCAATGTTAAAGAGAGTGTCCTTACCAATTTCGACTGTATAATGAACAATGGAGTGTATTAAAGTAGTTAGATACTCTAATAACTCAGTACTTATGGTCATTTCCTTAATTGTTTAAGCTCGTTGAATGATTTTTTTTTCAACATACATCTAAATGAGATATGATCAGTGGATCCCACCAGTGGAATAGGTTATTGATTGAGTTCCAAATGGAAATTTTTGGCTAAAATAAGATGGAGCGCTTCCAAATGATGTGCTCCTCCCAAATAATTTCTCACTTTTTAATTTAAAAATCCTATTCCACGGTTCATTTTATTATGTTAATGGCCATCAATATGTTAATATACATACCATACATGTTTATCTGGATGATTGTAAGTGGGTTCCAACAATCAATTAGCATCCATGGATATTTCAACAATGGATAGGATGAGGTGCAAGGAATGGAAGATACTTTTCCTTTTGATAAAGGATGTTGGATTATTGGTGGTTTTCTTTCCAAGAATATCTAGTTAGAACATCCCGATCGTGGCTAAACATCCTCTACATATGCTACACTCAATATATAATACACTGAAAATTGTGTAATCATTTGTCAAGGAGTTTGAAATCGCATTGTGATGCCTTAAAAATCAAATTCTATTTTTTTCTTGATGGAATATTGTTTTGTGCATTGACTCGTCTCTTTGAATGGCATAAGTTTATCCAAAATTTCTCTAACAATAGTTCAAAAAAGCAATGAATCAATGCCCCATGCCAATTGAGTATGGTGCAAGGTATCTATCCCTTCTATCCTTTATTCTAAAAATGGTTGAAGCAATAGACCTTCTCCACTTTCAATAGGCCCTCACAACACTGAATTTGACTTGGAACCATCTGGCAAGAAATGGATGTGCTCTATGATAGTGACATGGAGAGGAAGTTTCCATACTAACATATTCTTTAACCAAGCCAAATTCTAGATCCAAATATTTAAAAAAAAAATATTCTCGATAAACTGAAAGATCAATTGGTGCACTTGGTCATTCTTCATCGTATACATCAACATATTTAGCATCATCAAAATGATCATTTCCCAAGACTACGAATCTAAAAAAAATGATTTCGTTTGATTCACGCCCGATATTAGCATATTTGAAATCATCTAACAATGGAAGAGAAACATATTGATAAGGGGGGATTTGAAAAAGAGAAGAAATATCAAATATCTCTTCACTTTCGTACCCCTCTACCTATGTAATGTGACTTCCTTGTACCTGATCGAAATTTGAAACAACAACTTGGAAATAAAGAGAGTGTGATGAACTAGTTGGTGGAGCACATTGATCAAGGGGATCATGATACAAAGAGTAATGGAATGTAGATGATATAGGTGACCGATTTCCCTTAAATAAGTAATACTTTTAGTGGAACAAGAGTCACGATTGAGATTCAGAATGTTAATATCATCTTCAGAAGTGGAATAATTAGCCTTCATCGTAGGCTCCATGAACCATTCGAAGGTTTACTCCATAGGATCTTGAACGTGAGAAGTGGATGAAGGTTGAAGAAACGAATCAAATATCTAATTTTCATATTCCCCAAATTTGGAATCATTGTAAGGAGGAACCCACATCGGAACTAAAGAAGGATGAGGACAAGGAAAAAAAGGAATTGTAGTTTCCTCCTATGAAATTGGAGGTGTCTCATGAATTACAAGAGTTGGGGAAGCAGAAAATCCAAGGGGTTGAGTTTCACCGTGCAAAGAGGTATGAACCACACACTCAAAATTTTGTTTAAATAAATCGAAATCTATGTCTTCTTCAATAAATTCATAACAAAAGTGAAGGAATCGATTAGAAAAATCCTCATCTAACTCATTAGGTTTCATTATTAGTTGATTAATTCTTTTAAGAAAATATTTGTAATCATACATATCAAATGCTAAATGAATCTCCTTGATGAGGTGCTCAAAAGAATGAATAGAAGCAAGTGGTAGGGCATGACACTAGTGGTTAACTCGGTCTTCAAGTGTGACGCAGAAAATAATACAAACCTTGTGTTCACATTCAATTTCATAGTGTAGAGAGAACTCCAGAAAAAAAATATTCATGCTTGGTAGTGAGTGTATCACCCTCCCTATCAAACTTAAATTGTGATAATTCATCAAGTTGTTCCATGGAGATGAAAAGTTTACCATGGGATAGGTTAGAGAAACATTATGGGATAATTATTTAGGGAAGAGCCATTTCATATAAGAGATTCAAAACAAACTCAACGAGCACATATTTTCATTTGGCCCTCCTTCTAGAACCATTTTTTGATGGTGTCGGAAAATCCATCAACCATGCGTGTCTCTCCAATGAAAAGACCCAATTAGACTTCACACCATTTGGTGTAGGAGCCCCTCCGAGAATAATTCCCAGCCGTTGTATATTCTTATAGATATGTCTTGGCTACAATTTACAACACAAGAGAGGATTGCGGAGGCAATTTCGGATTATCAAGTGAGTATGCCTTGTGGATTTTTCAAATGAAGAATGTATCAAGGTTCTTCTACCGAAAGTGGAAAGAAAAGTGAGCCTTTTAAAGACAAGTAATAGTACTAATCTGGAAAAGACACACGAGCATATACATATGAATGAATCGTTGGAAAAATTTGGAAATAGTTCAATTAGAAGCAACTATTTTTAAGAAATATACAACGCTTCAACAAGAAAAGTACCAAAGCCATCAAACAGTTTAATTTCCTTAGTACAGATGAAACAACATACAACGAAAACATTTAAAAAATAGTATTACAATATTTAAGGCATACGCATGAAAGTGTGTTGGCTCACCGAGCCTCTGATTAAGCAAAAGTTCCAAGATATATCAAGACAATGAAAATCACTAGCCCCAATAGTGGAGCATTAGACTAGTCACTTTCTCCTCCAAAAGAACTATTTTCATCTCTAATTCCCAGTAGGAGGAGCCAACGTGAAAATTAATTTACATGAGAAATGAGGGTGTATATATAACAAATGGGTGATCCATCACCTCCCTTGTGACACTTGGACTACCCTCATGATTGTTTGACTTTTCAGTGACATTTTGACTTCCTACATGACCTTTCACATTACATAGATGTCTCTTGTACTTCCCCTTTACATTACACCTATCCAATATTGGATTTACATAATCCATTAATGATGTGGAAAATGATGACTCGTAATAGGACATGACATGACACTGATGGAATGGATTGCATGATGATGTGGTAGTGCTAAGATGTCCTTCTTGTTGCTTTGTCTTTAATAAAATATGTATCCAATAATTCTTCTTCATGAGATATATGTTTTTTTCTTCATATCCACTCTCTAAAGTGTTTTGAATCAGTATGGAGTCATCATGTGGTCCTAACCTTTGATATTTTGTTGTACACTGGTGTTGCTTTCTCTTCTCACCCGATGATCATATTATCTCTTCCACTACATATGTGTCCTCTAGCATGGTCTCCTTCAAATTTTCCTCCATCATCATCCTGCCATGATAAGATAGAGTACCTATAGTTGAAAACCACTAATGACAATCCAACATCAGTCTAAAAACTCCTAATCTAACATGTTTCATGAAATGACTTGTTAGGGTTGGGACCGGGTGACTGATTGAGTGCTTGAATTAGGGATTCTGTAGTTCTATATAACAAGGTCTGGGATTGAGTGATATATGTGGATATTGGTGGCCACCCACTATTCCATTTGGACCCACACCATCAGTTCTTTCAGTTTTTCACTTTTAGCACAACTTACTATTTTTAGTAGGTTTTCAGGTCCTGAACTTCCAGAGCCGTTTTGGGGCCCTAATGATCTAGGTGGATATTTTTGGCCTCCCACCTATTCCATTTGAACCCCCACCATTGGTTCTTTCATTTTTTCAGTTTTGGCACAACTTACTATTTTTAGCAGTTTTTCGGGTCTTTAACTTCTGGAGCCATTTTGAGACCCTAAATGACATTTTTTGGGAACTTTGGGAGCAACATGGGTCCTTGGACCGATGCTTCCCACATCAAAAGTTTTAGTCCTTGGATATATATTTCTAATTAGGTATGGTGCATGTGAAATGGAGATCGTATGCCAAATTTATGTCCCCAGGAAGTTGAAACGCCAATTTACCCAAACGGGGCCCATAGTTTTGGCACTTCATCTCCTAGCGTTAGGTTTTTGGATGTTTAGGGTTTTCCATTTTTTAGGGTCTCGTGATTTAGTATATTGGTAGAACAAATTCACAGGGTAACATAAGACAAGTCTTTGGAGTCTTAGGACCTAGCCTTCTTGGACTTAGAGAGGGCTCTCTCTATTGTATGCAAAGGATCTGAACTTTTTTCTTTAGATGGATGATTTTAGGCTGGTTGTGAAGTTTATGGTTTGTTTGTTTGTTTGGGTTGGGTAAAATGATCAAGTAGAAATAGGTGGAGTGAGAGGTCATCAAATCATTAGGCTATGGAGTCTATGAAATTCATGGATATCTCGATAATGAGTCAGAGTGCATCACAGGGAAAATCTAGTGTGGTCAATGGATCTTTTAAGGTTATGTGTGAAGTGAAATGGATATTAAGTTGGGGAAACAAGGTAGGGAAAAGGGCAGTGAGTAATCCTTTATCATATACCCATAAACAAGAAGGTCTTAAATATTGATAAGAAAAACATAATAATCATGAGATAGGGAAAACCATTAACTTAATGACAATACTTAAACAAATAGACATTCAAGATGAACAATTCAGTGAAACACAGAAAGCAAGAAAACCTATCTAACTTTAGTGATTTCACCTTGAAGGTTTGAAAACATATAAGATGAAAAATAACGTTAATCAATGAAGAGGGAATGCCTAAACGTCAATGATCAAGCTAAAAATAACTTTAAGGCAACTTCCCAAGCATGGACAAAGGGCATGATCAAAACATGGCCTCTTTGGCTAAACCTAGCAAGTAATACTTCAAAGAGAGATTCGAAAACAGAGTTTAAATAACATCAAATAGGCAGGGCTAACCATAAAACATACTTGAAACTACTGTATTGAACCATTCATGGAATAAACAAGCTTAGGTGGATCTAAGGAGCAGCTAAGAATTCCTTAAACTAACCCAGCAAAGGAAAACATAAAAACAATAGTAATAGGAAGGACTAAGGTGCCTCAAACAACATTTCTTAGCCTATACTTTTCTGATCTACTACAACATAGAAGGATGGAAACAATGATAAAAAAGAAAACATGAAAAAATTAGAGACACATCACCATTGACCAAGCTCAGGGATCCTACAAGCAAGCTTTCATCATCATCAATCACAGCAAACCATTCACAAGCTCCGTAACACCAAATTTCTCTTCAACCACAAAGAACCATGTATTTCTCTCAAAAGTCATCAAATTCCAACCTTGAAAATGAATCCTCAATTCTCCTTTTAACAAGCAAGGAGGAGAAAAAACTATTAGAGTCTCTAGAAGCCTATTAGCTAATCAGAAATGTCACTATTGTCCTTGAGACCTTGCAAGGTCCAAGGCACAAAATATCTATAAAAAAATTATCGTTTTGGGCATTTTTAGCAAAGAAATTGATATTTGAGGTCTGACAAGCCTCCTAAAACTTTCCAAGCATACATTTTTTACTTTCCCTCTACTAATGGCACAACACTGTGTTTTAGGCTGAATTTCCATGCCAAGGGCGTAGCAGTTGAGCAGGAAAATTGGGTCAACTTGCAGTAGTGTTTTGAAAGCCTTCCCTGTGTCGGAAAAGGCTCCGTGATAGCTCGTTGGAAATCCCTTTGAGTATAATTTATAGATTACCCTTGGTTCTCTGATTTTACCTCTGAAACCTATTAAAAAAGAAAAAATTCCAAGGTTGGTAAAGGCGCAGCACATGTCCTGAAAAGTAGGCTGAATGGTGAAAATTAGGGTGTTTTTGACCCTTTTGAAGGACCAAAACAACTCCAATTGATCTGAAAATTTGTGAGCATGCTACAATAAAGATTAGGATTCCAAAAATGTAAGCCTTTCCTCCTGAATATTATCTGAGAAAAAGCGTAGCACCATATGTGCTACCCCCTTGGCCTCAAAATTAGCAAAAAACCAAAACTTGTCAAAATTCTCCCAAATTTGGTGGAAGTGTGCCTCATGGGTTTTGAGAGACCTATAGAGAAGCTTGTGCCAAGATTCCAAGCCTAGCTTATCCTTTTTCTTCTTTTAGTGCTTGAATTTAAATGAGGGCTTCCTTCAGTTTGGCATAAGCAAGTTTGTTTTTCATTGCATAATGCTTGGTCATCTTTTTCTGGAGAGCAAGGATCCTTTTTATCTTCTTAAAATACTTGTGTTCATTCTTGTAGTATTTAATGACACGTTGTGCCATTTCAAAGTCTCTCTCCCAATCCCTGATTTTTGCATCTTTGCTTTGCAGTAGTAACCTATTGGCCATCTCCTCATCTTCATTATCATTGTCAAGGTCAATGAATTGGGGTTCTTGTTTAGTTTCCCTGCCTCCCTTACCTTTCTTATCATTTTTCATCTTTTCTTTGCCCTTGTCAAGCCTTTGAGCTGATGTAGATGGCAAGTTCCTTTTCCTTTTGGAGGCAGAAAACACTTGCCTTGATCCTCTTTGATATGTGAGAGGGAGAAACTCAAATTTATTTACTAGAATTCTCTTACCATGACTGATCTCAAGATTGCCTTTCGTTTCCTCAATCATATCTGCATTTATGTCTCTTGCATTGTGTTCTTGGCTGCCCTCTTAAGAGTCAATTGCATTTTCCTCCATGCTAGCATTAATGTCATGATCTTCACCCCTGTCATCAACCTCTTGACTGTCCTCTTGGTTCATAGTGTCACTGCTGTCATCATTATTAGGGCTATCAGTCATCATGTTTTCTACTTCATTTCCATGACTATCATTAGCCTCTTCTTGACCTTCTACACAATTTTCATCTTCATTTTTTTCATCTCTATCACTATTTCCATGACTGAGGCTTGTTTCATAAGTGTCGCTTCTATCCTTATTCTCTGCATTGTCCTTACTGTCATTATCTTTTTCATTGTCATTCTCTTCTTCATTGTTGGCCTCTGTGTCACTGTCCTTTTCATCACTGCCCTCTTCCTACTCTTCATCATTCTCTGTGTTGTCACTTTTAGAGGTGTCTTTGTCAGTGTCTTCGTTACTGTTTTGTGCATTTTCATCATTTTCATCCTCTTCCATATATTCATTGTTTTTCCCACTGTCATGCTCACTGTTTTCATATTGATCACTGTCATGTTCACTACCCTTTTCTTTAAATTCTGCCTCTGTCTCTTGATTTTCATCATCATCCTCCTCATCATCATTTTATGCTTCCTCATGACTGTCACTTTCTTCCTCATGACTGTCACTTTCTGCCTCATCATGTGTTTCATCTTCCTCACTGTACTTTGTTTCTTCCTCATAATCACCACTTTCTTCATTTTCATTTTCCTCTTCCTCATCATTTGTTTCTTCCTCTTGACTGTCATTTTCCTCTTTGTCACTATTTTCTTCTTGTTATTTATCATCCTCTTCTTGTTCTGATGCTTTAGGAGAAGGTAAGGGCGAGAATTTTCCTTGAGGAGAGGATTCATGTGGAGAGGATGAATCATGGTTAGTGGGCGTTGATGGAGGAATGGAGGAAGGTGGATGAGATGATGAAGGTAAAATTTGCAGATGAAGAGGCTGTGGATTTGTGAAAACATCATGGGCAATGAACACTTCCCATGGGATACCCTGTTGCTCTAATTGATGCATCACAATCATTTTTATAAGAGAATGGTGAAAAAGACTTTGCATTTGTTGTGAAGGAGGTATCTTTTGCACAACGTATGACATATTGTCAATACTTCTATAAAGATAATAGGGAAAACGTAGTATCTTGGCCCTAGTGAAATGCATAAGAAGTCTTATATGGTAGGAATAAAGTCTAGAAAACCTACCCTCGCATGTAAAATACTTCATAATGACTTTCATTAAGGAGGCATATCTTGCCAAAAAATGGGAAAAGGGAAAAATAGTTTTGTAATCAGCTTGGTATCTTGGTTTCAAGAAAGGCTGATAATGGATCAAGTCCAAACTCACCTTCTTGAACCATTTTTCTCCCATACAAGGTATCCCAGTGGCCATAGCAATTGTATTGGTGGATAGCTCAAAATTTTCCCCAGTTAGATGCACTTGATGGTCATGGAGGTTGAGGATAAAAAGTCTGGTCAACTCCGAGTGACTTTGGACTCTTTGTACTCTTTCACAGAAATCAAGGCATCCTACCTCTTGGAAATATGCAACTATTGTAGGGGATGTTGTCAACTCCTTGGTTTTCAAAGGTTCAAACCTGTTTTCTCTTCCACCCTTTCTCTACTTTCCCCTAGGCCTTTGGCCTCCCTTGCCACTATCACTATTGCCTTCTCTAGACATTTTCTCTTATACTCTTGCTTTGAAATAAAAACCCTTGAACTATTTGTGAAATTATATGGAGAGGTCAAGTGAGATGATAATGAGAAAGGAAGTGATTTGCAAGTGAAGGGAATGATAAGTGAAGAAGGACAATTTGGGCCTCAGTGTACCTTTAGTATGTAGATGGACAGGTGCTCTTTAAAAAAGAGTGTTGTTAGTAGGGGATTAGGTTTTCTCTTCCTTTAGTTTTTTTTTACCTTTCTCTCTAAGTTTCACCTTTAAAACAACATGAGAGGGGGCAGAGCATCTAAATACCTGTTATAAAGACTCCAGGAAGTGCCA
The DNA here is from genome assembly GCA_034641835.2 of Pinus albicaulis. Lineage (NCBI taxonomy): Eukaryota > Viridiplantae > Streptophyta > Pinopsida > Pinales > Pinaceae > Pinus > Pinus albicaulis. Next base: position 497,459,308 of record CM076578.1, on the reverse strand, counting down.
AGCAGAAAATTTGGATGAGTCTTGAGGACGTTGGAGGCTTGCACCAACTTGAAAAGCTTCCTGGCTAAACACATCACATAGTAGCATAACACTCAAGCCCCTGTACGTGCTGTCGGGTTGGCCTGAACGGCCCTGCGCATAGCGCCGGCAGAGCTGCACACTGTTGGGTCGACATTTGTGTAGCGTCTGGACGATAGGTGCGTAGCACCGGTAGAGCTGCACACTATTGGGTCGGCCTGCTATGGCCCTGCGCATAGTGCCCAGGCAAAGCTGCAGGAGATTTTGGGCTTCTGCATGTCCCCACACGTAGAAAATGCGCAGCGGCCTTTCACAAGAGCACAGCGCAGAGTTATAATTTTTGAAGAACACACACACAGGTGCATAGCGGGGTTTTGCAAGAGTGCAACGCCGGGTTCTTCCTGCCCGAAGTCTGCCAGAAACTTAGGAATTTCTCTTGAATACTTCTCACTCCATTTTTACAAGTGAAAAATGGAGTTGAGAGATGAAAGAGATGCTTTAATACTCTTGGAATTAATAAATTAAAACTAGAAACCCACTCTTGCTAATGTTTTGAGTTTTATTTTGTCACTTTATCACTGACATCTCTTTTTCTTTTGCAGGAGGTGACTTAAACAAAAAAATGATCTTTTCTCATCTAAATCTTTCCTCTTTGTTGTTCTTAGGTAACTAATATGATGAATTTTACTTCCTTGACATGTTTGATTCTTAAACACTTTGTTCTCTTCTATTCTATCATAGCAAAACCTCAAAACTTGCCCTCTCTATCATTTGAAAAATAACAGATCTCTTTAAACTCATTTCGTAAGGGTGTGTTCTTTAAAAAAATGTTTGAGGCACCTACCTTTAACCTATCAGTGTCAAAATGTTTCTTTCCTGCATTATAAATTTTGGAACTCGTGTCTTTAACCCCTTTGAGATCTCTGAGTGTGGGTGATCTTTAAAACCTAGTTTCTTCCCCTCTCACTGATTTTCCAGAGGTATAATAGATCTATCTTGCATAGTCACCACAATCTTTACAAACATGTTTATCAATATCTCCCTTTGGCCACTTCTGTCTGTTGCAGGTGCCATGACAAAATTGTTTTTTGTCTCCTTGGTCATTCTTGGAATTTGACAATTTTAATTACTGAACAACAAACTCATAATTGGCTTGGTGTTCCATTTTGACACTTGACCTTATGATTTATTTCCCTTTGACCATTTTTAGGGAAATTGACTGCAATTGAAGGCTTTGTCTCACTCACACTGATACTCTTTCTATTTCCCTCCCTTTGATGAAGTGAAGTATCGTTATCTTGGCAAACCATGGAGGTCACCTTCAGATATCCTTTGAAAAACTTTTGCCATCGTGATGGAGATTTACGGCCTTCATTTCACTTCTTTGCCTACCTTCTCAAACTTTAGGCTTTAGGGTTTTTTCCCTTATTCATTTATAACTTCTAGAAATATTCAATTCATACCTGGTTGCGCTGGTGTGCCTCTGTCCTTGTGATCCTTTGCATTGGCTCCTTGCTTGGAAACACTTTTTAGCCAATTAGTCATAAAAACCCTGATTCTCTTTGAACTTAGGCATGCATTTTCTTCTTTGTTGTGAATGTCCTTTGTGGTGATTTGGCCTCTCACCTTACCTCATTTTCTACTGATAGCCATGTCAATCATTCCTACAGAAATGTTTAAGATGGGCAGTTGTCTTTTTGCAGAAGTTGTGCTTTGACCAAGGAGGCCTTCCTTGAAGGATTTTTTATACTTTTGAACAGTCATGTGTTGTCCTTCTTCCTCTTTTATTGTAGCCTCTTGGCACAGGAAAAAAAAATATTTATAACACCAAAACAATCCTATGACCTGTGAAACCCCAAGTGACCTAGTGTGAGGTTTTTTTGGACTTGGCTTTTGGCTGAAAACTTGACTTAGGGTTTTTAGGTGTAAAAATGAGTTTTTAACAAAACTTATGCATTGCAGACCTAAAAAATGATGACTTTGATTTATCTAAAGAGCCTAGAAAGGTAGCTTGAAACCACCAATGCTTGAGGCACTTGGTGAATAGGGGAAAAGGTTAGGCTACTTGGAAATCCAAGGTGGAAGTAAAAGGGTAGGCAAGTAAAAACAGAATGGTAAGGTCAGAAGTGGTGAAATATAGTGAAAATGAGTGGCATGAACCCATGATGGGTCTTCTAGGAGTGATAGGCTGGCCATGACTTGATAGAGTAGTAAAATAGTGAAAAATTTATCCTAAGGATGATGAAGGCAATGAGATTTCTAGAACTCACAATATTCATGAGTTTTGTTTCTAGAAATATGGGATAAACATTTCATCATCTATAAAAAGAAAACAATTACAAATGAATAACAGTGGCTCCACTTGGGGAGGGTAGCTCCTTTCCAGGAGGTGTCCAGAACTTCAGATCTCTAGTTTTGTGAAAACTAGTGCCTCATCAATTGGGAAAATTTTTACTTTTTTTCATTTGTTGATGCTTCCTTGAAGTTGTAATCTCAATATTCTGAAAAACATGATTAGCTCAAACTCACCTCTACCTACCCAACCTACTTGGCCTACCATTTTTTCTTCCTAGGATTCACTTGAACTGGAAAACACTTGACATTTTTTTTTGTTGTTGTTTGTTTAGAGAGCGAAACAAACTATCTACTTCTATTCTTATTACTTCTAAGAGTTCATATTATGCTAATGAACTCTTTTTATTCTCTACCTAGTCTAACTAACTATCAAGGTTAGGTTGTATGACAAAATTCATTCTCTAAGTTATAGACATGAAATTCAAACCATGGTTTAAATTAGGATTAGGCAATCTGACTTACCATGGGTTGTGGCATTAGAACAAGTTACACACAAACATTATTTTTGTACAAAAAACACTAGAAAAATAAGGGTTGTGATTTATCATTTGGTATGTATCACCATCTTTCTCTTTGGTTCAGTTTTGAGCATGTGGAACCAGTATCTTTCATTCCTAATCTATCCTTTTTGACAAGTCAAGTTTGAATGATTAGACAAAATCTCTTTCACTAACTTATCAACACAAATTTAAAGCATGTTCAGCCATGATTAGGCTAGATGATTGAACAAGATCTTCTTTTTGAACAAGTAGTGGCATCTAGGCTTGCACACTTTCAGTACTACTATTTTTTGGGTATGGGGTTGTACCTCTTTTCAAATATGCCCTCTTTTTCCCTTTCTTTCTATGTTTTTGTGTTTTTGTGATTTTCTCATGCTCTGTTTATGTACAATGGATGAAAATTTTAAACTAGGGGTTTTTACAGCAATGGTACTTGAGAATCCCGTCCTCAAAAGGATCTCCTAACATTCTTTGTCCATTCAGACCTTGTAAATAGAAAACATGGTTCCAACCATTTGAGGGCATGGTGTAAGGATTTTTCCAAAAAATTTCAAACAGGCCATGCTCTCCTTGGTATTTCCTATTTGTGTCTTGCTTCCAAAACTTGTTCCTATAAAAGATCCTTCTTAGGTGAAAAATGTATTCTTTATCAGCGTCAAAATAGATGTTGATGTTGTCAATGTATATCATAGTGAAGAAGTTGAAAAAAGGGGCCATGACTCTTTGGAAGGTATCTTCGGCACTCCTTAACCCAGGAAGAATTTGGTTAAACATGTAGTTACTCCTAGGAACTTTCAAAATGGATTTACGTTGATTGATCGGAAGAGGTATCATCTGATGGTAACCTGAAGCACTATCATGTAATGAAATTTTGTTAGAAACTCTTACCCTTGGTATAGGATGACTTATCTTGGGAAAAGGGTATTTGTACTTCATGGAGGTTTTTTCTGGGTGCCTAAATTCTATACATAGTCTGCATCCTTTGGCTTTCTTTGTTAGTGACATAATTTGTCCAATGGTTTCAATGTTTCTCTCGGAAAGAGACCTCTTTCGAATAACGCCTATGTCACAAGGCTTTAAGCTCTCATCCCTATATACAAAATCATCCTGAAAATTCTTGCATAGCCTTATGTATTTCAGTTTTGTGTGTAATGACAAGGTTCTGGATAACTTAATCATTTTGGGCCTTCCCAGGCTTCCTACATCATACTCCTCTATATCAGTTCCAAGTAGATACCCCTTTAGGGTCCATAGCAAAATTTGTGAGAGTCAATAACTCTTCTGAAGGGACAAAAATCTTTGATGATGAGATTTATATATAAGGAAAAAACATAAGACTCTTTTGATCTAGATTCCCAAAGATTTATGTTATGTGAGAGTATTTCAGCACTTCTGAATTGGCAGAAGGGGAAATTTTTGTTTTTGAGGCTTGTCCTTTATTTGAGCAACTTGATTTAGACTCTAAAATAATTTTTGGTTATGAAATTTCATTTTCAGTTTGCAGAAAGCCAAGTTCATTTTTATCATCATGTGGTTGTTCAAAGCTGTTATAGTGTTTAATTTTGAGTTCCTCATGCAGAGACTGGTTTGACTATTATAGTGTGTCTAGATCTGTAACATTCCTAAATTAGCTTACATCTAATAGAAATATTAATTTTTCTTTTGGAATCTAGATGGATGAATAAATGGGAAAGGAGGCTCATAAGGTGTTCAAGTATGAATAAAAATACCTTTTAGTGTGAAAAGGGGTCATGAAATAACCAGATCAAGCATCCACATGTGTGAACCATGTCTAAACTATGTGGACAAGGTCAAGTTTGACCAAGTCAACAACATTTATTCTCTAAGAGTGGATCCTAAATAAATACAGCTCAATGTGAATGGAAATCAAGCTAACTAGTTAAAATGAAGACACCTTGGGTGTGGAAGATGTTGATCACTTGACCAAGTCAACCATGACCATATCTACAGCGCAGTCTAGATGCATTGAACCTCTTGGAGGGACAATGCAGTTCTAGAAGAAGACTTTACATGTGAAAGAGGCTAAACTAATGAAGTGGTTTAGGGTTTTGACAAGACTCCAATCTTATAAAAGGAGGAGGAGAGTAGCAAGAGAGGGTTTTTGAAGATTATTATTTCTGAAGGTATTTTCTGCTTCGACATCCCTTGATGGTTCTTCCTATTTAGGAATCCCACCTCCTTCCTTGAGAAGCTCTTGGAGGAGACTTGTGCTATCTTGTCCACTATCAAGCTTGGGCCAAGCTTCACCTTACACCTATAGCGTTGATCCTGTTGAGGGTTGGGTTGTCCTTGTGATTTGTAGCAGTGGAAGACACTAGATATGCTCAAATCTAGACTATACTAGTGGCTCTTCGCAGTGAGTGTGTCTTTTAACCTCCTGGAAGAGTTCATTAGCTGATTGAGCTTCAGATCCATATCTTGGCATCAGGACAAAGCATTCTCAGAGCCTACAGTGCAGTTTCTCTCCCTGGACTGCGTTATTTTCAAAGGAGAAGTTTTAGGGTGTTTTGTCTGCATTTTGGAGGAGAGATCTGCGGTGTTAGGATTCTTCCTCTCACTGTGGTGATCCATGGACTGGCCATCCAATCCATGTTTTTTTCAGATCTGATATGTTGTCCCATTGTATTATTCAGAAATTTATGAATCATTCTGCAGATCTACAACCTTAGATCTCAGATCTACTCTTTGTGCTTCATGTTTTGCACAAAACCCCAAGGGGAATGTATAGATGAGCATTTCTTGTACACAGTTATGAATTAGATCTATATTTTTATGTACATATATGTTCTAGATCTGAGTATTAATAAAATACTACTTCAGCCCCTAAAAATAACGCTGCCATGCTTATGCAGTCTTTTCTTGTGGTTGTAGCACCTCATTTTTGAGGATTTTTCCTGTATTGTCTTATTCTTTCTCTTGTACAATGTATGGGATGTAATGTACATCTGATTTTATGTTATACATATAATTTCTGAACCTCCATATCAGCCTATTTCTTTGCTTCAGTGGATTTTCGTTATTTCTGAAGCAGTCCTTTGCATATAGCTGCAACCCCTCTCTTTGGGTGATTTTCAGCTAGACTAGTTTGTGGGAGATCTGTTTAACCCACCTAGTTTGATTTGTTTTTTCTCTCCTTTTGGATTTAGAACTTAGATGATCTGATCTAAGGGATATAGGAGCTGAAAATTCATTTCTATGCATAGAATTCTTAGGAGTGCGTTATTACAGCAGGCTTGCTGAGCTGTTCCATATTTGGGATATTACCGTGGTATCAGAGAAAGATATTTGGCTCAGCCTGTGGGCTTCAAGCCAAAGTTCTATAAAGAAAAGAGAAAGGTCATAATGATGAAGAGGATGAACTTACTCTCATCACTTTTCATATCTAGTAAGAACCTCTCCGAGGAGGTTGAACAAGAAGAAGAGAGAAAGAGCAGTGAAACTCCTAGAGATTTTTTAGAGCAGGAAGATCTCCAAATCAGATCTACAAGATCTATACATGAGGAAAATTCTAAATTCTCATCTCATGGATATGTGCACTCATCCATATCACCAAATCTTCAACGTTCTATCAGTTACTTCTTCATGAAGAAGAAGAAAGGAGGTGTGCCCAAGGATGAGACTCTTGGAGAGTATTTGCAGGAGTAAGAAGGTAAATCTGAGGAGTTCAAAAATAACTTGAACTTCCAAAGGTTCTATAAGATCAAGGAGGACAAAAAAACAAAGGAGAAGCATCATTATATGGGTAGATTATATCTACCTACATTTGATGGATCACCTAAATGTCTAGTTAGGGTTTGGGTGGAGGAGCTAAGAAAATTTGTGCATCAACATCAAGTCTCAGAAATTGAAGCCATCAAAGTAGCAGTAGTACATTTTGAAGGTAAAGCATATGCTTGGTGGTTGTTTGAGTCCTTTTCCTTAAGAAATGCAAATAAACCTACTTATGCAAAGTTTATTGAAAGATTAGTGGAAAGGTTTGATGAAGCTCCATGTGTAACATCTTCTGTTGACACTATCAAACCATATCAAACAAATATTTTGCATGAGTTGGGAGGGTCTATGAATCCAAATCCATTTCTAAAAACCATGGAAGAAGGTGTAAGTTTTTTTGATGTCTTGCCAAGGGCAAGATCTCCTTTGGATGAAGGGCTCTCTTCTCAAGAGGAAAGCATGAAGATTCCTCCTTCAATAGATGACCAAGATCTAAGGTCTCTTGTTGATGATGAGGCAATTTCAGTTATTGAAGAGGAGGAGGGGAAGGCATGAGATGATAATGTAGTCATGACAATGGCACCTCAAGCACTTCATGAAGAGGAGGATGGAGCACATTCTCCAAGGAAAGAAACACTTGCACTCTTGCAAGGAGTTCCACAAGGTCTCACACATAAAGCTCTTGGCATAACACATGAGTAGCATGTACCATCACTGTCAAATGATGAGATCTTGAGGATAGAAAGAGAAAAAGAGGAGGAAGGGAATCACAAGATGAAGAGCATGAACCATTCTCTGTTTCAAAGCTTGGAAGAACAAAGAAGGCAAGAGGACCTATGTAATAAAGGTAGGGGTAAATTTTTCCACCGACATCCACATCCTACTCTATGCCTTGATACCTCTTTTCAAGGAGACATTTCACCAGGAGGACCCCTTGATTGGAGGGAAACTAAAGTGTTCTCTCAACTATGGGCAACATTTGCATACATGGCTAAGGAGGTAGCCTTAGGGGAAGCTAGCACAGCGCAGAGAATCTCTCATGAATTCAGAAGAGAGGTGAGCAGTTTCCTAAAAGGGGCATTGCTATCTCCCACTCAGCTATCTGCGCTGAGAAAGGAGATATCATAATTATATGATGGCATGGGCATGGGATTACATAGAAACTCCATAACTTTTGGGCAGCCCATGATATCTTCATTTACAGAGAAGACTTCTGAACATGGCAAGGGGATGCTAACCCTCTTGCATGCATGGGCCAAAATGAGGAAGTATTGGAAGACAAGGACTTTCCGAGGAGAATTTGATTTCCATCTGCTTCAATATTGTCTTGAGCAAGATCAACTGAAAATGAGGTAGAAAAGGGGAGATTATGATTCTCCAACATGTGATTTTGATATCAAGGATGTCAAATAAGGGAGCCATGAAATGACAGGGGCTGCATTTCAGACCTCTACAGTGATGTCATTCTTGGAAAGCCTGGATCCTTATTGGGATTCCCAACTCATGATGGAATACTCCAAGGACATTTTCACATGTGGGGTTATTGAAGGGGAGGTAATGGATAGGAGGTTTAAGGTAGTTGATGGAGTCATTTATTTCTATAATCTTCTCCTTTTGGTTAAAGACTCCAAGCTCAAGGAGGGACTACTAAATGCAACCTATGAGATCTTGATTTCCAAACCCAATGGTTTCATTAGAGCATATCATACTCTCTTGGGTGGATTCATATGGGAAGGTTTCAAGGAAGAGGTGCACTCTCATATGGATAAGTGCATGAACTATTTGTTAGAGAGGGAGGAACATAGCTCTTGGTAAGAGCTATCACTCATACCTCCTTCCTCATTGAGTGTGAGAGGGGACTCATCCATGAGTTACCTCACTGATGTAAAACAAGTATATAGAAGAACTTGTCCTTTTGAGTATTATGATGTATCTCCTATATGCTTATATTTTGCTAACACTCATTTGTAGAACATTTCTCCAAGAGGGGGCACTATTTATGATGGGTTTCATGGACCACTCAAGGCCATGAACTATGTTGATGCAGGTCATTCCTTGGAGGATCTTGGAAAGATATTATATTCTTCATGGTGTGATTATTTTACACCAACTATGACACACTTTCTCCAAGAATTTAGAAGGGATGGGGAAGCAAAAAACTATTGGGGGAGGCACTTTTCATCTCTTATTCTATGGAAGTTAAGGGTAAAACTAAACTGGTTGCACATGAGGGAACATATTCCTTCTCCTTTATCATACACGGAAGCTAGCATGCTTCTAATCATGATTCCATGTGTTGGAAATGTTCTTGCTCTTGGGAACATGGTTGGAGGAGAGGCACATTGGTGGGATGTGTCCTTGGTGGAAGGAGTTCCCCACTCTTTTTTCACTGCATGCTTCAATGGGAGCATGAGATATTATATGGCCACTATGGTAGACCACTTGTCTCTTTGTGAGGTGGGACATATGTTTGTTGGGGACATGCCTCTCCTATATATTGGGGAGGAGTTTTTTTATGGAATGCCAAGATGGGAGGTGACCCACTACATTTGGATGATAGCATGGAGATGGGAGTATTTCATGAATCATGAAACTTCCCATGATTTTCATCACTTCTATCTTGAGGAGGCCATGGATCCGCAAGAGGGTTTCCACATAGACCTTCCATTTCTTCATGATGAGAGCCATTGGGTTTATTCACCAAAGGCTAACTTGCACATTGAGGAGGGACCATTGGGAGGCAGAACTATTGCAGAAATTTAGAGCAATGGTGGAGACCATTGAATGAGGAGGCCACAAGAGAAGAAGGGGAGATTTTTTAGCACCCTTGCAGTTGCTTAAAGACAAGCAACATTTGGGAGGGGGAGATTGTAATATTCCTAAATTAGCTTACAGCTAATAGGAATATTAATTTTCCTTTTGGAATATAGATGGATGAATAAATGGGAAAGGAGGCTCATAAGTTTCTCAAGTATGAATAAAAATCCCTTATAGTGTGAAAAGGGGTCATGAAATAACCAGATCAAGCATCCACATGTGTGAACCATGTCTAAACTATGAGGACAAGGTCAAGTTTGACCAAGTCAACAACATTTATTGTTGTGTAACCAGCTCCAAAAAGAGAAGAAAAGAGATATCAACGCCTTAGAAATGAGCCTCTTCGAGGGGGCAACCTCCAATACATTACATAAATGATCAATTCTTGGATGATACAATTTACAAAACCTCCTTTCTATATATAGGAGTCCATGGGGCCATAATGTAATCCTAGTGGGCCACAATGTAATCCTAGCTAAACTAACAATAATAATTTAAGGGCACAATAATAAAAAAATGGGGGTTACAAGGGTACAATAATAACAATAAGGGGGTTACACTAACAACAATAAGGGACTATACTAGTAATATAGGGCCTAACATGCCCCTCTCCTTCAAAAAAAGTGTTGTTCTCAATGCTTGAGTAGCTCTGGGTGCTTTTGTATAAAATTCTCATCCTCCCATGTAGAATCTTCAGTGGGTAAGTTCTTCCACTTGATGAGATACTCTGAAATTGATCGATTCCGTAGTTGTCGAGTTCTTGTTTTCGTGACCGCTTCCGGTTCCAATATGATTTTTCCTTCCTCATCAAGTTCTGGCAATATTGTTTGAACTGGAAGATTTTCACCTATAACCTTCTTTAAGCACGAAACATGGAAAACTGGATGTACTCGCAAAGAAGCAGGAAGCTCCAATTTGTATGACATAGTACCAATCTTTTGCAACACCTTGTAAGGACCATAGTACTTTGGCGATAATTTATTATCCTTCTTAGCTTGCTTGAGGGACATTTGTTTGTATGGTTGTAGCCGTAAAAATACCCAATCTCCTACATCAAAACTTCTCTCATTGCGATGTTGATCTGCCTGTTGTTTCATTCGATTTTGTGCCAAAGTCAGGTTATCCTTTAAGAGTTGGAGAACTTCTTACTGATGCTCGATGTGATCTTCCACTGCTTGAACCTTCGAATTTTCTCTTAAATATGATGTGATGGATGGTGGATGATATCCATAAAGTGCCATAAATGGGGTCATTTTTGCTGCAGTATGGAAGGAAGTGTTATACCACCATTCAGCGAGAGGTAACCACTTGACCCATTGTGTTTGTTTATCGGATACAAAACAACGAAGATATCCTTCCAAAAATTTATTTACTATCTCAGTTTGACCATCAGATTGAGGATGATAAGATGAGCTATGAGCTAATTGAGTACCCAAACAAGAAAATAACTCCGTCCAAAATTTTCCAGTAAAAATGGGATCTCTGTCGCTCACAATAACCCTTGGGATTCCATGTAGCTTTTGAATTCTGTCCATAAATGTAGTAGCAACTGTACTTGCTTTAAATGGATGAGATAATGCACAAAAGTGTGCATACTTGGTAAGTCTATCAACTACCACCATGATGACATTCTTGCCTTTGGACTTCGGTAAACCTGTGATAAAATCCATTGAAATCTCCTCCCAACGTTGACATGGAATGGATAAAGGTTGTAGAAGTCCCGGGGTCTTAATTGTCTCCACTTTATTCTGCTGGCAAACCAAACATTCCGCCACAAACTTTTGAATATCAGATTTAAGGCCATCCCAAAAAAATTCTTTCTTCACCCTGTGGTAAGTTTTAAAAATCCTGAGTGTCCTCCTAAAGGAGAAGTGTGCAATTCCAAAAGAATATTTTGTTTTAGTTGGGAATTCTTACAAAGATATAAGCGATCTTTGTACCATAGGGAATCATTTTTCCAACTAAATGTATCAGATGTACTAGGATCTTGCTGCAAATTTTGAATGAGTGTCCATACATCTTTGTCCTTCTTCCATTCATCTCTTGCTTCGGTTATCCAATCTGGTTGGATAATAGAAATGGCACAAAGCAATGCTTCCACCTCTTCATTCTTTCTTGAGAGTGCATCTGCAACAACATTAACCTTTCCTTTTTTGTAGATTATTTCAAAGTCATAACCCAACATCTTTGTGACCCATTTTTGCTGCTCTTTTGAAGAAAGTCTTTGTTCCAAAAAGTGTTTAAGACTATCATGATCAATTTTTACCTTGAAGTGTCTTCCCATTAGGTAAGTTCGCCATTTCTTTAGTGCATGCATTATTGCTAACATTTCCTTCTCATAAATAGGTTTCTGTAAATACTTTCCTTTGATTGGACGACTTTCAAAAGCAATGGGTCTTCCTTCTTGCATTAAAACAACACCAATTCCATTTTCTGAGGCATCACATTCCACAATAAAGGTTTTTGTGAAGTCTAGCGTAGCTAAGACCAGTGCTAGGCACATTGCCTCTTTAAGATGTTCAAAGGCCTTAGTTGCTTCAGGAGTCCATGAAAATGCATCTTTCTTCAATAATGTTGTTAGAGGTGTTGCTATTCTCCCATAATTCCTAACAAACTTGCGATAATACCCTGTTAACCCGAGAAATCCTCGCAACTGCTTTATGGTTGTGGGGACTTTCCATTCCTTAATGGCTTTAATTTTGTTAGGGTCTACTTTAACACCCTCGTGAGATACAATATGACCCAGATATTCCACGTCTTGTACTCCAAAGAAACATTTGGATATTTTTGCATATAATTGTTTCTCCTGCAATAGTTTGAGCACCCTTTCAACATGTTCAACATGATCCTTCCAAGACCTGTTATAGATTAGTATATCATAAAAAAATACCAGCACAAATTTTCTAAGGAAGGGTTTGAAAATGGAATTCATCAACCCTTGAAATGTAGAAGGTGCATTGGTAAGGCCAAAAGGCATGACCAAAAATTCATAATGACCCTCATGAGTTCGAAATGTTTTTTTTGGAATATCTTCAATCTTCATTCTAATTTGATGATATCCTGAACGAAGATCCAACTTGGTAAAATAAATTGCTCCATGTAATTCATCCAATAATTCATCAATCACAGGAATGGTAAATTTGTCTTTAATGGTGAGCTTATTGAGCTCCCTATAATCTAGACAAATTCGCCATGATCCATCCTTCTTGTGTACCAATACTATAGGAGCAGAGAAAGAACTTTGACTAGCTTGAATTATACCCGCCTCTAACATTTCTGCAATCATACGTTCAATTTCGCTCTTTTGGAAGTAATGATATCTATAAGGCCTGATGTTTGGAGGAACACTTCCTGGAATCAAATGAATAGCATGATCATGATCACGAATAGGTGGGAGTCCTTTGGGAGTTTCAAACACCTTGGAATGATTGTCCAAGACTTGTTGGAGATCTGCCGAAATAGATGATTTCGATGTCGGAACGTCTAGTGAGCATAATTGTGCAATTACGCCTCGTTGTTCTTTCTTTAGAAGCTTTGTCATGACATTAGAGCTTATTATCCTTCCCGGCTTCCCTTCAATACCCCGTAATTCGACTTCTTTTCCTTCTGAAAAAAATTTCAAGAAAAGTTCTTGAAAATTAAAAGCTACCGTCCCCAAAGATTGTAACCATTGTACTCCTAGTACAACATCGGCACCTCCCATAGGAATGGCAAGCATTGGACTAGTCAATACATATTCCCCCATGGTTAGCTTGATATTATGGCATTTCCCAGAGCAATTTATAGTTCCTCCATTTGCAACCATCACTTGACATTCTGGTGCTGGGTATAGGAAACAATTTAATTCCTTGGCTACCTTACAATGAATAAAATTATAGGTGCTACCTGAATCAATCAACACTATTACCTTTTTCTTCTTGATTTGTCCTTCTATCTTGAGAGTTTGAGGAGTGGTAATTCCTGCCAGTGCATTACATGATATGGTTGGATTCATTTCTTCCTCTTCTAGGGCTGGTTCCTGGTGTATATCCTCTTCTTGTTCATTTTCTTCTTCTTCTTCACAATCTATGTAAAATAATTTCTTTTCAGCACACTTATGACCTTTAGTGTATTTGCTATCACAACTGTAGCAAAGCCCTTTTGCTCTTTTTTCTTCCAATTTTTGTGGTGTCAACCTTGTAGGTTGTGGAAATATAGGCATAGAAACACTTCCTTCTTTATAGAATTGAGTGGTAGGCTTCCTTGTCGCCATAATTTTACATTCAACTTTTCTTGCCAACCTGAATGCCTTCTCCAATGAATCAGGTTCCAAAACACGAACTTCATGTTGGATGTTATCCTTTAGAATACCTATGAAGAGATCAATCCTGTGTTCCTCTGGAATATCAGTTACCCTTATATTCAATTTTTGGAAGTCCTCAATGTGCTGCCCCACTAAACCCTTTTGTTTGAGATTTATCAATTGGCTAAAGGTGTTGCTCTTTGTATCCTCATAATGTGCTATCATTTCCTCCGTAAAAATTGACCAAGTGACAATTTTTTTACGGGAGCAAAGCCATCAATACCATACAAATGTATTTTTTTCTAAATGTAAATTTGCAATGCGTACCTTTTGTGTGTTTTGCACATTATGGAGATCAAAATATTGCTCCATCTGTAGTATCCATGTTACAGGATCCTTTCCATCAAACTTCCTCATATCCATCTTTGGAATATGGTGGTTCTTCCCGCCAACATTAGAGTTTATGAAATCACAATTAACATTTATCATGAGGTTCTTCTACTATCTTTTCACCATTAGGAAACCTTTCTTGTATAAACTTTGTCAAACCTTCCATGTCTGCTTTTAGAAAATTCTTCATGTTTTCCATTTTCTCATCGATCTTAGCTTCCATGTCATCCATATTAGATTCCATGCCAGCCTCCATGCCATCCATCTTAGCCTCCATGCCTTTCTTCAAACCGTCCATCTTAACTTCCACGCCATCCATCTTAGCTACCATGCCTTTCTTCAAACCGTCCATCTTCACTTCCACGCCTTTCTTCAAAACTTCCATTTCATTTTTTGCTGCTTTTTGCGAGAGTGAAATTTGTTGCACTTGCTCTTGTAATTTTGATAGATCATGTTGCAATTCTTCATCTTCATGAGTCATGGTAGATCCTTTTGAAGGCTTAATGGGTGTTGAATTCTTTTTAGGCGCCATTTTAGAATCCAATATTGATACCTTTTACTTGCTTTGAGGAGCTCGATATTGAAATTGAATTATCTCTGTAATTGAAAATCTTAAATATCTGAAATTTATCCCTGTAGTAGCCCTCTGAAGCTTCTTTCAAATTCCACAGGTCTAATCTAATTTGGATTCCCCAAGACAAATTTGTGTCCAATCTCCCACAATGACCTAATTCTGGACTAGTTCAGTAGAGAAAACTTGTAGGACTTTCCACATGTCACTGTTTCGTCCTTTGTCTCTGAAATTGATAGCCAAGAAACTACAGTCCGTGTACTTGCGACCACTTTTTACGACACTCAAATCCACTACCCAGAGAGAGAGTTATTGAACTTTTCCCACGATCACCTCTTTGAGATGCAATTCAGGAGCCTGAAAAAGCACTACCTTCCACAGATCATATCTCCAAAAATATTGCGAACCAAGCTCTGAATTTTTTTGACAAATTTCCTCAGGAGTTCAGCTTCACACCATATTAATTTCAGATTCTGAACCTTCGTAGAAAACAAATTTATAGCGAAAATTCCACGATGACCTGTTTAGGAGCGTGACAAAAGACCTAACTTCCACAGATGATATCTACGAAAATATTGCGAACCAAGCTCTGAAATTTTTAGAAAATATTCCTAAGGATTTCAGCTTCGTACCCTAAAAAAATCAACTTCTGAAACTTCGTAGAAAAAACGTTATAGCGAAAATGCCACGATGACCTGTTTGGAGTAGCGAAACCCTATAATCCCAAGCTCCGATACCAAATGTTGTGTAACCAGCTCCAAAAAGAGAAGAAAAGAGATATCAACGCCTTAGAAATGAGCCTCTTCGAGGGGGCAACCTCCAATACATTACATAAATGAACAATTCTTAGATGATACAATTTACAAAACCTCCTTTCTATATATAGGAGTCCATGGGGCCATAATGTAATCCTAGCCGACCTAACAATAATAATTTAAGGGCACAATAATAACAAAATGGGGGTTACAAGGGTACAATAATAACAATAAGGGGGTTACACTAACAACAATAAGGGACTATACTAGTAATATAGGGACCTAACATTTATTCTCTAAGAGTGGATCCTAAATAAAGACAGCTCAATGTGAATCGAAATCAAGCTAACCAGTTAAAATGAAGACACCTTGAGTGTGGAAGAGGTTGATCACTTGACCAAGTCAACCATGACTATATTTACAGCGCAGTCTAGATGCATTGAACCTCTTGGAGGGACAGCGCAATTCTAGAAGAAGACTTTAAATGTGAAAGAGGCTAAACTAATGAAGTGGTTTAGGGTTTTGACAAGACTCCAATCTTATAAAAAGAGGAGGAGAGAAGCAAGAGAGGGTTTTTGAAGATTATTATTTCTGAAGGTATTGTCTACTTAGACATCCCTTGTTGGGTCTTCCTGTTTAGGAATCCCACCTCCTTCCTTGAACATCTCTTGGAGGAGACTTGTGCTATCTTGTCCACTATCAGGCTTGGGCCAAGCTTCACCTTAAACCTACAACGCTGATCCTGTTGAGGGTTTGTTTGTCCTTGTGATTAGAAGTAGTGGAAGGCACTAGATCTGCTCAAATTTAGACTATACTAGTGGCTCTTCTCAGTGAGTGTGTCTTTTAATCTCCTGGAAGAGTGCATTAGCTGATTGAGCCTCAGATCTAGACCTTGGAATCATGCTAAAGCATTCTCAGAGCCTACAACATAGTTTCTCTCCCTAGACTACGTTATTTGCAAAGGAGAAGTTGCAGGGTGCTTTGTCTTCATTTTGGAGGAGAGATATCCGGTGATAGGATTCTTCCTCTCACTGTGGTGATCCATGGACTGGCCATCCAGTCCATGTTTGTTTCAGATCTGATCTACTGTCCCATTTTTATTATTCATAAATTTTTGAATCATCTTGCAGATATGCAACCTTAGATCTCATATCTACTCTCTGTGCTTCATGTTTTGCACAAAACCCCAAGGGGAATGTATAGATGAGATTTTCTTGTACACAGATCTAAATTAGATCTATATTTTTATGTACAGATCTACTCTAGATCTGAGTATTAATAAACTGTGGCTTCAACCCCTTAAAGTAATGATGCCATGCTTATGCAGTCTTTTCTTGTGGTTGTAGCACCTCATTTTTTAGGATTTTTCCTATATTGTCTTATTCTTTCTCTTGTACAATGTATGGGCTATAATGTACATCTTATTTGCTGTCATACATCTGAATTCTGAACCTCCATATCAGCCTACTACTTTTCTTTAGTGGATCTACATTATTTCTGAAGCAGTCCTTTGCATATAGCTGCAACCCCTCTCTTTGGGTGATTTTCAGCTAGACTAGTTTGTGGGAGATCTGTTTAACCCACCTAGTTTGATTTGTTTTTGCTCTCCTTTTGGATTTAGATCTTAGATGAGCTGATCTAAGGGATCCAGAAGCTTCAAACTAATTTCTATGCACATAATTCTCAGGAGTGCGTTATTTCAGTAGGCTTGCTGAGTTGTTCCATATTTGGGATATTACAGTGGCATAGATCCAACCACTACACCAAAAGCTTGAACTGTTAGTGAGGGCAGCATCCCAGGGTGTTAAGGGTGGGAATAACCCCATCAGAGCATCTAAGGGTGGGGGCCCTTGTGCAACACCCCTCATTACATAGACCCGGACATGCGACTGTGGGCCCTACCTGCACACGAGATATTACAACCCACCACGCTCCGTGAGTCTCGACCTCGAGACCTCGACTTTCATACCACGTAGATCCAACCACTACACCAAAAGCTTGAACTGTTAGTGATGGCGGCATCCCAGGGTTTTAAGGGTGGGCCTAACCCCACTGGAGCATCTGAGGGTGGGGGCCCTTGCACAACACCTCTCATTACATAGACCCGGACATGTGGTTGCAGGCCCTAACCACACACGGGATATTACAAGATTTGTCTCAAATTCACCTACCTGCTCATTAATGTCCTCTTCATTACACAAGATGAAATAATATAGATATGAGTGAATGGAATATACAAGGGTGTTGTTTGGCATATCCAAGCTTCTTACCATATACTTCATGTGGGACTCCTAGTATAACCTTCGGGTTTGGTTGAAAACAAGGATGGTAGCATATGACATGTCAAGTTGGAGGTTCCCTTGAAGCTTGGCTCCTCAAGATCTGGATAAAAGCATACCATACTTGGGGGGAATGTCAGAAACTACTATGTCCATGAGTAGGTTCTTGGCAGGTATTTGTGCTAGACTGACATAAATATCCTTGATTAGGCCCAAACACTTGACTCTACTCGAATCGAATGAGTACAAGTCTTTGTAAGGTTTAGTAATTTCTAGGCCTAATCTCTCCATCACAATTTTAGGCATGAGGTTGTGAGAGGCACCAGAGTCTAGCATGGCATTATGAAAGATTTTGTCATGTATATTTAAGCTAACATAGAAAGGGGGAATGGCTCCTTCTTGGTATTTTCCTTCTACTTCAGGACCAAACAACAGCTTTGGTTTATCATTTGCCAAGTTTAAAGTATCAATATCATTGCCTACATTCAAAACCTTCAAAAATTTGGACCTATACACTTCTTGAGTAACCAGTTCAGTGAGAGGTGTGGTTATCATAATTTTGGGCATATTTACATCAGTTTTATCAGCCATGAAATTTTCTACACTTTCAATTTTTTGATTCTGATTTGGGGCTCTAACAAAATAGTTTTCTCAGGGCCATTAGTAGAGGTACTAGGGCAGTTTGTGTCACCACTTGGTTGGCTATTTTCGTCTCTGTTTGGATCAGTTTTCTTAGCCATGGTGTTGGTATTGTCTATTGTCCTTTTAGGAGTATTTTCAGGGGTTTTCCTAACAACAATGTCTAAATTGTTCTTCTTTGAGTTGTCTTGGTTTTTCTTACTCCTAAGATCATATTTCCTATGGACTTCCATTATGGCATTTTCAAATACCAATTTGTAGTCTTCAGAATCCTCATAGTTTTTTTCAGTTTGATTTGAGGAGAAGAAACTTTGTTCCTCTTCTGTGAGAAAAACATCACCCTCATTATCAGAGCCTATTAATTTTACATTGTTTTCTTCAAGTTCTTCATTCTCTCTTCCCTCTTCATCGAGATAATTGTCTTAGAAAGGAGGCCTAATTTGTTGGTCATTTTCCCTTTGTCTGATTTGGGGTGGGTCTCTTCTAAAGTTCTGATTCTGATTTCTGTTTTGGGGATTTGGTTGATTCTCCCTAGGGGGTGCCTTTTCATTCAAGTTTATCCTTTCTATCATTCTCTCCATGGTTCTAACTAGGCTATCCATATTGGCATCGAAAGAAGAGGTTGAGGCTATGGTTTCATATTTGTAAGTGACTATTTTTTCCGACCTCATTCTAGCTCTCTTTTCAATCAAGTTGGCTTCTACACTAATAGCTTCCCTTTTCATTTCTTCTAAACTTGTGGGGTCTCTCTCTCTCAAATGGTGTGTCATGTCTGGATCAAAACCTTCAGGAAATTTTACTAGTGCTAGGCCTTGTGGGGGTTTCATGTGAGGTGGGAGGGCATTGTAGACACTGTTAAACCTGGTGCAATAATCTTGGATACTTTCCCCTACATTCTTCTTAAGATTGTTATATTCAGAAAGGATTTGGAGGGGTTTTTTCTTGATTTCCCACTTGTTTATGAAAGTTTGGTAGAGGAGGGAGATCATGTATGGTGTTAGGAGTTAATGATTTGAACCATTTTTTGGCTTCACCTCCTAAGCGTTGTGCAAAGATCCTCATTTTAATGGTTTCTTATTCTATTTCCATGTAATAAAAGGCATCATTAATCCTATCTACATGTTGTTGGGCAGTGATGGAATTAGCTCCGGTGAAGTGGGAAATTTTGGATTTGTAGTCATTTGGTAAAGGTAGCAAAGGTTGTGGTAAAACCAGGGGGCATACCAAGCTACCATGATGGGAGCTAATCGAGGATTTACAAGAGCAGGGTTTGTGAAAGGGGGTGTAGGATGAAGTGGAGTGATTTGCACAGTGGTGGTATGGATGGGTGTTGTAGAAGTACTTGGACCAAAAAACTGATTCTGAGCAGATTTGGTATGGAAAGAGTTAAAGTGATGGAGAAGCTGAAAGTCAGATGGTGTGGAAGGAGAGGCTTCTCTACTAGAACTCTGCTGCAAATCTACAGGCTCAAGGTCAGTGTAGTCAATATCAGTTTTTGACTTGGTTCTAAAAAGTTTATTTATATGATGCAAGTCAAACTGGGGATCTTGCAGGGTTGTAAGATGTTCAGGGTTAGATCTTGCTCTAGGAATGGTCCTAACAGTAGTTATGTTTTCAGATCTAGAATTTTTCCACAAAATCGTTTCTGGGTCATTAACTATGGTGGGAGGGTTTGGGTCCGAATGAGATCTGGTACTGATTCTTTGTGAAGCCAGATTTCAAACTCAAAATTTAGAGAGGCTGAGAGTTTAGGACTATTTTCGGAAGGTTGAACTCTCTTAGTGTTTGCTAAACTCTCACAGTGTAGAACTAGGCTTCTAAACTTCTCAAGGCTGATTTGAAACAATCCCAGGGAGTCTAAATGAGAACTAGTGAAGTAATAGGCCTACTGGAGGCTAGTGGAGTCGCCAGGTGGATATTGTTTGCTGTTTTAAGGATGTGTGTTTATGGTCCAACACCAATAACTGACAAAAAACCAATCTGAGGATGTTTTGGGGTTTTTTGAGTTCCTTTATGTAGCCTTAGGGTTTGTGAGAGTGTCCTACAGCTGAGTCATCATTTTGCTAGGATGGTGAAACAACCAGATTCTACTCTTTGGCTGACAGTTTGAGTTCTCTATGATTTGATAAGAGTTTCTAAAGTCCTATGGGATATTTAGATTATCACTAACTTAGAGGTCCCATCATGATCACTATTATGTTAGTGATAGTGATGAGGTGGTTTTCAAAACATAGGATACTTGTTTGACAAGGGCTTCTGAATTCTCTTAAGGAGGTATAACCTTGTTACTTACTAAGAAGGTCCCACCGTGATCACCAGAATGTTAGGGTCCCGTGATTTAGCAGATTGGTAGACCAAATGCAGAGGGTAACATAAGACCAGTATTTGGAGTCCTAGAACCTAGAATTCCTGGACTCAAAGAGGGCTCTCTCTATTGTATGAAAAGGATGTGAAATTTTTCTTTAGATGGTTGATTTTAGGCTAGTTGTGAGTTTTAGGGTTTGTTTGTTTGTTTGGGTTGGGTAAAATGATCAAGTAGAAATAGGTGGAGTGAGAGGCCATCAAATCATTGGGCTATATATTCTATCAAAGTCATGGATATCTTGATAATGAGTCAGAGTGCATCACAGGGAAAATCTAGTGTGCACAATGGATCTTTTAAGGTTATGTGTGAAGTGGAATGGACATTAATTTGGGGAAACAAGGTAGGTCAAAGGGCAGTTAAGAATCATTTATCATATACACATAAACAAGAAGGTCTCAAATACTGATAATAAAAATATAATAATCATGGGATAGGTAAAACCATTAACTCAGTGACAATACTTAAACAAATAGACACTCAAGATGAACAATTCAGTGAAACACAGAAAGCAAGAAAATCTATCTAACTTTAGTGATTTCACCTTGAAGGTTTGAAAAAATATAAGATGACAAATAACTTTAATCAATGAAGAGGGAATGCCTAAACATCAATGATCAAGCTACAAACTTAATTTAAGTCAACTTCTCAAGCATGGACAAAGGGCATGATCAAAACATGGCCTCTTTGGCTAAACCTAACAAGTAATATTTCAAAGAGAGATTCCAAAACAGAGTTTAAATAGCATCAAATAGGCAGAGCTAACCATAAAAAATACTTGAAATTACTGTATTGAACCATTCATGGAATAAACAAGCTTAGGTGGATCCAAGGAGCAACTAATAATTCCTTAAACTAACCCAGTAAAGGAAAACATAAAGACAATAGTAACAGGAAGGACTAAGGTGCCTCAACCAACATTTCTTAGCCTATACTTTTCTGATCTATTGCAACATAGAAGGATGGAAACAATGATAAACAAGAAAACATGAAAAAATTAGAGACACATCACCATTGACCAAGCTCAGGGATCCTGCAAGCAAGCTTTCATCATCATCAATCAAAGCAAATCATTCACAAGCTCCATAACACCAAATTTTTCTTCAACCTCAAAGAATCATTTATTTCTCTCAAAACTCATCAAATTCCAACCTTAAAAATGAATCCTCAATGCTCCTTTTAACAAGAAAGGAGGATGAAAACCTAATAGAGTCTCTAGAAGCCTTTTGGCTAATCAGAAGTGTCACTATTGTCCTTGAGACCTTGCAAGGCCCAAGGCACAAAATATCTAAAAAAAAGTATATTTTCAGGAATTTTTAGAAAAGAAATTGATATTTGAGGTCTGATGAGCCTCCTAAAACTTTCCAAGCTTACATTGTTTAATTTCCATCTGCTAAGGGTGCAACACTGTGTTTTAGGATGAATTTCCATGCCAAGGGCATAGCACTGGAGCAGGAAAAATGGGTCAACTTGCAGTAGCGTTTTGAAAGCCTTCCCGATGTTAGAAAAGGCTCCGTGATGGCCATTTGGAAAGTCCTTTAAGTATAATTTCCATATATACCCTTTTTTCTCTGATTTTACCTCTAAAACCTATTCAAAAATCAAAAATTGCAAGGCTGGTAAAGGTGCAACACATGTCCTGAAAAGTAGGCAGAATGGTGAAAATTAGGGTGTTTTTTATCCTTTTGGAGGACCAAAATAACTCCAATTGATTTGAAACTTTGTGAGCATGCTAAAATCAAGTTGAGGATTCCAAAAATGTAAGCCTTTCCTTCTGAAGATTCTCTAATAAAAATCATAGCACCATGTGTGCTACCCCCTTGGCCTCAAAATTAGCAAAATACCAAAACTTGTGAAAATTCTTCCAAAATTGGTGGAAGTGTGCCTCATGGGTTTTGAGAGACCTATAGAGAAGTTTGTGCCAATATTCCAAGCCTAGATTTCCTTTTTTCTTCTTTTAGTGCCTGAATTTCAATGAGGGCTTCCTTCAGTTTGGCATAAGCAAGTTTGTTTTTCATTGCATAATGCTTGGTCATCTTTTTCTGGAGAGCAACTCCGCTTTTTATCTTCTTAAAATACTTGTGTTCATTCTTGTAGTACTAAATGATACGTTGTGCCATTTCAAAGTCTCTCTCCCACTCCCTAATTTGTGCATCTTTTCTTTGGAGAAGTAACCTAGTGGCCATCTCCTCATCTTCATTATCACTGTCAAGGTTAATGAATTGGGGTTCTTGTTTAGTTTTCCTACCTCCCATACCTTTCTTATCATTTTTCATCTTTTATTTTCCCTTTTCAAGCCTTTGAGCTGATGTAGATGGCAAGGTCCCTTGCCTTTTAGAGGAAGCAAACACTTGCCTTGATCCTCTTTGATATGTGAGAGGGAGAAACTCAACTTTTTTTACTAGAATGCTCTTACCATGACTGATCTCAAGATTGCTTTTCTTTTCCTCGATGATCTCTACATTTATGTCTCCTGCATTGTGTGCTTGGATGCCCTCTTGAGAGTCACTTGCATTTTCCTCCATGCTAGCATTATTGTCATGATCTTCACCCCTGTCATCAACCTCTTGACTGTCCTATTGGTTCATAATGTCAGTTTTCTCATCATTATTAGGGCTATCAGTCTTCATGTTTTCTTCATCATTTCCATGACTGTCATTAACCTCTTCTTGAACTTCTGCACAATCATCATCTCCATTTTGTTCATCTCTGTCACTATCTCCATGACTGAGGCTTGTTTCATAAGTTTCACCGCTATCCTTATTCTCTACATTGTCCTCACTGTCATTATCTTTTTCATTGTCATCCTCTTCTTCATTGTTGGCCTCTATGTCATTGTCCTTTTCATCACTGCCCTCTTCCTCCTCTTCATCATTCTCTGTGTTGTCACTTTTAGAGGTGTCTTTGTCAGTGTCTTTCATCATTTTCATCCTCTTCCATATCTTCATTATTTTTCCCACTCTCATGCTCACTGTTTTCATATTCATCATTATCATGTTCACTTCCCTTTTCTTCAAATTATGCCTCTGTCTCTTCTTCAAGCTTTGCCTATGTCTCTTCTCCAATATCCCCATCCTCCTCTTCATCATTTTTCTCATTTCCTTTGTCTTCATAATCTGCCTCTATCTCTTGATTTTCAACATCCTCCTCATCATCATTTTCTGCTTCCTCATGAATATCACTTTCCTCCTCATGACTGTCACTTTCTACCTCATCACTATCACTTTCTACCTCATCATGTGTTTCTTCTTCCTCACTGTCCTTTGTTTCTTCCTCATCATCACCACTTTCTTCATTTTCATTTTCCTCTTCCTCATCATTTTTTTCTTCCTCTTGATTGTCATTTTTCTATTTGTCATTATTTTCTTCTTGTTATGTATCATCGTCTTCTTGTTCTGATACTTTAGGAGAAGGTAAGGAATGGAGGAAGGTGGATGAGATGATGAAGGTAAAATTTGCAGATGAAGAGGTTATGGATTTGTGAAAACATCATGGGCGATGGAGACTTCCCATGGGATACCCTGTTGCTCTAATTGATGCAGCAAAATCATCTTGATAAGAGAATGGTGAAAAATGCTTTTCATTTTTTGTGAAGGAGGTCTCTTTTTCACAATGTATGACATCTTGTCAATACTTATATAAAGATAATAGGGCAAAGGTAGCATCTTGGCCATATTTAAATGCATAATCAATCTTATATGGTAGGAATAAAGTCTAGAAACCCTTCCCTCGCATGTAAAATACTTCATGATGACTTTCATTAAGGGGGCATATCTTTCCAACAAATGGGAAAAGGAAAAAATAGTTTTGTAATCAGCTTGGTATCTTGGTTTCAAGAAAGGCTGATAATGGCTCAACTCCAAACTCACCTACTTGAACCATTTTTCTCCGATACAAGGTATCCCAGTGGCCATAGAAATTATATTGGTGGATAGCTCAAAATTTACCCCAGCTAGATGCACTTGATGGTCATGGAGGTTGAGGATAAAACGTCTAGTCAACTCAGGGTGACTTTGGACTCTTTGTACTCTTTGAGAGAAATCAAAACATCCTACCTCTTGGAAATATGCAACTGTTGTAGGGGATGCTGTCAACTCCTTGGTGTTCAAAGGTTTAAACCTGTTTACTCTTCCACCCTTTCTCTGTTGTCCCCTAGGCCTTTGGCCTCCCTTGCCACTGTCACTACTGCCTTCTCTAGGCATTTTATCTTTTACTCTTGCTTTGAATCAAAACCCTGAAACTATTTGTGAAATGATATGGAGAGGGAAAGTGAGATGATAATGAGAAAGGAAGCGATTTGCAAGTGAAGGGGAATGATGAGTGCAAAAGGACAATTTGGGCCTTAGTGCACCTTTAGTATGTAGATGGACGGGTTCCCTTTAAATAAGAGTGTTGTTAGCAAGGGATTAGGTTTTCTCTTCATTTAGGGTTTTTTACATTTCTCTCTAAGTTTCACCTTTAAAACAACATGAGAGGGGGCAGAGCATATAAATACCTCTTATAAAGACTCCACAAAGTGCCAAGCAGAAAATTTGGAGGAGTCTTGAGGCAGTTGGAGACTTGCATCAGCTTGAAACGCTTCCTGGCTAAACATGTAGCACAGGAGCATAACTCAGACTTATAATTTCTGAAGAATGCACACACAGGCGCGTAGCGGGGTTTTCCAGGAGCGTAGCACCGTGTTCTTCTTGCTCGAAGTCTGCCAAAAACTCAGGAATTTATCTTGAAGACTTCTCACTCCATTTTTTAAAGTGAAAAATGGATTTGAGTGATGAATGAGATGG
Source organism: Pinus albicaulis (assembly GCA_034641835.2). Taxonomy (NCBI): domain Eukaryota; kingdom Viridiplantae; phylum Streptophyta; class Pinopsida; order Pinales; family Pinaceae; genus Pinus; species Pinus albicaulis. The sequence continues at coordinate 497,433,824 of CM076578.1, read as the reverse complement.
TTTTATACACTTGGAATTAATAAATTAAATCTAGAAACCCACTCTTGCTAATTTTTTGAGTTTTATTTTGTCACTTTATCACTGATATCTTTTTTTATTTTGCAGGAGGTGACTTAAACACAAAAAGGATATTTTCTCATCTCAATATTTCCTCTTTGCTATTCTTAGGTAATTGATATGATGAATTTTACTTCCTTGACCTGTTTGATGCTTTAACACTCTGTTCTCATCTATTCTATCATAGCAAAACCTCAAAAATTTCCCTCTCTCTCATTTGAAAACTAACAGATCTCTTTAAACTCATTTAATAAGGGTGAGTTCTTTAAATTAATGTTTGAGGGAACTGCCTTTACCCTATCAGTGTCAAAATGTTTCTTGCCCGCATTATAAAGTTTGGAACTCATGTCTTTAACCCCTTTGAGATCTTTGAGTGTGGGTGATCTTTAAAACCTATTTTCTTCCCCTCTCACTGATTTTCTAGAGCTATAATAGATCTGTCTTGCACAGTCACCACAGTGTTTACAAACATGTTTTTCAATATCTCCCTTTCGCCACTTCTGTTTGTTGCAGGTGCCATGACAATTTTTTTTTTTGTCTCCTTGGTCATTCTTGGAATTTGACAATTTTAATTACTCAACAACAAAGTCATAATTGGCTTGGTGTTCCATTTTGATAGTTGACCTGGTGATTTCTTTCCCTTTGACCATTTTGAGGGCAATTTACTATAGTTGAAATCTTAGTCTCCCTCACACTGATACTCTTTTTGTAGTTTCCTCCCTTTGATGAAGTGAAGTATTGTTATCTTGGCAAACCATGGAGCTCACCTTCTAATATCCTTTTAAAACCTTCTGCCATCATGATGGAGATTTATGGCCTTCATTTCACTTCTTTGCCTACCTTCTCAAACTTTATGCTTTAGGGTTTTTTCCCTTTTTCATTTATAATTTCTATAAATCTTCAATTCATACTTGGTTAGGTTGATGTGCTTTTATCCTTGTGATCCCTTGCATTGGCTCCTTGCTTGGAAACACTGTTTAGCCAATCAGTCATAAAAACCCTGATTCTCTTTGAACTTAGGCATGCCTTTTCTTCTTTGTTGTGAATGACCTTTGTGATGATTTGGCCTCTCACCTTACCTCCCTTTCTTCTGATAGCCATCTCAATCATTCCTGCAGAAATGTTTAAGATGGGCAGCTGTCTTTTTGCAGAAGTTGTGCTTTGACCAAGGAGGCCTTCCTTGAAGGATTTTTGATACTTTTGGACAATCATGTGTTTTCCTTCTTCCTCTTTGATTGTAGCCTCTTGGCACAGGAAAAACAAAGATTTAGAACACCAAAACAATCCTATGATCTGTGAAACCATAGGTGACCTAGTGTGAGGTTTTTTTGGACTTGGCTTTTGGCTAAAAACTTGACTTAGGGTTTTTAGGTGTAAAATAGATTTTTTGACAAAACTTATGCATTGTAGACCGAAAAAATGATGAATTTGATTTATATAAAGAGCCTAGAAAGGTAGCTTGAAACCACCAATGCTTGAGGCACTTGATGAATAGGGGAAAAGGTTAGGCTACTTGACAATCCAAGGTGGAAGTAAAAGGTTAGGAAAGTCAAAACAGAGTGGTAAGGTTAGAGGTGGCGAAAAATAGTGCAAATGAGTGACATGAGCCCATGATGGGTCTTCTGGGAGTGATAGGCTGGCCATGACTTGATAGAGTATTACAATAGTGAAAAAATTATCCTAGGGATGATGAAGGCAGTGAGATTTCTAGAACTCACAATATTCATTAATTTTGTTTCTATAAATCTAGGATAAACATTTAGTCATCTATAGAAATAAAAAAATTACTAATGACTAACACCATTGTTTCTCAATAATAAATAGGCCCTCGAGCCTCATTTTAACATAATTCAGAGGCATGTGGCTGCCACATCTCTCCTCAAAGATAAGCTACCATTTCCCTAGCTAGTTTATTTCCATTATGTCTGTAAACATATTTCAGTTATTTGATATAAATGAAACGAAGTATTATTTTCTCTGCATATCTGTGTCTATGTCTATTTATGTATTTTATTTTTTTCTTGCATAAATCCATATTAGTGGTATCAGAGCAGTCTGCTTTTTTATTTTTTTCTTTGCATGTCACCAACAAGGTTAGGGTATAAGGAGTTAGGGCTTGATCTAGTTGAACCCCTGCAAGATCAGCCTCGCAAACCCCGACGACCCCCCATGGCGGAAGAAAAGAAAGACAAGGGAGAAGGAGATCCTATCAAAATATTGCTCGAGGAGGTCCTCAAGAAACAAAGGAACGCGATGATGGATAAATTTTCTCATATCCTTCAATGGTTGCCCACCTATGGCGCATCTGCATCCAACAACCACTCTAGAGGCACCACTCCCTTCAAGGTAGAGGTAAACTCTGACATTCCTATATTTTATGTCCAGATATATGCAGATGCCATAGATAAATGGTCAAATTTTCTAGAAGGGTATTTCTTGGTCCATGATTTCTCCCACCGAGAAAATATTATTTTTTCACTTCTAAAAGTCGCCCCCCATGTCAAATACTGGTGGGAAACCTACTGTGAAAAAAAGGACAAGGGGGAACCCTCTCTGTTATTGACCGCACCCACTTCGAATTGATTCTGAGATGCCATAAAGGAACAATATTACCCCATGGGTAGCTATGAGGACAGGTACATCCAATGGACCATGTTGCGGCAGAAAGGCGATTAAGATGTGCACCAACTGACGAATTTGTTCCATACCCTATGCACAAATTTGGGTACTAAAGACTTAGAGAGACATTTGGTGCTCAAGTACTGCATCTGTCTGCATACACATATTCATGAGGAAATGGATTTCCTCGGAATTAACTCGCTTGGCACAACATATCGCTATGCCACCAAGATTGAACAGAAATTTAAGCAGAAGAAGCGAGACTTTGGATCTGTGAATCCGAAGCCGGGGAAAGGCTCCCGAACCATAGAACAGGGGTCAGATCCAAAGCGGGGTGACTCAAAACACCACCAAAAATCCAAATAAGGACATGGGGAAGTGGTGTGAATTTCATAATAGCCCCACTCACAACAAAAATGAGTGTTAGGTCAAATAGTCACTGGTTGCCGAACTGAAGGCACCCGAATCAGATGCATGTTCTGATCCTGAGCTAGAACCAGTCAAGGGATATGAAAAAGGGAAGTATATCATTGATGTGGACCCTAGTGCCATTTTTTCCACAACCAAGCTCCAAAGGGAGGATCCAGAGGATCTAGAAGAGGGGTGGCATCTCTTCCATTTGTAAATGTGGGTGAAGTGTTCTACACTACAATTTATTGTCAATAGTGGAAGCCAAAAGAACCTAATTTCAGTAAATGTCATGAAGCGACTTGGCCTACTGACCATAGCACACCCGCAACCATATATCATCAGGTGGCTTCACCCAGGGAGAGATTTCTACGTTCACTAGCAGTGTCACCTTTCGTACAGCATCAAGCCATTCACGGATGAGGTATTGTGTGATGTTGCTCCTCTTGATGTAGCTGATATATTTTTGGGCCAATCATACTTGTGGAGGTGACATGTTATGTATGAGTTTAGGCCTCATTCTATTGTTATTAATTTGGGAAATAAATTATACAGAATATCGGAGGTAGTACCGCCTCTTGTGTTCTCCTTGACTATTGCAAAACAATGCAGTAAGATTGTTTCCCAAACTAGGAAATTTATTTTCCTCACAAATCACTCACATGGAAATAATAATATTTTGGCCACAAAATCAAAATAGGGATCCCCTGCACGGCTGCAGCAGATGGACAAAGTCATGGAGAAATACGAGGACACTTTCTCCTCACCCACAGGGGTTCCTCTACACAGTCACGACAAGCACTCCATTGATCTAGCCCCCGGTGCACCACCACCTGATATTTCCATGCCTCATGCAACTACACAGATAGAATCCACATAAGGCAACCAAATTTATTGAATGCATCCAACACATCCGCCAGCAAGTCCATGACATCCTAAACAAATCCAATACCAAGTTCAACAGAATTTTCCTCTTATGAAAGAACTTAATGCAATGGGGGCCATTGCCTCCTAAGGAGGGATGAATGATCCAAGTGGATATTGGTGGCCATCCACCTGTTCCATTTGGACCTACGCCATTAGCTCTTTCAGTTTTTGACTTTCAGCACAACTTACTATTTTTAGTAGGTTTTCGGGTCCTAAACTTCCGAAGCCGTTTTGGGGCCCTAATGATCCAGGTGGATATTGGTGGCCACGCAAATATTCCATTTGAACCCCTACCATCGTTTCTTTCAGTTTTTCAGTTTCGGCACAACTTACTATTTTTAGCAGTTTTTCGGGTCCTGAACTTTCGGGGCCATTTTGAGGCCCTAAACGACATTTTTTGGGAAAACTGGGAGCAAGATGGGCATATGATCAATATTTATCACATTACAACTTGTAATCCTTAGATATGTATTTCTAACAAGGTATGGTGTGCGTCAAACAAAGATCGTATGCCAAAGTTACGTCCCCGGGAAGTTGAAACACCAATTTACCCAAACTGAGCCCATATTTTTGGCGCTTCATCTCCTAGCGTTAAGTTTTTGGATGTTTAGAATTTTCCATTATTTCTCAATAATAAATAGGCCCTAAAATATCATTGTAACACAGTTCAGAGGCATGTAGCCACCACATCTCTCCTCAGAGATAAGCTACCATTGCCCTAGCTAGTTTATTTCCTTTCTGTCTGTAAACATATTTCAGTTATTTGAAATTCATGAAATGAAGTATTATTTCTGATGCATCTATGTGTTTATGTCTATTTATGTATTTTATTTTTTCCTGCATAAATCCGGATCATTGAACCTTGAAATTGTGCAATGTGTTGTTTAGGATAGCTAGGGTGAAAGGGTTTAACAATTGAGAGGTTCAATAGGTCAAGTTTGGGGCTTGAGGATTGAGGTTTCCCAATGCGCAGTTATGGAATGAAAAACTTAAGTGATTGTGAAATTGAGGGAATCAAAAGGTAAGGCTTGAGGCTTGGTTCTTAGAGTTTCCCAATGCTCATTTCTGAGAGGTCAAGCTAGGTGATTAGGCAATTGAGGGGCTCAAGATCTCAAGGTTGAGGCTTAAGGCTTGGAGTTACCCAATGCGCGGTTTTGGAAAGAGAACAAGTTGGGATATTTCAAAGTTGAGGGGTTCAAGGGTTGAAGCTATACTCTTGAGTATTGAATTTTCCCAATGCACAGTTATGGAGGGAGAATAATGGTGAGCCCTGGTATTGCACCAAGAGTGTTGCAAGGGCTACTCAACTCTATTTTTCAACCCAGGGTTCATAGAAACTTAGAGGTGACAGTGTTATATGCGTAATAGATGGGATTTTACTCATTCCACCCTCAATTAGTTATTTTTATCAATAGTGCTTCAAGGCCATTCCTTCTACTAAATTTGAGTGAAAATGAGCTACTGTAGATGCAATGTATAAACTACTTCTAACTAAGAAAGGGGAAATTATATCAACTTCAACTTACAAATGTTATTGAAACAAATCATGAATAGGAAAAAGCTAAAATACTTGCAGAAAGGAAATTACACTATCATGCAATCATGTATTCAGTTATCAGACTTGTTTGCAGTAAAGGAACCACTTTCTCTTGCATAACCTATCAAGCCATAATTCAATATTCTATCAACTATTTAACTATCTCACACTTCCATATAAATCATTTTTCTATAAATATGTGAAAAATACTAATGTTTTTTTGTGTTTGCAGAAAAGGTAAAGGAGGTTTTGGAGTGGCCTAGGAGTCTCTACTAGTCATGAAACCACAGCTGGGGGTCAATAACATCCTAACCTAAGTTCAAGTTCCAGAAAGGATCAAAACTATATGGAGAATGAGGTGTTATAGGTATGCTATAGGAGACTACTACAGGAGCCCTGTATTTCTACAAGAAGCACTGTAATGCTGCAAGAAGGCTGCTAAGAAGTTTCAAGAGGTGAAGAAAATGGTTGGAAGGTGTGGGAAGGTGAATTGAAGTGAAGGAAATTGGGTGAAAGGTGACCAACACCTCTAGCCAATCTCAAAGCCCCTTGAGGGCATGTTTTTCTCTAGAAGAGATGCTCTCGAAGATCATGGAAAATTGACCTCATAAATAGAATTTTGATGATAGAATTTGTAATTTTGAAGAGGAAGTGATGGATTCCAAGGTGGTGGTGGTGAAGGTTCCTTTTACTACAAATTCAAACATCCCTACAATCATCACATGCATACACTCATTTATCATTGACGAAAAAAATAGTAGTGGAAAATTTGATATGAACAAGAATGTTATCTAATCTATGCCAGAATTATGATATAATCAATCAACTAAATTCTAATCTACAACACGAATGTGAAAAATAATATAACTACACTAATACTCTTCCAAGAAATCATAAAAACATTTTTTTTGGATGTGGTTGGAGGTCCTTCTACTCATTCTTGCATGAGAGAGATGAGGTGGAGGTTGCAATCACAAAATTTAATGGAGTATTCTTCTATTGAGATGCAAGAAACTAAAAAAAAAATTGAAACTAAAAGAAAGAAACAAGTACACAAGAGGGACCTAAGCCACTGGGTTGGGCCAAAACCCAAGAGCCTCAACCCTCAAAATCTAACTTAGTAGTGAATCAAATAACAACTTCTCATTATCAATGAATCAAGGTCTAATACATCACATAATAGTAAAAAAATAGCAATTCTTGAGCTCAATAACTACCTAGCTGAAATCAAAACTCGAATGCTAATGAGCTATTCTACATGTTTATTTATAAAAGAGGGTAGCTACCAACAAATCCATATAAAATAAGAATATTGTCTCTTAAAATTCAAGAAGAGTGGAGCTTGGATCCTATTGTAGTTGCTACAGCACCACCCAAATTTTTTGGCATATTCTAAATTTTTTGTCCCCCTCTTTTCGCTCAACCCATTGAGGTTTCGATCCGGTATTTGGTTGGTTGATCTCCCATTGACCTACTCCTACCAAACCCTATCGCTGCGCCCATTCATAAATTGCATGCCACATCTCACTTGTCTTGATGTCTCATGATTTCATTAGGAGTTTGGGGGTTGGCTACTCCAAAGAGCGTTGAGAGTTCCCCTAGAGGTGCATTCTCATAGACATCACATGACATCACAGTGAGAGTCAATGCCTACCATATTCCCCTAATTTCTTGTTTGGTCCTGTTAGGAATCTATAATAATATGGTTCATAGTTTTTGAATTGAATTTGATAGTCTTGTAAATATGTACATACCTTGCTTTCTGCAAGTTGTTTTCCCATATTTGAAAATAATAATAAAAAATTTGAAAAGAAGGTAAAATTCCTAAAAGAAATATCAAAGGACTTAGAAAATAATAAACCCCAAAAGTAAAAAGAGATAAAAATAAGACCTGAAATTGAGCAAGTCAAAATGCCACTACTATTTACTTTTACTGAAAGAATAATGATTATGTGCAGATTGTTCAAAATTCCATAATCCATGATCAGTTAAACAGTTAAATCTTAACTTTTCATGCTTTGAATTTCATGTTTTAGATAGAAAATAAAAGAGATTTCAAACAGTCTAAACTTGACAAATCATTACATAGTTATATAATAAATGAGGAAATCAATAGTTTAGTCTGAGCCCTCGGATGAAATAAGGTTAGACTTAGATGTATTTATGCTTAAAAAGAAAAATGGATTTAGGGTTGCAAGCTTAAATGCACCCATGCAAATGAAGTAAACAATGTTAGAATAATGATGGATAGGTAGAAAGCAGTTGTGAAAGGCATGTAATTAAGCATCATCAGGCAAAAAAATTACTAATTTCCACCTCCTTCACAATAATCCAATATTCTAAACCTTCAGTCAAAGAGGCTCAAAGCATTTCTCTGACTTCTGTTGGGGCCAGACCCAAGGCTTAATGTCTGTTTGGTTAAAAATATTGGATTCCCTACATGAAAACCCATTTCATCAGCATATTTACCCTTTTCCTAAGTAAAATACATATTTTCTTAGAAAAGTAAAAACCCCCTTAATTAATTTCATTTTCATTCAAAAAACACCCAAAAACCCACAAAATGCATTTTATCCTAAGTTTATGTGTAAAAAATCAAAATGGGACAAATTACGCTAAATTTCCTATTGACACTTTACTTAGTTTAAATTCCATGTATTTTAATTCATTTCATTCATTATATTTCCATTTCATATTAATTTCTAACCTAAAGTATTAAATCCCTTATATTATATCCCTCCCGTATATATTATTAAATCCATTATATAAATATCCCTAAAACCCACTATTTAAAGTTTAACCTATGTCTTATTTATCCCACATGGGAAAATAAATCCCCGCCCTTATCCCTATAGGTTAACTTTTATCTTAAATTAATCCTGTGCCATTGGTTATGAACACTTGGAAATTTTTTATTTTTCCATATAATATCATCTCGCCAATCAAAATAATACAAATTTTTACGTTATAAACATATATTTATAACGTTAAAACTATCCCTCCATACCAATAAAACTAAACATTATGTTTTTTATTTTCAACTATGTTTTAAATACATTTCATTAATCCCCGCTGCATAATAATGCTTGAACCCCACGTCCCATTGTCAAGTAACTTCCCCATTAAATCGTAGTCATTCGCATCAAAGCCCTCCAATCCAACGATCAAAAGGAAATGTCACAATTTCAAATGCGCGACCATAACCCATTCCAAAATTGTGTGAAACGAGTGGTTTTCCACCTTTCTCCCTCCTCCACGTGGCCAAACCTTATTGGATCGCATTCGATCCAACCAAAACAACATTGCCACCTAAACCCACGTGATAACCACGTCCGGTTTTTCACCTTTGAAGACCAAAACCGCCCTCTGTCCTTGACATGACTGCCATTAAATGCAAGCTTGTTAAACCTAAAAATGTTATATAAACCTTCATAATACATACATTGAAGCCCTTTTTGCATTATTTTTGTGTGTTCATTCCGAATGAGAAAATAAGACCCTATACATCGTTTTATACTCAGAAAAGCCAGAAAGCCCTACATTTGCTATCAAAGATTGCAGAAAGCTCCCAGATTGATGCCAGAGACCTTCAAAGATATCAGAAACCTCTCTGAAACGTCTAAGAACCTATTTAAAAGAACAATGCCTGCACTAACAGGTATTTTCCGATAAAAACAAACCTGCTATCATTCGAAAAGGAATTTATGAAAGATTTAAGCCCAGTAAAAGCCTATTTTTCCAAAGAAAGCTTGTAGTTGCCCAAAAAGAGCCAATTCCCTATCAAAATTTGATAAAACCCCTATTTCAATACTGCATACAGTTTTAAAGGAAAAATTGAATTTACTTATCATTTTTAGACCTTATAAGACTCCTAATTTGCCCAGAAATACTTTGCAGGTAACCCCAACCCTTCTGCGCCAAATATTCACTGAAAGAAGTATAAGAAACCCTTGTTTCTTATTTCATAAACTTGTAAGATTCGAAAGAATAGTTGAAAGCTAAAATTGAAGGTTTAATTCAAAAGAAAACCACGTTGTGCCTATTTTTCATCCAATAACCTCTGTTAAATTAAAAAACACTTTCGTAAACCATTTAATCTTACAGAAGAATCCAGAAAGCCCCAAAAACAGAGTTTCAGTTATCCAGAAAGCCTAAAAATGTCAAAATCCAATCCAGCTATGTCCTCCAAGACTGCAATCATTGTAAATCCTCTACAACCTCCTATTGTAAACATTTAACACACACCTTTAGTATATGTGGGCTATAAAATAGCAGATCCAGTTGTTTAATTTAATATGTTAGACCTCCACTTCTGGAGTTATGAAAAGTCCTTAAATCAGGTTGAAGAAGTCCAAATTTGTGAATCAAACCTACCTAGATATGTTGTTCCAATCTCTCATAAATGCCCATAGGTTATTAGGTTGTTTCAGAGCTATTATTCACCTGAACATAGAGCAATGATGAATGCAAACAAAGAGGTACTATTTACAATTATTGCTGAGTCCATAAACCAGATGTTACAACTCAAACCTGATCCCAAAGCAGTTCCTTTGTCAATAGAAGCACTTACTAAGTTGTACATTGGTCTTGATTTTCCCAAAAGGTTTCAAATTTTTCAAGTGTTCATGCCTTTACATGTTGAAATTCCATAAATCAACCCTCCATATTCTACTTCAAAATTTCTAGAAGGGTCTAGGAATGTCATATCCATGTTGTCATTTATCCTAGGGTATTTTATAGATGAACATACATAAGAGTGTATCTTAGGGTTTCTATCTACTTTTGCACCAGGACAGCCTCCTTCTATTATTTTCAATTATGCTGAGTATATAGCTGACAATATCCATGATCAGCTTGTCAAATTTCCAATTGAAGGATTATTTAGATATACATCCTTTCTCTTCAATATGTTCTTGTATTTTCAAGCAGACAAGTTTCCAATAACCCTCCAGAAGCTTGATATAGAAGAAAATCCACTTTCAGTCATCTTTTGGACTTCTTTGATCAGAAAAGAGTCCACAGAGTTCACTTATGAAGAGTTTACAGATAATTTTGTCCACCCATTTATAAATATGTTGATAAATATAGAACAACCAAGAATCAGTGATGAAATGAAGAAAGTTCTACAACTATCAAAGCACACTAGAAATGGTGATTGGTACTTATATCAAAAACATATAGAAAACATAGTTTTTGGGTCCAATTTGTTACCCTATAAACTTCCTAAGTATGTGCCAATGAGAATTTTTTCCTTAGAGTATATTAGGAAAATCTTAAATTATGATTTTATCAACTTCCTAGAAGCCAAGAAGAAGACCCAATTTAAGTTGAAGAATCAGGTGGGACCATTTATTTGTAATCACGGAGATGCAGAACAAGAAGCAACAAAACAATTACTTGATTATAGATTTTAAGAAAGATTCTCATGGAACTATGATCCACAATGAATACTAAGAAAAATGAGGGTTAAGTGCAAACTAACACCTTATATTCATGAGAAAAAACCAGATATTGAACAATATGTCAATCAAACTCAGTGGCTAGAAAACACTTTGGTAGATGCAGTTAAACAGGGTGATACTAGTCACACCTTGCAAACTGCAAATCAAGGAGAAAAAGCTACTAATAGAGTTAGAGAAGAAGGTACATATACTACTGAGACAACAACTGAGACAAGTTTTAAAATTAGATACAATAAAAATCCTAAAGTCAATTCAATTGATAAAGGAAAAGTGACCATAGAAGTAGAAGACACAGACGTTCCAGTAACAAATAAAGATGCTGCTATAGTCAATACAAATGAGCCAACAACCGAAATTTTAAATGAGGGAAATATTGATAACTCAAACATTCAGGTCATAGAGAAGGAACATAATTTGTAAGAATCTTCCTCACAGACAGCAGAAGAAAAATATCTTTATAGCAGGGAAAAATATAAGCAGATTAAGACAAAGAATGAAGAAATTAAGAATGAGATTTATTCTCAATACTTGAAGAAAACATCAGGCATTCAAAACATACTTTTATGATCTTTTGATTACTCAAAAAAAAAAATGATTATTTCAGTGCTCCAATCAATAGTTAAGACTCCTAAGAGAGTTGTAGACTATAAGAAAGTTGATCTTGAAGTGCCAACAAAAAACATCCATGCACTAGATCAAATTGAATTTCACAGGCAAAGTTCAGTGATGTTATATTCTACTATTACTACAAAGGCCATGAGTGTTAACAAGCTTCAGAATACCATACTAAACATGACAGATCAAATGAAGGTTGGCAAGGCCTCATCATATGCTAAAGATATTAGGATTAAGTCTTTAGAAGAGGTGGTTATTCAAGTAGGATATGATCTTGCCAATGTCAAGGCTGCATAATAGTTAGTGAAGAAAAGGAATGAGGATATTGCAGCATTAAGAAAACAACTCAAGCTTCCACCAACTGAACATTCACAGGCAAAAGAAATAGTACAAGAGAAAAATTAGAAAGATGACATGATCAACTTGATTTTTCAATTAACATGACAGATAAAAGAGATGGAGATCCAAATGGACAAGCTTGTCCATGGAAGAGAAACTACAAAAGCACAGGAAACTCCTACAGTAATTCCCATGGTTACTACAGCTATGCCATAAACTCTAGCAGAAGAGTTGTCACCAAAAGAACCACTGGCTACTGTAGTACCAGTGACATCATCCACAACTTCAGCCACAAAATCCTCTACTACAGCAGCTCAACATTCTGAGGAGGCTAGTGAACTAGTAAAAGCCATGGAATAAATGTCACTTCAAACTAATGAGATCAATAGATTGAATAAAGTAATTGAAAATCTTGAAGACATCAAGAAACTAGCCCAAATCAATGCTAAAAATCATGAAAAAAGGGCTAACAGGTTAAACACTGAATTGAAGAATCTACAAAAAGATTTGACCTTGAAAGAGCCAATTTTTTATGTGAAAAATATGTTACGGAGTAAAATTATTGAAGCCATCAATGATGTTTGGCCATCAGTTCAGGTAATATATGAGCAGATGGATTTACTAAAGGCAGCACAAGAAAAGATTCAGAAAAAAAAAGATAACATTTGGCTGAATTTTTCACAGCCAAAACAGAATTTATTACAGTAGTAAGGCAATTTTTACAGAGGTTAAAGAGTATTAGAGTGAAAGAGTATAAGATAAAGAAGATAATATTTCAAAATAGATTTGAAATATCTGTGCCAGCAAAGAGGACACCAAGGCAGCCAGTTGCTCTTAATCCACAAACAGTTTTCTATTTTATTTGGATAAATAAGACAACTTGTTGATTTGTTAAGGAGCTGCCACTATTTTGTTGTAAGGGTATTTTATTTCTCCTTAGATAATTCCTAGAAGCATTCTAGGATATTTTGTAAACATTTTTGTATAAATACGTCACTCTTTGAAGTATTATTCTAGAATAAATTACTGAAGATTTCTATAGTAATTTTTGTTGGACTTGAAGGCTTTTTGTTGCAAAGTTTGAGTAGTAGACTGGATCAAATCATCTAGTATCATATTTCAAGATTCATGTGATGAGCCATGGAAGTGAAGTACTTTCTGCTTGTCATTTTTTATATTCTCATGTTTTCATGCATCCATTGTGTATTCTAAATTTGAATGATAAAACAGGAGTATTATTTCAGGATTTTTTAAAAGCACCCTGTCTTTACTGTTTATCATTTCTATGTTTTCTGCAGATTTCCAGAGTAGGGAACCCTTAATTTCTCCCTCTTTTGAATGACCTCTGTCTACTCCTTCCTTATCCGGATCAAATAATCCTTTAATTTATCTTTATCCTGATCAAATCACTTCACCAAATCAGCATTCCAAGATCTTCAAAGACTTCTCTATGTTGCCTTGAAAACATTTTACTATTTGACCTTGATCCTAGTTCTGTCTACTTGACTTTTTACTCCTTAGCCCAATGGACAAATAGATTTCCCACTATCCATCTCATTAAGTGATTTTTCCCACCAAACCAAACCAAATCAAAACCAATTTGCACAATCATAACTAGCCTAATATCTTATAATAAAAAAAAAGTTAAATCCTATAGAGACAGCCCTCTCTGAACCCTAGGAAGGCTAGATCCCAGAGTTTAAAATTTGGTCTGTGGTTACCTCTAATGTTATTGGACTTTAAATAAAAATATCACAACTTAAGAATTATTAGAGTGATAACATATGGGCGACTCCACTGGGGACTTAACTAATCCTCAGTCTTAAAATAGGTCTTAAGGAAATATTTTTCATTATCTTTTGCCTTTAATACTGTTTTAAAAAGTTGTGAGTATCATTTTATAAAAAACTGTAATTCTGGCTTCTAGAAAAATTTACTATACCAGGTTTAACCCAGATCCTAAACCTGCTATTATAGTAGACAATCCAGACGAAATTGGGAAAAAGAATAAACAAGTAGAAGATTTAGATGCTAAAGTTTCCTTAGATAGAGCCAATTCATTACCAAAAGATTTAGTGAGTTTACAAGACATAGAGTTTGGTCTGAAGTTTGAACATTATTTTTTTAGAAGCAAATTAGAAACTGACTTAAAAAGTGTTGTTATTGACCCTGTTTTTATGTCATTTCTTGAAACAAAACAGAAATAATATTTTAGCAGATTCTGAATCAAAGATATTTAAAGCTCATAATAAACTTGAAGAGATAAATGCTACTATTCTTAAGGAAATAAATGAAGCTATTGAATTAGCTGAATTATTAGCATACACATCTAAGCCTTCTATTTATCATTTAGATACCACTACATCATCTATAATTTCCACCACATTCCAACCTATAGATCCATTTATCCCTAGATAGCCATTACAACCTAGAATACTATTTCCATATTCTCCTATATCAACTTCATCCATTACTTTATCTTCTACAAATTTAAACTCATCATTCTCATTTCCAAGTATTTCTTCATGTATTCCAGTTTAATTTTCTAGCAGCCCAACTTTATCTCTTAGTTCATCCACCACTTTTTCTAGTTCACCATCTTATATTCTAGTTTCATTAGTCACTTCATTAACTGCATCAGCTAGTACTTCCAGTTCAAATTTCAAGAACTTCCAATCTACCTCCTATCCAAGCTAAAATTCAAGCTATGGCTACTAGGTATGCTCCCCTAGTTCTTCCAGGACAGTTACATGACATGCCTCAGGATTACCAAAGTAAGATACCCCTATTTGATGCTACTACATAGTACACTGCCTAGCAGTACATTAATAAAATGACTGATTACTTTGAGTTTCATGAAATAGATGATTCTGATGTACAAATGAGACTCTTTGCACAAACATTAATAGGGGAAGTTAAGAAATGGTTTAAAGGTCTTAATCTTGGTAGTATAACTGATTTAGCAGTATTTCATAAAGTATTTTTGAATAAATGGGAAAAGAAGAAAAATCCACTCCAAATATTATTTGAATTTGATTCCATGAGAAGAGATCCTAATGAAACAATCCAGGACTACTGCACTAGATACAACAGTGTTTACAATTTGATTCCAGAAAATCTCAAACCCACTCCTGATTTTGTCCTACTCAAATTCCCTGATGGATTTGACACAAACATGGATTATCAGTTGAGGGAGATAAATTCTAAAACATTAGAAAGAATGCAAACAGATGTTGTTAGTGTGGAAGTAAATATTTTGCCCTAGAAAAGATAAATTGAGGAATGAGAGGAGAGTAACCATGAAAGAAGAAACATCTAGTTCAGATGGAAAAATAGATCAATTAACTAAGACTTTAGAGATAATAATGGATATATTAGACAACATAGAAAGGAAACCTCAATGGGATAATCAACAACAAATCAGAAATCCCAATTTTAGGAAGAATATAAATTTAGGAAAATCAAAAGAATCAACCCCTGATTAGACAATAAGACCCCCATTTCAAGAAAATGATGCTGAAAGTTCTCAAAACATTGTTGATGATGAAGAAACCATAAATCTAATGGGTACAAATGAATATACCACTATCTTTCTCACTCAGGAAGACCAAGAGTTATTTGAAATGCAACAACTTCAATTAGATTAAGGTGAATCATTTGACTACAAACAAGGTTATGATTTTTCTATAAATGAAGTACATAAGCAATATAACCTTAGAAGTAAGAAAAACACTGAAACTTCTACTAAGAAATCTGCATAGACTGAAAATAATAAAACAGTAGAAGCCCCAACAACAAAAGTTTTGTAAATTTTCCCTATGGAAAATAGGCAAAACTCTAATTCATCCCGCAAAGTTTCCAGCCCCAAAATTTCACCAAGTCCCAACATTGTTGATATAACACATGAATTTGATCAAACAACAAAATATTCACAAAAATCTACTACTGTTAAAACAACTAATTCTGCTAAAATAACAAACTTACAGTCAAAATTAACATCCACTATTGATCCAAAATCACCAGATCCAAAAGTTGCCACTACAAAAATAGCTTATGACAATTCAAAATCTAAAAAAACATCTGCTGCTTCTCAAACCATTCCTGAAAAGAAAATTAGGAGCAATAAAACACAAGAAACTCAAATAGAAATGAAAACATAACTGTAGAAAAACAAGATAAACCTACTCAAACTACAGTTACTAAGGAAGAGTTAATTCAAATTAGTAAATCACAACCTTCATTCAATATACAAACTGAAATTGTAAAGTTAAAAATACCAATTCCTTTGACAGAATTGGTAAAAAATGATTTGTATAAAACAACAATCACTGAAATATTAAACATGAATGATGGAGAAGACTCTGTAAAATTGAATGATGATCAACCAGAGTTTATTTTTGGCCCTGATGTGAATGAAAAGCATCAAGATGGAGCAGTTCCTCCATTTTATTTCAGTTTAATTGTTCATGACCAAATTTTACACAATGAAATGTTATATTAAGGAGCTTCACACAATCTAATGCTCAAAGCAATAATGGAAACCATGAACTTAGACATCACAAGGCCTTACAAAGATTTATTTTCATTTCATTCAAGCAAAGTAAAATGCCTAGGTTTAATTAAAGATTTGTGTGTTACATTAGTTCAATATCCTAGTAAAATTATACTCATGGACACTGTAGTAGCTGATATCCCACCCAAATATTGAATGTAATTATCTCGCTCATGGGGAGCAAAATTACAGGGATCTCTACAATTGGACATGTCGTATGCTGCTATATCATTTTTTGGTCAACCAAAGAAACTCTATAGGGAAACATTGATGAAATATATGGTAAGTAGTGCAGCAAGATCAATAAATTACCCAATTTATGCTACACCTACTAACCTAGATTCATTCATCTTATGTAACTTTGAAACTAATAATGAAATCAAAACTGAACTAAAGGAAAAAAAGAAAACACAAAACAATTACAATATATTTCATGAATCTTTATGGCATTTATATTTTTATGGATCAGTAAACAAAATAGGAGTAGAAGCAGGAGTTTGGATAACTAATATTGAAAAGAATCATGCAGAAGGCCATGCTTTTAGATTGAATTTTAAATGCACCAACAATATGGCTGAGTATGAAGCCCTTATTTTAGGACTCCATATAATCAAAAACTTAGGAGGTAAAAGAATATAAATAATGGGAGATTCAGAGTTAATTATTAAACAGATAAAAAGAGAATATTCTGTTTATAATCCTAGATTAGACCAATATAGAGAAACTGTACTAGATTTGATAAATGAATTGTTGGAATGTAATTTTTCTACAATCCGAAGAAAGAAAAATTTACAAGCACACTCCTTAGCAACTTTTGCTAGTACTTGTAATTTACCTTTCCATCCCAATCATAAGTATACTGTAGAAGTAAAACACAGACCAATGATTCCAGATAACCTCAAATATTGGCAAATTTTCTCACAAGACCAACAAATTTACCATTTTATGAATAATGAAGGTGAATTTCAGAATTGCAAAATAAACACAGACTGTACATTAGATCAAGATTTAGATAGTGAAATTGATTTGAAAAATATAGATGTAAATAAAGTAAAGTTTTCTAGACCTATTAAGTTTAGTCAATCAGATATAGATAACTTAGAGAGAGTAGAAATTGATGAGATAATTGAGGATGAATCTGATATATTAAATCTCAAAGATAATTTCTTACGAAAAGGTTTAACTCCTTTAGAAGATTTATTTGGCTCAAATGACGTTGCTAGAAAACCCAAAATGGAGCCACTTAGATTTGATATTGAGGAATGTAACATAGGCACAACTTTAAAACCCAAGATGATCAAACTTTCCAAAGCATTACCTCAACAAGAAAAAGAAAAATATATTCCTCTTTTTAAGGAATTTCAAGATGTTTTTGCTTGGATTTATGAGGACTTAAAATCCTATGATACCAATATAATACAGCATAAAATCCCTATAAAAGAAGACCAAAAGAATTTTAAACAAAATTTAAGGACGATCAGCCCTGTTTTGATGCCCTTGATCGAAAAAGAGGTAAAAAATAATGTATTATGAACAGATAATTGCACCAATCATATCCTTTGATTGTGTTTCTAATTTAGTTCCAACAACAAAAAAGATAAGAGAGATTAGATTATGTGTTGATTTTAGGAATATAAACAAAGTATCCTTAAAAGAGAATTATCCTTTACCAAAAATGGATCACATTTTACAAAGGGTAGTTGGTTCTTCTAGGATTTCACTTTTACATGGATTTTCATGATATAACCAAATTTTAGTCCAACTAGAGGATCAAGCCAAAACAGCTTTTACTACTCCTTGGGGCACATTTATGTATGTAAAAATGACTTTTGGTTTAATGAATGCAGGGGCTACCTTTCATAGAGCTATGGATATAGCCTTTGCAAAGGAAATTTGTGAATTCTTAGTGATTTACTTAGATGGCATAACTGTATTTTCGAACACTGATTATGAACACTTGGATCATCTTAGACAAGTCTTTATTAAATGCAGAAAGTTTGGCATCTCTTTAAACCCTAAGAAAACCTTATTTGGATTATAATAATGTAAGTTAATAGGACACATAATATCTAAAGAAGGAATTATAATAGACCTTTCCAGAATAGAAGCAATTCTTAACATTATTCCTCCAAGGAACATTAAAGAGTTATAAGCTTTTCTAGGAAAAATTAACTTCTTAAGAATATTCGTTTCCAATTTAGTTGAAATAATTAGAGAACTAAACAACATGCTTAAAAAAGATTCAATTCTTAAATGGACTATTGAGGCCAAAAAATCATTTGAATCCATCAAACATGCCTTAACCAAAATCCCAGTCCTTATAAGTCCTGACTTTAAAAAGGATTTCATCATTTTCTCATTTTCTTCAGAACACACCATTGTTGCACTTTTACTGCAGAAAAATGACCAGGGTTATGAGCAGCCCATAGCTTTCTTTAGAAAAACACTTAGAGATGCCACTTTGAAATACAATATCATGGAGAAATAGGCCCTAGCTTTGGTAAAAGCCATTAAATATTTTAGAGTATACATTCTCTATTCTCACATCATTGCCTATGTCCCAAATGCAGTAGTAAAAAACATTCTAACTCAAGATGGTCCTGATGGTAGAAGAAGTAAGTGTATTGCCACAATTTTAGAATATGACATATAGATAAAACCCATTAAATTGATAAAAGGTCAAGGTTTAGCCAAACTCATGGCTGAATTAAATTGTCATTCCCTAGACATAAATTTTATTGCCCAAGACGATGATCAGGAAGAGCTGGCGATTCTAGAGATCTGTGAAGCCTTTTCAGATTCACCATGGTATGCAGATATCATATTTGTATTACTAAACTTACAAGCTCCTCCTATATTATCAAGAAAAAAAGCTAGATTTTTAAAGGTTATGGAAGTATGATTTTTTTAAATTGGGATTTTGGAAAGATCATAGTGGGATTTTGATAAATTGTTTGTTAAAAGAAGAAGCTGACAAAGTATTAAAATAATCTCATACAGGTGACTATGGAGGACATCTCTACTGGAAAACTACTATAGACAAAATCCTGAGAGTTGGTTTTCACTGGCCTACTTTGTTTGCAGATGTAAAAAGGTATGTGACCTCCTGTCAAAAATGTCAAATATTTGAGGGTAAGAAAAAGACCTTACCGTTGCCCTTAAAACCCATTTCAATAGAAATTCCATTTCAACAATGGGGTCTTGACCTCATTGGTGAAATTCACCCCCCATCATGATCCCAACACAAGTGGATTATGACAAACACTGATTATTTTACCAAGTGGATTGAAGCCATACCCTCCAGGCAAGCCATAGACACTGTCATTATCTCCTTTTAGAAAGAAACATACTTTCAAGATTTAGATGTCCCCAAAAGATAATTACTGACAATGCAACTTCATTCAAATCTAAAAATATGATTGACTTTTGCCATAAATATCACATTACCTTAGGCCATTCTACAACATATTACCCACAAGGTAATGGTCTAGTTGAATCTTCAAATAAGATCCTAGTAAATATCATCAAAAAGTTACTAGAAGATAACAAAAACACTTGGAACAAGAAGTTAGTCAATGCCTTATGGGCAGATAGACTTACAACCAAAAAATTTATTCGTACATCTCCTTATCAGCTTGTCTATGGAATGGATGTTGTTTTTCCATCTTCCGTAGGAGTACCAGTAATGAAAATTATTCAAGAATTACAAGTTGAGCCAAATAAAATTCAAAGAAGGATTAATCAAACCATTCACTTGCAATAAACAAGAGAAGAGGTTTACATTAAGTTTCAAGTTATCTAGGATAAGATAAAGAAAATTTTTGACAAAAAGAGTAAAGAATATGATTTCTACATTGGAGACAAAGTTTTAAAATGGGATTCAAGAAGAGAAGATAAATGTAAACAGGGAAAATTTGATTTTCTATGGAAAGGACCTTATGTGATTTATGGTTATAGAGGTAACAATGCTTTCTTTCTGAAAGAAATGGATGGATCAGATATGCTAGATGGACCAGTAATGGCAGAATGTTGAAGCACTACTACTCCTCAGAGATAACAAATAGTTAGTTTTATTTAATTTAATCATTGTACATATTCATTGAAGATTTTAGATTATATTGGATGTTTCCTAAAAAATTTGAAGCCCGAAGAGAAGGCCCTAAGCTTTGAGAGGTAAAATATCATAAGTATGAAATAATTGCAGAGATCAAAAGACACTTACAAGGTCGCCTCAGTCAAAATTCAAAGGCTACTAGTCTCAAATTTCTTGACATTTCACCAGGAAATGCCATCCCCATGTGGAGCCACTATTAGGATCCTATAATAATAGGGTTCATAATTTTTGAATTGACTTTGATAGTCTTATAAATATGTACATACCTTGCTTTTTGCAAGTTGTTTTCCAAAATTTGAAAATAATAATAAAAAACTGAAAAGTGGGGAAAAGTCCTAAAATAAATATCAAAGGACTTAGAAAAGAATAAACCCAAAAAGAAAAAAGAAATAAAAATAAGACCTAAAATTGAGCAAGCCAAAATGCCACTACTATTTACTTTTACTGCAAGAATAATGATTATGTGCAAATTGTTCAAAATGCCATAATCCATGATCAGTTAAACAGTTAAATATTAACTTTTCATGCTTTGAATTTCATGTTTTAGATAGAGAATAAAAGATATGTAAAATAGTTTAAACTTGAAAAATCAATAGATAGTTAGAGAATAAATGAGGAGCTCAACAGTTTAATCTGAGCCCTTTGATGAAATAAGGTTAGAATTAGATAGATTTATGCTTAAAAAGAAAAATGGATTTAGGGTTGCAAGCTTAAATGCACCCATGCAAATGAAGTAAAAAATGTTAGAATAAGGGTGGGTAGGTAGAAATCAGTTGTGCAAGGCATGTAATAAAGCATCATCAGGCAAAAAAATTACTAATTTCCCCCCTCCTCCACAATAATCCAATATTCTAAACCTTCAGTCAAAGAGGCTCAAAGCATTTCTCTGACTTATGTTGGGGCCGGACCTAAGGCTTAATAATGGATTGGTTAAAAATATTGGATTCCCTACATGAAAACCCATTTCATTAGCATACTTACCCTTTTCCAAGAAATACAAACCCTTTTCCCAAGTAAAATACATATTTTCTTAGAAAAGTAAAAAAAACCCTTGATTAATTTCATTTTCATTCAAAAATCACTAAAAAACCCCCAAAATGCATTTTATCCTAATTTTATGTGTAAAAAATCAAAATGGGACAAATTATGCTAAATCACCTATTTACACTTTACTTAGTTTAAATTCCATGTATTTTAATTCATTTCATTCATTATATTTCCATTTCATATTAATTTCTAACCTAAACTATTAAATCCCTTATATTATATCCCTCCCGTATATATTATTAAATCCATTATTCAAATATCCTCAAAACCCACTATTTAAAGTTTAACCTATGGTTTATTTATCCCACATGCGAAAATAAATCCCCGCCCTTATCCCTATAGGTTAAATGTTATATTAAATTAATCCTGCATCATTGGTTATGAAACAGTTGGAAATGTTTATTTTTCCATATAATATCATCCCACCAATCAAAATAATACAAATTTCTACGTTATAAACAAATATTTATAACGTTAAAACTATCCCACCATACCAATAAAACTAAACATTATGTTTTGTATTTTAAACTATGTTTTAAATATATTTCATTAAACACCACCACATAATAAAGCCCGGACCCCACATCCCATTGCCGAACAACTTTCCCATTAAATCGCAGTCGTTCGCATCAAAGCCCTCCAATCAGACAATCGAAAGGAAATATCAAAATTTCAAATGCGCGACCACAACCCATTCCAAAATTGTGTGAAGTGGGTGGTTTTCCATCTTTCTCCCTCCTCCACTCGGCTAAACCTTATTGGATCACATTCGATCCAACCAAAACAACATTACTACCTAAACCCATGCGATAACCACCTCCGGTTTTTCGCCTTTGAAGACCAAAACCCTCCTCTGTCTTCAACATAACCGCCATTAAATGCAAGCTTGTTAAACCTAAAAATGTTATATAAACCTTCATAATACATAGAGTAAAGAACTTTCTGCATTATTTCTATGTGTTCATTTCGATTGAGAAAAGAGGACCCTGTACACTCTTTTATACTCAGAAAATCCAGAAAGCCCTACATTTACTGTCAAAGATTGCAGAAAACTCCCAGATTGATCCCAGAGACCTTCAAAGATATCAGAAACCTCTACAAAGCGCCTTAGAACCTATTTAAAAGACAAATACCTGCACTAACAGGTATTTTCCGATAAAAACAAACCTGCTATCATTCGAAAAGGAATTTATGAAAGATTTAAGCCCAGTAAAAGCCTATTTTTCCAAAGAAAGCTTGTAGTTGCCCGAAAAGAGCCAATTCCCTGTCAAAATT
Organism: Pinus albicaulis; assembly: GCA_034641835.2. Taxonomy (NCBI): domain Eukaryota; kingdom Viridiplantae; phylum Streptophyta; class Pinopsida; order Pinales; family Pinaceae; genus Pinus; species Pinus albicaulis. Next base: position 497,410,872 of record CM076578.1, on the reverse strand, counting down.
TGATAAAACCCCTATTTCAATACTGCATACAGTTTTAAAGGAAAAATTGAATTTAATTATCATTTGCAGACCTTATAAGACTCCTAATTTGCCCAGAAATCCTTTGCAGGTAACCCCAACCCTTCTGTGCCCAATTTGAATCAATTTTAGCCCGATATTCACTGAAAGAAATATAAGAAACCATTTTTTCTTATTTCATAAACCTGTAAGAGTCTGAAGAATAGTTGAAAGCTAAAATTGAAGGTTTAATTCAAAATAAAACCACGTTGTGCCTATTTCTCATCCAAGAAACTCTGTTAAATTAAAAAACACTTTTTTAAACCATTTAATCTTACAGAAAATATAGAAAGCCCAAAAAACAGAGTTTCAGTTATCTAGAAAGCCTAACAAATGTCAAAATCCAATCCAGCTATGTCCTCCAGGACTGCAATCATTGTAAATCCTCTACAACCTCCTGTTGTAGACATTTAACACACACCTTTAGTAGATGTGGACTATAAAATAACAGATCCAGTTAATCAATTTAATTTGTTAAACCTCTACTGTCGGAGTTACGAAAAATCCTCAAATCAGGTTGAAGAAGTCAAAATTTGGGAATCAAACCTAGGATAGACATATTTGAAGAAAGCTTCTCATGGAACTATGATCCACAAGGAATACTAAGAAAAATGAGGGTTAAGTGCAAACTAACACCTTATATTCATGAGAAAAAACTAGAGATTGAACAATATGTCAATCAAACTTAGTGGCTAGAAAACACTTTGGTAGATGCAAATAAACAGGGTGATACTAGTCACACCTTGCAAACTACAAATCAAGGAGAAAAAACTACTAAGAGGGTTAGAGAAGAAGGTACATATATTGTTGAGACAAAAACTGAGACAAGGTTTAAAATTAGATACAATAAAAAGCAAAGTCAATTTAGTTGATAAAGGAAAAGTGACTATAGAAGTAGAAGACACAGATGTTCCAGTAACAAATAAAGATGTTGCTACAGTCAATACAAATGAGCTAGCAAAAGAAATTTTAAATGAAGGAAATCCTGATAATTCAAACACTCAGGTCATAAAAAAACAACAAAATTTGGAAGCATCTTCCTCACAAACAACAGAAGAAAAATATCTTGATATCAGGGAAAAATATAAGCAGATTAAGACAAAGAATGAGATTTATTCTCAATATCTAAAGCAAAAACTAGGCATTCAAAACAAACTTTTATTAGCTTTTGATTACTCAAACAAAAATTTGACTATGTCAGTGCTCCAACCAACAGTTAAGACTCCTAAGATAGTTACATATTATAAGAAAGTTGAACTTGAAGTGCCAATAGAAAGTATCCATGCACTAGATCAAATTTATTTTCACAGGAAAAGTTCAGAGATGTTATATTCTACTATTACTACAAAGGCCATGAGTGTTAACAAGTTTCAAAATACCATATTCAACATTTGAGATCAAATGAAGGTTGACAAGGCCTCATAATATGCTAAAGATCTTAGGATTAAATCTTTAGAAGAGGTGGTTATTCAAGTAGGATATGATCCTACCAATTTCAAGGCTGCAGAACAGTTAGTGAAGAAAAAGAATGAGGATATTGCAGCATTGAGGAAACAACTCAAGCTTCCACCAACTGAACATCCAAAGGCCAAAGAGAAAAATCAGAAATATGACATGATGAACTTGATTTTTCAATTAACAGGAAAGATATAATAGATGGAGATCCAAATGGACAAGCTTGTCCATGAAAGAGAAACTATAAAAGCATAAGAAACTCCTACAGTAATTCCCATGGTTACTACAGTTGTGCCATCAACTCTGGTAGAAGAGTTGGCACCATAAGAACCACTGGCTACTACACTACTAGTGACATCATCCACAACTTTAGCCACAGAATCCTCTACTATAGCAGCTCAACATTCTGAGGAGGCTAGTAATCTAGTAAAAGCCATGGAAGAAGTTTCACTTCAAACTAATGAGATCAACAGGTTGAAGAAAGTAATTGACAATCTTGAAGACACCAAGAAACTAGCCCAAATCAATGCTAAAACTCATGAACAAAGGGCTAACAGGTTAAATACTGAATTGAAGAATCTACAAAAATATTTTACCTTGAAAGAGCCAATTTCTTATGTGAAAAATATGTTATGGAGTAAAATCATTGAAGCCATTAATGATGTTTGGCCATCAATTTAGGTAATATATGAGTAGAGGGATTTACTAAAGGCATCACAAGAAGAGATTCAGAAAACAAAAGATAACAGTTGGCTGAATTTTTCACGGTCAAAAAATAATTTATTACAACAGTAAGGCAGTTTTTACAGAAGTTAAAGAGTATCAGAGTGAAAGAGTATAAGGTAAAGAAGATAATATTTCAAAACAAATTTGAAATATCTGTGCCAGCAAAGGCGACACCAAGGCAGCCAGTTGCTCCTAATCCACAAACAGTTTTCTATTTTATTTGGATAAATAGGACAGCTTGCTGATTTGTTAAGCAGCTGTCACTATTTTGTTGTAAATATATTTTATTTCTCCTTAGATAATTCCTAGAAGAATTCTAGGATATTTTGTAAACATTTTTGTATAAATACTTCACTCTTTTAAGTTTATTGTTGAATAAATTGTTGAAGATTTCTATAGTCATTTTTGTGGACTTGAAGGGTTTTTGTTGCAAAGTTCGAGTAGTAGACTGGATCAAATCATCTAGCATCATATTTCAGGATTCATGTGGTGAGCCTTTGAAGTGAAGTACTTTCTACTTGTCATTGTTTATCTTCTCATTTTTTCATGCATCCATTATGTATTCTAAATTTGAATGATAAAATAGGAGTATTATTTCAGGATTTGTTAAAAGCACCCTGCCTTTACTGTTTATCATTTCTATGTTTTCTGCTAATTTCTAGAGTAGGGAACCCTTAATTTCTCCCTCTTTCAAATGACCTTTGTCTACTCCTTCCTTATCTGGATCAAAGAATCCTTCATTTCTCTTTATCCCGATCAAACCATCGCCAAATCAACATTCCAAGATCTTCAAAGAATTATCTATCTTGCCCTAAAAACATTTGAATTTTTACCTTGATCCTAATTCTGTCTGCTTGACTTTTGACTCGTTAGCCCAATGGAAAAACAAATTTCCCACTATCCATCTCATTAAGTGATTTTTCCCACCAAACCAAACTAAATCAAAACCAATTTGCACAATCATACCTAGCCTAATATTTTATAATCAAAACAAAGTTAAATCTTATAGAGAGAGCCCTCTCTGAACCCTAGGAAGGCTAGATACTAGAGTTTAAAAGTTGTTCTGTGGTTACCTCTAATGTTCTTGGACTTTAAATCAAAATCTCACAACTTAAGAATTATTAGAGTGATAACAGGTCCTACCCCTCACCATGTTTTTTATGGTTTGCGCGAATTGTATGCCCCCCTTTTTCCTATCCTTGTGTCCATAGATGCGTGTGATTAATAATCCAACCTTACTTTTCATTCAATCTCCACCCTCCAAATGCATGATCACAATTATTTCAAGGAGATTTCTATGTGATTTCATTATCACCATGTCACATCATGAAGTACCACTGTCCATTGTAATCAATAGATCCATGAAAGCACCTCAGTTGTGAGCCAATCTCCAAACTTAAGCATGCTTGACCAATCCATTTAATTTGTAACATCTTATTTTGTATAATTCAAATATTATGCTCCTTAAGTGAATTATTTTATTTATTCATTTTTGTTCTCATCACTACTGAGAGCTAATTTATTCTCATCCCACCCTCGTTCACGAAATTGGTCGAATATGCCATCAGTATACATTGAACTATGTAATAATTTCATGAAGCAATCCCTTAACATGACACCACTAAGATACTCTAAAGATGAGGTTTTAATTATACATATGAACTACACAAATATTATAAAGAGTTTTGAATATGAGACAAAGATACCCTCTTCAACATGTAGTGATTCTTCGACATATGGCATGGTGGGTGTTCAAGATGCATATAAGGTGAATGGTCATGAGCGTAAACCAACATATAACACTCAAAAGAATTAAAATTTGTATGCCTATCCACCATAAGGGCCAGCGCACTTCAAAGAGATGCATAGGGGCATAAATGGTGGAAGGCATATATATATATTTTTTTATCACCATCATAGGTGCGTTTCAAAGAGGATGTTTCAGGCACAACTAGGTTATTAAGAGACCGAGTGGAGAAAACACCTTTAGCACAACTAAGACTATGCTTTTTTTCCTTTTTAATACAAATTATGGGAGAGGGCCCTCGAATGATCAATATTGATGATCGCAAATAGCGAAAATTTATTGGGCACAGTGTAGCAACATTAGCATTGAATCCAAAATTGTTTCTTGTGTTATATGTCTTGTCCATTCGGTCAAGTCGCAATTGAACATAACAAGACAGGCATTCCAATAAAAGTGCATATACATATGCATTCAAGAGAATAAAAGGAGAAATGTTGTCTGATTTTCACATGTCAGAGGATGAGGTAACACACATGCTAACACCCAAAATTTGGATGATTACATATCGGTGGAGAGGGTCAGATCCTCTGCCCTACACCACCGCTTGGCCGACCATTTCATTTTACAATCATCTCTGTCAACCAGTGCTACTGTTACAGTGGTAGCCTGTGCTCTAAATGCTTCATTCAAACTGTTAACCTCCATGTGTGAGATGTGTATGTAGGAACCCAAGATATTCTAGTCCATTAACCAATGTGTTGGTACTATAAAGAAAAATGAACGTTGTTGCACCTTGAAAAGTAACAATAATCCATTTGAGATGCGATGATGACTTCGTGGAGGTTACATGATATTCATTCATCCATGAAGCTAGGGAAGGGATGCGCATGAAGCACTGTTAGCGGCAACGTTGTATTTCGCACAAAAAATCTGGTTGAAAGGTTAACCTTTCTGTCAACACACTTACACTAAGATTCCTCGGTTGATTGATGGCTTCTCATCTAGCCCAATTCATAATCTTTGGATGAGAGGATAGCACCCAGAAGAGAGATAAATGTTTTGGTTTACCATGGCTTAGCAGGGGTTGCAAGAGGACATTGTTTGATCAAGTTGCACAGTCACAGGTTTTGCAGCAGTGGCGGGTGTGACCAACCCGACTTGGCAAAAAAGGCAGCCTCAACCATTCGCAACTGTGAAGCAAAATTTACCTGACAAAACGTGAGTCACCTTTAAGATGCAACCTTTCTAATAATGCGTCCAGTCATAAAGTCGCGCCTGAGGGAGTCAATGAGTCATGTGACCCATCTTCTCCAACAACTATGCGACCTCCCCAAGTCGTTGGGTCACAAAATCATGCTTTGGGGAGTCAATTATTGGTGTGACCCGTCCTCTCTAGTGACTGTGCAACCTCCTCAAGTCGTTAGGTCGAAAATCATGCCTAAGGGAGTCAATGAGCGGTGTGGCCCATCCTCTCAGAGACTGTGCGACCTCTCTGATACTCGCTTCTCAACCATGCGAGACCTTCCTGCCACAACCCATGCAACAAGAAATAATTTAATGAGGGATCAATACAATGATAAATTTTCAAAAGCACAGGACAGTGTGGATTGATCGAGGCATTCAACTCACATTACCCATAATCTAGTTACGCCACGGATATACAAAGGATCAAAATTTATAGAAAATTTTATTCCAAGATATAGACTAATTGTGTTGTGAACCATGTTTGGAGGCTGCCATAAAGGTTACAATCTACCAAAGTGAGGGGCCAATAATCTTCGATTGCTAATACTTCACAATCGAAGAGACAATTATTTTCACTAGATAATATACAATATGCATTGTGTAGGAAAGTCCAAGTGTTGCAATAATATATTGTGTCAAAGTGAGGATAATTATATTGTAATAGAAGCTAGTGCCTACATGTAAATACCATGCAGAAGGCATTGTAAATATATGGTAAAGAACTCCGAATGAGATGACGTGTCTTCACACAAAAGGTAGTATTAAACATGTTAAAAGGGTGGTATACCCAGCAATATGATAGAAGTCGAAGGCCAAGTTGAAGATAAATATGATGAAGATATGTGAAAGTGTATACATCCAAGATAGTGGTGAAAGAAACTAGGCCATCGGAAAATCGAGGAGGATCGCCATGATGAAAGGGGAAGAAGAAAAATGAGCCAAATTTTTTTTACGTCAATAATCCAAGGCTACAAATTCTTATTAAGTCCTCAACTTTGATGATATGAATAAAAATTGATAAATGTTTCTTATTCTATTTTAATTATGTTAAATATGTTAAATACTAAGTAATGGTCATGTGTTTGATGGTCATTTATATCTAGGAATCTCATGATTTTCATGGAAAGCGCTAGGGTTTCCTCTCACGAGCAAGGTGGTTCATCAAAAAACTCCAAGAACCTCTAAGTAAGCTCAAAAGAACATCACGAAGAGATGGATGACTATAAATGGAGTAGAGTGGAAGGAGGATAGGTTGGTCACGAGGTTTAGAAACCACATCATTGTAGCATACGGGAAAACTATGCAGTAGGGCTTCCAAGAACCCTCAACATCCCCTCTTATCCTTCATTCTAATGTAAATATTTCTCACCATAATGTCAGTAGCTATGATGAGACTAATTCGAGGATGTAACAGTCATTGGACCTAAGAGAGAAGAGACTAAGCTTAATGATCATGAGGGTAGTTGAAAGGTCAGAGGGAAGACCAAGGGTCATGGTAAATAAACATTCACCACATATCTATAAATGTGCCCTTATACCTCACTAGAGGGGAATTTTGCCACTTCAGTGGAGGCTAGGATGAGATTGTTGATTGACGCTTAAGAACTAAAGGCACTCAACTCTTGGTAGCTAGTAGAGGGACTTATAGTGAGGTTAGGGTTTTGAATCACGTATTGGTATCAATATCCCACATTCCACTATTGGGTTTTGACGAGTTGCAAGATATGTACTTGAAGTTGCAGTAGCATGAATAAGATATTCTTATTTTCTGGCACTAACTCACATGCTTGCTTGCGGTGGTAGTATTAGTTGTCTGATATTTTGTTATGTTTGTATAGGTGCTTTCATATACATAATTATGTTATGGACTAATTCATAGTGGTTGCATGTATGTTTTTCTTTCGAATCCATGTTTACTTGTTTATTTCCATGTCGGTGATCTATTGTGAACTACTTTGCAATTAACTTCTAGCATGTTCCTGTTTATGTATGTCTGACTAGATTTTATTTCATCGAACTGTCTCATGGCATACCCCTTCTTATTGCTGCTTAAAATTTCTTGTATCTATGTCTATAGTTTGTCAATTTGGGCTAATTTTGTCTCACTGTTGGTCATTTCATCCTTGTCCCCACTTCTTCACCTTCTTATTTGATAGCCAAGAGAAAAAAAACTTATGGCAGCAACCAGGCCCACATATTAGATGTGGCTCCTATCCCAAACGTTGTGAGGTCTAATTGGGACCTCTCACCGGGGATACCCCCTTGTTGTTGGTGGTACAATTTTTCCAGTCAACATAATTGGTGCTAGAAGGAGGGCTAAATGACAAGCTAAGCCCTTGGAGCCTGCAGTTTAGTGTCATATCTGTAAATGGCTTGTCCTCAAATCATTCTCCTGAGATTTCTATTGGATTTCTATATTTGATAATGTTGAATCCATGATGAGCCTCTTTATCACCTGTCTCAGTTAAAGTTCGATGGTGAGAATGGAATTTACATAACCAAGCACCTTTCTAATTTTCCTAAGCTTTTTGAATATTAAAAAATTGATGATGAGGAGCTTTCTTGTGTAATTTTCTACCTCACCCTTGAAGTCCGCATTAATAAGTGGTGGTGAATGTTGCCATTAGCTTCCATCCATTCGTTCGAGCAACTCATCGATGAGCTTCAACAAAATTTTCACACATGCTATTTCCTAGATGTATTAATAAGAATAAATGAGATCATAATGAGACCTCAGGAATCTCTAGAGGATTTTTCTATTATATTTTTTCATCCTTGTTTTGAATTCCCTGAAAGAGATTTCGATTGGGCATATCTAATTGAACAGTTTCAACAGTTGGTTTTCATTTCTCTGTGAAATCTTCAATCTGAAACAAATCCTAATCCTTATGGTTGTCCCTAATATTGTCTTGTGCATCTCTCTGAGTTTGGAACAACTCCAGCCTCTAAGGAGGAAATTACTATCTGTGACATTTCTCATCCCCCTCTTGATTTTCTACCTAATGTATTTTTTTCACAAATAGTTTAACCGATGAAAGATGCTTGTAGGGAAATGAACCATGTTGTATCGCCTCCACATTTTTCATACACCTTATCCAAAAAAAAAAAAAAAATTGATTTAACATCTCTCCCTGTTAATGAAACCAACCTAAATTCCGCTGAACATAAGCCTAGGTCTAGTCCTAAATCTCATGCACTTTTTGGCAATGACTTCCGTATTGTTCCAGATGAATTTGATTGTCCTATAAAGCTCTCAAACTGTGACATGCATGTAGGTTTATTTTCCCCTCTAGATGACACTAATGTGCAAGATGAAAGTCCTGATACGATTGGTACCCCTTCACTGAATCGTTTCATCCATTATTCCTTGATTCATTTCATGAGTCTGCCACACCAGTGCTTTCTACAAATCATTCATAACTTTATTTTGTTGGTTTTAGTGGTACTGATGAACACGAAGGTGATGTTTCACAATCACACTATGAGAATTATGAATCTAATATTTCGGATCTCTTCCATCCACATTCCTTAACCATTCAAGAAAGAGACCTTATGTCTCTTCAATATCAGGATGTTTCTCTCTTTGATTCATCCTCATTTTTAATCCAAGAAGAGAATAGTGTACCAAATGCCCAACCTGATCAAATTGGTTTCTTGAAAGATTGTAAATTTTTCGAAGACATATTCACTCACACCTCTGTTGATTGTCGTTCACATTTATCTGTTGATCCTACGAAGCCTCTAAAATTTGATGATTTCCCTTTCAAAGTTTTAGGGACTCATCAGGAATTTGAGGCACTTCATATTTCGTTGATGGTTATGTCAGGTTTTCATGATCCTGATGAGACCCCTGAACCAAGTCAAATTAGGGTTTCTGAAATTAGGGTTTCTATGCACCACACACCTCACAGCATAATCGTGCCAGATGCTAGCTCATCTAGGCAAGCGTATGATTCAAGCACATCTTTTTGTCCCCTAACAACTGATATGCATCAACCTTTATACCCTAATTCTTTCACTTGAGGTAGGACACATGCCATTGTCTCAAATATTTTTTATTGTTGCCCAGCCAGCACAGATCGCAGTCAGGTACAAGAAGGGGATGTTTTACAATCCAATCACTCAACCTCTTTATTGCATGAGACTCTTCTAGTCAATTCATCTCATCTTTGGAAATCGAAAGAATATGACCTATTTAATTATCAATCTATCATTTCTCAAACATCTCACCAAATTAATAATATGCTCATTGATAGTTATCTAGTCGCCGCAAATAGTGATCACGTGCATTCGAAAATTAATCTCATGAAACCACCGAAGTTATATATATCCCCGTTTGAAGGTTTAGAGTTTTTCCATGGTGGTGAGCAACTTCAGCTCCCACTGACAGTTACGTCTGGTCCTCACATCCTCGACAAAACCCATTGAAAAATTTGAACTAGGGTTTCCAAATTTAGGTTTCTACACTTGAATGCTCTAGAAAATGCTTATTTACTCCATATCATCAAGTTGATCATCCTCAACATCATGATGATATTTCTAGCTGGTTTGAGGGATCATATTTGGAAAATGTATCTACAAATAGGCAGTGTCTTACCTCACTTCTGTTGAATTTAGAGTTATGCATGAATGGATGTGTGTTGTGGTCAGACGATAATAGGTTTCAAGTAATATTTATGCTTATCAAGATTGGTTTGAAATCTGGCTTGAACAATATTTCATGGCACATTTTCTTGTAAGTAGACATGACCTTCTTGCTTTTGTGCATGTATCAAAGGTAAGATTTTGTGTTGATGCACAATTTTTCATGCTGGTTTTAACTACTGACATATTTGTCCTTGCAATCCCAGAACTGATGCGTTGGTTGCATTGGAAGTCCAATTTCACATAACATGACCTCTTCTTCGGTTAAATTAGGGTGTTATGTTTCTCCTAGGTAGGGTTTGTTAATTAAAAATTTACTTGTCTATGTTTGCTAAATAAGGTTTATTTCCTATGATCTGCTTTATGGTTTAAATTATGTTATGTTGTAGGTTTTTTATTTTTATGCATTATGGATTTTTGTGCTAGTTTTCATTTTCTCATTGTTACATGGCATTCATAAAATCATTGCACACACGTTGCATTTTCCTTATCTGCAATTAGTGGATTTATTTTATGCATAACATTGCATTGCATCATAAGCCCTCCTTGCTTCACTACATCATGAATTGTCCTTCTTGCATAGTATACACTGGCCACTGACCTAGACTTGCAATTTTCCTCGATGTTGCATACAATTGCATGAGCCTTCATTGAACCTGGAGCCTTCGAACCTTTGTTGCCATAACTGGCTTGCTTACACCTTCTTGCACATGCTCAAAGCCTGATGGATTGATTTTAACTTTTTGTGCACATTGAAACCATAAAGGTCTTCCTTGATTTCCTTGCCCTAATGTTGAAACCCTAACCCTAACAATTGTGTGAGGTTGTGATGGTCACTCCAAGAGGCAGCTTCTCTTGAGACCGGTCATCAAATTCATGTCCTAGACATCATTCCTATGAGTCTAATTCATTAGCCAAGGAGATATAGGTAGGTTACTGGTAGGGAACCTTAATTAGTTTGAGTGACCTATATCCGTAACCTCGACCTTGTGCGCAACATAGTCTTGAATATATCAATGACTTGTTGACATGTATCACCTATTAGCGGGAGATTGGATGTGAAGGCTTCACTTGAGGGAAACCCAAATCAGAATATCTTTCATTTTCTGCCAAACAAGAAACAACCTCTCTTGCCCGTAAAATAATTCGGGATCCCTCATTCACCCTGGCGCAATGAACGCCCAGTAAAAAGTACACAAAAAAATGAAATTAAATGAAGGTTAAAGGATCGAGAAAGGATTCCTATGCAGAGAAATAATGCAATGACTCCACTGAGGTATTGACCAGGCTTGATGGTAGTGGAGAAACGTTTGCGATTTCTTGAAGTGACTCCGTTGGGGTACTTTCCAGGCCTGCTGATAGCAAAGCAACACTAGAAACTTATTTTTTTAAATTCTAAATATAATAAGCTCTCTGGCTTGCTCTTCGCATCATAATCAACTACTAGCATGTGTGAATTTATGCTTTGGTGTTTACTGATTAATAATACCTAGTTGAGGCACAAAGGGAGGTCAAAGGTCAAAGAAACATAGGAGGTACCCATAGTTCCTATTCAATATTCCCATGCGTCACTCTCCAGAATCTAGAGCAGATGTTGGATTCTACCAGTGGTTTGCCAATTATTGTGGCTACTACAACACCACCCAAAATATTGGGCATATTAGAAATTTTGGGTCCCCCTCTGTTCACTCAACCCATTGAGGTTTCAATCCGGTCCTCGGTTCATTGATCTCCCCTTGACATATTAATACCAAACCTTGTTGTTGTGTCCATTCATATGATGCATGCCGCATCTCACTTGTCTTGATGTCTCATGCTTGCATTAGGGTTTAGGGGTTTTTTGTTTCAAAGAGCGTTGAGAGTTCCCCTAGGGGTGCATTCCCATCGATGTCACATGACATCACGATGAGAATCAATGCCTAGCATATTCCCCTAATTTCTTGGCTTGTCCTACCCCTCAACATGTGCATTAGGGTTTGCGAGAACTGTATGGCCCTCTTTTTTGTGTCCTTGTAGCCCCAGACGCATGTGATTAATAATCCAACCTTGCTTTTCATTTAAACCCCACCCTCCAAACACATGGTCATGATTATTTCAAGGAGCTTTTTATATAATTGCATCGTCACCCTATGGCATCATGAAGTATAAATTTTCATTGCAATCAATAGATCCATGAAATCACTTGAGTTTTGATTCGGTCTCCAAACTTAAGCATGCTTGACCGATCAATTTAATTTATAACATCTTAGTTTGGATAATTCATTGATTATGCTCCTTAAGTGAATTATTTTATTTATTCATTCTTTTTCTCAAAAACTACCTAGTTGAAATCAAAACTCGAATCATAATGAGATATTATACATGTTTATATATAAAAAAGGGTAGCTACCAACAAATCCCTATAAAATATGAATATTGTCTCTTAAAACTCAAGAAGAGTGGAGCTTGGCTCCTATTGTAGCTGCTACAACACCACCCAAATTTTTGGGCATATTCAAAATTTTGGTTCCCCCTCTGTTCGCTTAACGCATTGAGGTTTCGATCCGGTCTTCAGTTGGTTTATCTCCCCTCGACCTATTCCTACCAAACCCTATCACTATGTCCATTCATACGCTGCACACCACATCCCACTTGTCTTGATGTCTAATGATTGCATTAGGGTTTGTGTGTTTGCTACTCCAAATATCGTTGAGAGTTCCCCTAGAGGTGCATTCCCATCGACCTCACATGACATCATGGAAAGAGTGAATGCCTAGCATATTCCCCTAATTTCTTGGTTGGTCCTACCCCTCAGCATGCTTTTTATGGTTTGCGAGAATTGTATGCCCCCCTTTTTTCTTTCCATTGGGGAATTTTTGAGGTCTAAAATGGGCCTCCTAAGAAAAATGTACATCAAAAATAAAATTTATAAGAACCAATGGGATTCAAGATGATGATGTCAACCATGGGGGATGATTCGCCATTTTTGGAGTAAAAAAGTAAAATATTAAAAAATAATAAAATAATAAAACTACTTTTTCAACTCATATTTTCAACTTATATCTCTAATTGTTTACTCAAATTTCGAGCGAGAGTACTCGTTGGATGCAAAATTTAATTCCTCATCCAAGGAGTAGCCATGTTGCATACTTTCGATGGACCCTACTACACGAAAAATTAGAAATACATGAAAAAACGTGTTTACAATCACGCTTTTCATGTATTTCTCATTTTTCATGTAGCAATGTCCAGAAACGTGGGTACTCCCTGGATGGGAAATAAAAATGTTCATGCAACAAGTGTTTTCGCTCGAAATTTGAGTAAACACATAGGGAGATAAGCTCAAAATACGAGTTGAAAAAATAGGTTTTCCTTTTTTCCCTCTAAAATTTGATGATGTAATCAAATCTTATTTTATAATTTCCACTATTGTTTTTATAATTTCCTTAGGAGGCCCATTTTAGACCTCAAAACTCCCCTAATGCTTGTATCCCTAGACACGTGTGATTAATAATCCAATCTTACTTTGTATTTAATTTCCACCCTCCAAATGCATTATCACAATTATTTCAAGGAGACTTATCTGTGAGTTCATCGTCACCCTATCACATCATGAAGTATCAATGTCCATTGCAATCAATGGGTCCATGAAAGCACCTCAAATTTGAGACGGTCTCCAAACTTAAGCATGCTTAACCAATCAATTTAATTTGTAACATCTTATTTTGGATAATTCATTGATTATTTATTCATTTTTTTTCTCATCACTACTGAGCGCTAACTTATTCTCATCCCACCCGCTTTCAGGAAATTGGTTGAAGATGTTATCAATACAAATTGAACTATGTAATAGTTTCATCAATAAATCCCTTGAGACAACACCACTAAGATACTCTAAAAATGAGTTTTTAATGGTCCATATGAGCTGCACAAACTCTTCTAAGTATTTTTGAATATGACACAAAGATACCCTCTTCAAAACACAGTGATTCTTCGACATATGGCGTGGTGGGTGTTCAAGATGGATATAAGGCTAAATTTTTTTAGTGTAAACCACCATAGCACACTCAAAAGCCTTAAAATTGGTATGGCTAGCCACCATAAGGGCCAAGACACTTCAAAGAGATGCATAGGGGTGTAAATGATGAAGGGGGTGGAAGGCATATTTTTGTATTTTGATTGCCGTTATAGGTGCATGTCAAAGAGGGTGTTTCAGGCACAAATAGGGTATTAAAAGGCAAAGTGAGAAAAACACCTTTAGAACAACTAAGGGCCATGTACAATGGCTATGTTGTTTTTATTTTAATACAAACTATGGGAGAGGGCCCTCAAATGTTCAATATTGATGATGGAAGATCGCAAAAATGTATTGGGTGTCATGTAGCAACATTAGCATTGAAGCCAAAATTTTTTCTTGTGTTATATGTCTTGTCCATTCGGTCAAATTGCATTTGAACATAACAAGACAGGCATACCAAGAAAAGTGCATATACATATGCATTCAAGAGAATACAAGGAGAAATATTGTCTGAATTTTGCACGTCACAGGATGAGGGAAGACACATGCTAACACCCAATTTTTGGATGATTACATATCGGTGGAGAGGGTCAGATCCTCTGTGCTACACCACCGCTGGGCTGACCATTAAATTTTATAATCATATATGTCGACTAGTGCTACTGTTACAATAACAGCCTGTGATCTAAATGCTTCCTTCTAACTGCGCTTCCTTCTAACTGATAACCGGCATGGGTGTGATGTGTATGAAGGAACCCAAGACATTTAAGTCCATTGACCAATGTGTGGCTTCTATAAAGAAAAATGAAAGTTCTTGCACCTTTTAAAATAAGAAGAAGCCATTTGATATGCAATGACGACTTCGTGGAGGTTGCAGTATATTCATTCATCCATGAAGCTAGGGAAGGGATGCACATGAAGCACTGTCAGTGGCAACATTGTATTCTGCACCAAACTCCTAGTTGAAAGGCTAACCTTTCTATCATCACTCTTACACTAATATTCCTTGATTGATTGATGTAATCTCATCTCACCCATTTTTTCATTTTTGGATGAGAGGATCGCACCCAGAAGAGAGATACACGTTTTAGTTTAACATGGCTCAGCAGGGGTTGCAAGATGACATTGTGTGATCAGGTCACACAGTCGCAGGTTTTTGCGGCAGTGGCAGGTGCGACCAACCTGACTTAGTGAACAAGGCGACCTCCACCAGTCGCAAATCTGAAGCACAATTTTCCCCAAAAAATGTTACTCACCTTTAAGATGTGACATGCCTAATAATGTGACCAGTTGTAAAGCCGCGCCTGAGCGAGACAATGAGTGATGTGACCCCTCCTCTCCAACGACTGTGCGACCTCCACAAGTCGCTCGGTCACAAAATCGCGCCTGAGGGAGTCAATGATTGGTGTGACCCATCCTCTCCAGTGACTATGTGACCTCTCCGATACTCGCTTCTCAACCATGCGAGACCCTCCTGATAGAGCCTCTACAACAAGAAATAATGCAATGAGGTATCTGTTAGTGTGAAAATATACATTCTACCATCAATGATCAATATCATTCCTTCATTTTTCATTTTAGGTGTCTCATTCTGAAATTTTTATATCATTCCATTAGGTCTTGCTAAATTTTTTTTCACTAATGGTAACCTCCCTCAATAAAACTTCACTCTCCCTTAGAGAATCACATTTCTGACTCACTTCCATGTCTTCTTGAGCATAATAACACCTATGAAAAACTCATTTCACCCTGTCTTGTCTCAGTTAAAGTCAACCATGGAAATCAGGTTATTCAAAGTCTCATTAGGTCATTACGATTTTTTTCCTTCAAGGTCCAAAATTGCATTATTCCATCTCAATAAAGTCACCAACACATGAGTGATCAGGTGATCATGTCCTAATGGAAAAATGCTCAAAATTTATTTGCTCAAAATCATTTGGAACCTGAGCAACTGGATAGGCCTCGTCGATTCAATCCCGGCATCGTGAACGACACTCAAATCCATTACCGTACGAAGAAGTTATTGCACTTTGAATGTTGAAGTGAAACTACCAATAACTTCCAATGTTGAATGGGAATTCATAAATTTGTGTTGGAAAATTATTTTATTTTAATTAACGTTTAATTAATAAATTAAATTATATATATATATATATATATATATTAATGTTTTGTATATATATATATATATATATATATATATATATATATATATTTATTAATATTTAAAACCTTATTAAAAACTTTTAATTCCACACATTTAAATAAATACAAATTATTTAAAAACCCAAAAAATCAAAGTTTAATTCATGTGGAAAAATGTTAAAGGTCACGTACTACATGTATTTGGTTTTAACATTTAATGGAGGCCACATATAGTCAAATGGAGGCAACGTATTTAATCTGCAAAGGTCTTCATATATGGTGGAGCGGAAGTTTATAGGGGCTAGCCCCCCATTCAACGTGACCAACAAAATGAAACCTTGGCCTTAAGGCCTTCCAAGCCACCGGAGTAAACGGTCTTGAAACTGACCGTTGGGTGTATTTATGTGACCATGCTTAAGATTAAATTCCACTGTTCAATAAAAAAAAATGTGGTTTGTTCTGTTTTCCGCCGATGGTTCCGGCAAGCACAAACGGTCATCTGACCACCCTGAACTAGAAATTAAATGCTAGCAGTTATATCTCCGCTGAATTTGTAGCACGCCCACCAGTTTAGGCGAACCAATAAATTTTATCTGCAGTTAACTAAAGTTGGCCCACCTTTTGTGGGATTTTTGCCTAACGCTGGGAAAAAGACTCTTTGGGCCATATCTTTCACATGGAATATCCTTTCTGAGCGATTTTTTTTTTGATTTTGGGTAACTGGAGCATTCCAGAGCCACTGGAGTAGGTTTCAAAGCCATTAGAGCATTTCTTCAGGTGTTTTATCAGTAAGAGAGCTTGAAGAGCCACGAGGGCTTGGGGATTGGAGAGCTATATTGGATTATAGTTATCCATTGGAGGTGAAACTATAGTCATTTCTTACTATTTTCTGCACTTTGAACTCATTTATACAGTTATTTTCGCCTGTTTAGGCTTTCTACACATTGTATAACCATTTTATAAGCATAATAAGAGCAAGGACATGCCCATTTGGGGGCCTTGGACCCGACAGATGTAGCCCAGTAGGGGTGAACTGCCTTATCATATGTTGAGTTATATTATGTGATTTATTTACTGCTTATTTTCAGAGCTAAATATGTTAAACAATAAAAATAAATAAGCCTCCTACATACAAAAAGACTCAAAAATTCACCAAAATCTTTTTGTTCCAATTGCAAAACACATTAAACGGTTTGCACACATAATATTATGGATAATGAATACCTTGCACCAGCAAACAAGTAGTTTCATTATCAAATCATTAGTGATTACTTCCATTATTTCTTTAGGCAGAGTCTGTAAAGGGCCAGCAAGCTTCGGGATCTCATCCTTTATTTAAAGGTGACATATCCTGTAAATGCCCCTATAGTCCATCTCTGTATTAGAAATAAGAAGTTCTCACATTTCAGATCAATGAGAGTGACTCAATGACATTCTATTTTCATCTATAGAAGATCCTCACTATGTAAATATCATATTTTTTAAGTTGTAATTTTGATCTCATATGATTTTCATATCAAAATGTCATTCTGATATGAAATCAAAGATGTAATTTATTTTTATTTCCTCTATAATTTTATGTTTTTTATATGTAATAATTCATTCCCTAGCTGCAAACTCAAGAATTCATTCCAAAATGAAGGAAATAAAATTCAAACTCCATCATTTGATCAACCTACAAAAAACAAAAAGTCAGAAGTCAAAGAGAATTAGTGTGAAGATTCGAAAAGTGAGAAGTGAAACATAAGGAAAGTGGGTTTTTAAATTATAAATCAAATCCACTACAGTATATAAGCACTCAACACTTGAAAAAAAAACGCATTTGTGTCATACAACCTCCAGCAATCCTCAACAAGGAAGAAATTTTGAATTTCAGAGTGAAATTGGGAAAAATAGAGTTGGTCACTTCGCGTTCTCCTGGTCGTTGCGCATTTAGCAGAAACATCGCTCATTCAACTAGGATGTTGCACGTTTGGGTGAAGTTAGCAGTGAAATTTACAATAGTCTCTTTGCGTTTAGCAGGGTCGCTACGTGTTCAGTAGGGTTGTTGCTTGTTCACCCAGGAAGTGCCAAAAAACCTCTACCAGCCTACCACTCCATCATTTGATGCCAAATATTTGCATAATGAGTCTTCAAAGCTTCTATTGCCAATAAGTAAAAAAAAATTCATCACCTTGATGTATTATTGTGCTTCAAGTCAATTTAAACCTATTTCTAAATTAAGAAACCCTAGTACTTATTAAAATCTAATTCACACCCTAAAGCTAATCACTAAACTTTCATACACTCTCCCTCACATTCCTAAAAACATTCACCCATTCACCATCCCCATTACCTAAACAATATCATTCCTTATAACCCTAAGCCTAGGGTTTCAATTACCCAAGCTCCCTTCATATTCCCATTTCCTTCATTTCCTGACACCTCCCTTCACTTCATACTCCTTCATTTCATTCCATCATCCCTATGGTTTTTGACACCAAGAGACATCATGGTTGAAGAGGAAACGAGGAAGAAATACAAGAGATAATTCCATATAAGGGAGGGAAAGTCATCAAACATGAACCAACAAATACCAGAGAGATTATGGCATCTCCCCTCATCCTAGCATGCTTTAAGCATTTAGGCTATTTCAAGTTTTGTGAAAAAGTGATAATAGCTTAGTACCATCCTATGTTGACAAGATTTTTCATTTCTAACCTTCATGACAAACAGGACACCCTTGTTGGGATCAATTTCACTATTTCCACTGAAATTATAGTAGTTTCTATTGGGATCCCAAATTTTGGGGAAATATGGTTTAAACAAGGAAATCTGAATCATTATTATTATGAGCCATATCTTAAACCAAGTCACAAGAATGACAAAAAGATGTTTTTTCCTTTATCCTACCTCCTTGACAGATATGTTCCCATGATGAAATACTTCACCTGTGAGGGAAGGTTTTCTAGAATCTATTCCTATCATATTTGGCTCCTCATGCACTTCACTAGGGTCATAATGCTTCATATACCCTATTATCACTCCCATAGCATTAATAAGATGGAATTTATTTCCCAAAGAGAGATTATGATCATCAGATGCAAAGCCTCTTTCATCACTCCCAGATAAAAATGATAGTCATGCATCAACTTGATCAGTTAAACATTCCATGGGACACCTTCATATCCAATGAGATTTTCACTACCCCACATATTCAGCATGACCAGAATGAACCTTCATCATCTCATCCTTCCTCATCTATGTTGGAAAGACTGAGAGGGGAGGGTGAATCAGTATTCCTTTCAATTAGAGAATTAGTTAATCTTCAATTATTATCAGTGTTTGTACAATGATAACAGTAAAAAAAAGGAACACAAATGCACACATTTTTTAAGGTGGAAACCCACTCCGAGACAAAAACCACCTAATGCTTTTCTAATAATTCTTTAATATTCAACTCGAATTGAAATTAAAGCTCAAACTTCCTAGAATCTAGAAAAGCATTCTTCTCCAGCTCCCACTGGATGGACGCTTCAATGCTCTAGATTCTTCAGTAGTCAACTGAATGGATTCCCCAACACCCAATGAGCTACAACTCAACCTAGCACCACCCTACCACCCTATAGAAGAATAAAAGAATAATGGAATCTCATACCAGGGAAAATGGTCCACTTTACAATGATATAGAATGATGTAGAAGAAGAAGATACACTAGACCATAACCCAAAATTTGACACAACCACCTAATGATGATCCTAGACCACCCGACATTGCCTCTTCTACTCTTGGCAGATAGACACTAGTACAATTTGTACAATAATGTATTTACAATGACTAATTACAATGATACCTTTACAATGATTGTATGCAATGCTGCCCACTTTAAGACTTCATGTGATGAACTTCTTTCTGATGCTCTACACCTTGGTTGCTTCTCTTGTCATGCTACCCTCTACTACACCTTGCTTTGCTTTGCTTCCCTAGAAACTCTGGTCCTTTGCAGCCCTTGACAACACATGATCTAGCTTTTTCTTTGCCTTCTAGGAGCTCGATATTGAATCTGGTGTATCTCTTTTATTTCAAATCTTCAATATCTGATTTTTTGTTCGTAGAAGTCCTCTAAGTCGTCTTTCCAGTGCCACAAGTCTGACCCAATTTGAATTCTTCAAGGGAGAGTTATACCCAATATCTCACAATGCCCTAATTATGGACTGTTTCAGCAGAGAGAACTTGTACGGCGTACCACGTGTCACTGTTTCTTCATTTGGCTTTGAAATTGATAGAGAGAAAACTATATTCTGTGCACTATATTCCACATTTTACAAAATTCCAATCGAATACTCAGAGAGAGAGTTATGACTATTTTACCAAGGTCACTTCTTTGAGATGAATTTCAGGAGCCTGCAAAAACACTAACTTCCACAAATCATATCTCCGAAAATTTTGCGCACCTTGATCTGAAATTTTCACAGAAGCTTCCTCAGGATTTCAGCTTCACCTCATAAAAATTTCCACTTCTTAACCTTCGTAGAAAAAAATTTAGAGCGAAAATTCCACGATGACCTGTTTCAGATGGCGAAATCCCTTGCATGAGGAGGATATGAGGATCACAATTTATATAAATGCTTAGGTTGAGAGGCGATTCAACAAGCGAATGTGGGAGGGATTTTAGGAGCTTAAACAATATTAATTATGACTTTTCATTGACCCATGCCACAACCCCATGGGGTTTTAGCCCACTAACTGGGGTACAAACTTCAAACATGAATATCTCTCAAACCGTGAAGAATTATGTGGCGTGCCATATATCAACAGAAACATCTCAACAAGTAGAAACCATCACAAGAATTATTGACCTAGAAAATATTATTTTGGTAGGTAAAAATTCCCATGCAATATTTGGTTAGCCTGTGGTGCTGCTTGGGTTGACATCAATGACAACCACTGATCAACAATCTCCCCCTTTGGCATTAATGGCAACACAAGTACTCCCCCTGTGATCATGACACCTCTTCCTACAACATTCTCTCCCCCTTTGAAATCAATGGCAAAGGGTAACTCCCCCTGACACACAACCATCCTGTGGACCTGTACACACTTCCACTCCACCTTTATATTCTGAATAAGGAAAATCTAATGAGAACTTGGGAGAATCCCAAGCTTCTGAGGAAGATATTCCAATGCTTCATGAGTACTCTCATGATCATCAACACTTCCTTCCCAATTTTCATCTTTAAAGGAATGAATAATGAGATTGTTACCCTTGGGATACCACAAGCCATATTCTGTTGTTCCCTTTAGATATCGAAGAATTCTTTTGATGGCAATAATATGTGATTCTTTTGGTGTTGCTTGGAATCTTGCTACTTGTCCAACTGCTTGCATAACATCTGGCCAGGAGGCTATTACATATAGAAGACTACCAATCATAGATTTGTACAACCTTTGATCCACATCCTTAGAAGAGTCGTCTATGCTCAATTTTCAACCTGTTACCATTGGAGTAAGGATGGGTTTGAAATCTTCCATTTCAGATTTCTTGAGCATGTCCTTGATGTACTTGGCTTGACATATAAATATTCCTTTCTCTTGCTGAGATATTTGAAGCCCTAAGAAGTATGTGAGCTCACCAAGTAAAGAAATCTGGAAATCACTTTGCACCTTTGTATCAAACTTCTTACTTAGTTGATCATCATTGCTACCAAATATTATATCATCCTTTTTAGCTATTAGACATGCTTTAGTTGCTTCATCCAGAACATATATGTCTTTTGGAGCTCAACTTGTTGTAGCCACAATTTCACCATACATGCCTTTCCTGATTTCACATTTTGTGGAGTTGAATAGTATTGTGTGTCCTTGATCACACATTTTTCCAACACTGAGCAGATTCATGTTTTCATGTTTTCATGTTTTCAACCAATAGAACATTCTTGGCTAGAGCATATTTGCTTCTGAGAGTGGCAGTACATGATCCTATAACATTTGAAGATCCATCATTTCCAAAGGACACGATTCCATCCTTCTTCTCTTTCAGAGATACAAATTTATTTGTATCTCCATTCATATGCATTGAGCAACTGCTATCAACATACCACACATATTTTTTGTTTTGAGCCTTGAAAACGAGAGCACAATTATCAGTCTTCTTCTTCTTCCATGTTCATTCGTTCTATGGCTTCGAAGATTCTTTTGGAGGATTTTCAAGTCTGCAGTCTTTGGCTATGTGTCCAAAGTTTCGACATTTCTAACATTCAATATTATTTCTTAAATGTTCAAATCTATTTATGTTTCGTTGAGCCCTAGGAGGTTCATATTTGACAGATCTCCTGGAATTGTATTCGTTCCTAGGGTGCATGAAACATTCTACAGCTTTATGCCCAAATTTTCCACATGAATAATAGTAGCCATAAAAAATATGTTGATACTTGGATGGAAATTTTTGTCGGGGACTTGTCTTCCAAGGCTGTTCTTGTGAATCTTGTCCAATTAAGTCTACATGCATGTCAAATCTCATAGGTTCATTGTATTTTGTTGTATAAGGTCTTGCTTATTCTTCTTTGTAACCGATGCCAGTTCTGTCGTTGTAAGATCGTTGATTGTTGATGAGTTCTTCCAATTCCCTTGAGCTGTTGGCATAGTTTTGGATAGTGTTTCCTTTCTTCACTTCCTCACACAGCGAGACTACTTCGGCTTCTATTTCTTCCCTTTCTTGGTTGCTTTCTTCCAACTTATTTTGAAGTGACTCTTCAATGCATTTGTGTTCTTCAACTTCAATTTTGAGACCTTGAACTTGTTCTTTAAGAGTATTGGAACAGATATTCTCTGCCTTGAGATATTTTATAAGTTTGATTGCTTCCTTATAAAATTATTCTATGGTCAATCCTTCTTCTTCGTTGTTTGATACCTCTTGTTTATTGTGCTTTGGTTTATTATGCTTGTCCATAAACAATACTCTCTCATTGGCTTCTTCTTCACTATCATTGTCTTCATCGGATTATGAGCTATCTTCTTTAGAGAGAAAGTTCCTTTTGGATCCTTGCTTGTTGAATTTCCTAAAGCCTTTCTTTCCTTTTGAGTTTCCATCACTTTTGTTTGGAAATTTTGCTGCGAAATGCCCAACCTCATTACAGCCGAAACATATCAATGGAATTTTACCTTTGAATTTTCCCTTACCAATTTTTAGTTTTCTCGTGAAGTAAGCATATTCTTCATCTGAAAGACCTTCTTCATCATCTCATTTTTCTTCACACTTGCAGGTGCATGTCTTTTCAATTGAAGGTTGTTTATCCTTATTGGTTTTCTTAGATGCAACGAACGCAGTTTCTAGATGTGAAGTACCCTCTTCTTCATCAAGTCTCATTTCATATGCTATGAGAACTCCATGCAATTCCTCTTTGCTGATTTTGTCCATATTTGCACTGTATTCTAAGATCAATACCTTTGGGTTGAATCTCCCTGGTAACGTTCTAAGAATCTTTCATATAGTAGTCTTCTCAACAACTGGCTCTCCCAATCCTTCCAAAGTATTGGTTATTTCATCAATGTATTGGAAGTATGCACCAATGTTGCAATATTCTTTCGTTCTGAGTTGCTCAAATTTTTCTCTATAGATTTGAAGCTTTTCTTCCTTGACATTTGAGTCACCTGTATATATATCCTCAAGCTTGTCCCATACATTTTTGGCGGTTTTACAACCCAACACCTTATGATAAGTAGATTCAATAAGTCCACTGATAATAATATTCTTTGCTTTTGCATCATTTACCAAATTCTTCTTACCTTGTTCATTTGCAGTTGATGTAAATCCATTTTGAACAATATCCCATACTTTGTAACCTTGCGCCAAGAGATAGACCTCCATTCTTCCTTTCCAGAGTGCATAATTATTTTCATTGAACAGAAGTACACCATTCTTGGTATGCTCGATGACATCCTTCCAGCTGTTAAACTGCTATTGAAGGAACCAAGCTCTGATACCAATTGTTGGAAATATTGAGATGGGGGGGGGGGGTGAATCAATATTCCTTTCAATTAGAGAATTAGTTAATCTTCAATTATTATCAGTGTTTGTACAATTATAGCAGCAAACAAGAGGAACACAAATGCACACAATTTTTAAGGTGGAAACCCACTCCGGGAAAAAAAACACCTGATGCTTTTCTAATAATTCTTTAATATTCAACTCCAATTGAAAATAAAGCTCCAACTTCCTAGAATCTAGAAAAGCATTATTCTCCAGCTCCCATTGGATGGACGCTCCAACGCCCGAGATTCTTCAATAGTCAACTGAATGGATGCCCCAACACCCAATGAGCTACAACTCACCCTAGCACCACCCTACCACCCTATAGAAGAATAAAAGAAGAATGGACTCCCGTACCAGGGAAAATGGTCCACTTTACAATGATATAGAATGATGCAAAAGAAGAAGATATACTAGACCATAACCCTAACTTTGACACAACCACCTAATGATGATCCTAGACCTCCCAACACTGCCTCTTCAACCCTTGGTAGATAGACACTAGTACAATTTGTACAATAATGTATTTACAATGACTAAGTACAATGATACCTTTACATTGATTGTATGCAGTGCCGCCCACTTGAAGACTTCATCTGATGAACTTCTTGTTGCTGCTATGCACCTTGGTTGCTACTCTTTTCATGCTACCCTCTGCTTCACCTTGCTTTGCTTTGCTTCCGTAGAAATTCTGGTCCTTTGCAACCCTTGACAACACATGATCTAGCTTTTTCTTGCCTTCTAGGAGCTCGATATTAAATCTAGTGTATCTATGTTATTTCAGATCCTCAATATCTGATTTTCAGTCTTGTAGTAGTCCTCTGAGTCTTCTTTCCAATGCCATAGGTCTAACCCAATTTTGATTCTTCAAGAGAGATTTATACCCAATCTCTCACAATTCCCTAATTATGGACTGTTTCAGCATAGCTCACTTGTACGACGTTCCACGTGTCACTGTTTCTTCATTTGGCTCTGAAATTGATAGAGGGAAAATTACAGACTGTGAAATATCCACCAAATCTTACAAAATTCCAATCCGATACTCAGAGCAAGGGTTATGATGAATTTACCAAGATCACTTCTTTGAGATGAATTTCAGGAGCCTGCAAAAACCCTAACTTCCACAGATCATATCTCCAAAAATGTTGTGAAACTTGATCTGAAATTTCTACAGAAGCTTCCTCAGGTGTTTGGCTTCGTCTCATAAGAATTTCAGCTTCTGAACATTATTAGAAAAAAATTTAGAGTGAAAATTCCACGATGACCTGTTTCAGATGGAGAAATCCCTTGCATCAAGAGGAAATGAGGATCACAATTTATATAAATGCTTAGGTTGAGAGGGGCTTTAGGAGCTTAAAAAATATTAATTAATACTTTTCAATGACCCATGCCCTAACCCCATGGGATTTTAGCCCACTAACTGGGGGTACAAACTTCAAACATGAATATCTCTCAAACAGTGAAGAATTACATGGCGTTCCATATATCAACGGAAACATCTCGACAAGAAGAAACCATCAAAATAATTATTGACCTAAAATATATTAATTTGGTAGGTAAAAATTCCCATGAAATATTGGGTTAGCCCCTGGTGTTGCTTGGGTTGACATCAATGACAACCGTTGATCAACAATCTCCCCCTTTGGCATTGGTGAAAACACAAGTACTCCCCCTACGATCATGACACCTCTTCCGACAACATTCCCTCCCCCTTTGACATCAATGGAAAAGGGTAACTCCCCCTGAAACACAACCATCCTGCAGACCTGTACACACTTCCACTCCCGTTAACACACAACCGTCCTGCAGACCTGTAATCTAATGAGAACTTGGGAGAATCCCAAGCTTTTGACGAATATATTCAAATGCTTCACGAGGTAAAGGTTTAGTGAAGATATCAACAATTTTTTATTTTGTACAAACATACACAAGTTTTATATTCTTTTCAGCGACTTGTTCTCTAACAAAATGATATTTGATCGGAATTTTTTTTGTTTTTGAATGCATGACAGGATTCTTGGAGATGCTAATGGCACTAGTGTTGTCGCAGAATATGGGAATAGGCTTAGAGAATTGTACTTGAAGATCTTGCAAATTTTTTTTCATCCAAAGGACTTGAGTACAACATGATGCTGCTGCAATGTATTCTGCTTCCGCTGTAGATAACGAGATTGAAGTTTACTTTTTGCTCAACCATGATACGAGACAACCACCTAGATAGAATGCTGCTCCACTAGTACTCTTATGATCATCAACGCTTCCTGCCCAATCTGCATCTATAAAGGCTTGAATAATGAGATTGTTACCCTTGGGATACCACAAGCCATATTGTTTTGTGCCCTTTACATATCGAAGAATTATTTTGACGGCAATAATATGTGATTCTTTTGGTGCTGCTTGGAATCTTGCTACTTGTCCAACTGCTTGCATAAAATCTGGCTAAGAGGCTGTTACATATAGAAGACTACCAATCATAGATCTGTATAACCTCTGATCCACATCCTTAGATGAGTCATCTATTCTCAATTTGCAACCTGTTACCATCGGAGTAAGTACGGGTTTTCAATCTTCCATTTTGAATTTCTTGAGCATTTCCTTGATGTACTTGGCTTGACATATAAATATTCCTTTCTCTTACTGAGATATTTAAAGCCCTAAGAAGTATTTCAGCTCACCAAGTAAAGAAATCTCAAACTCACTTTGCATCTTTGTAGAAACGTTCTTACTTAGTCGATCATCATTTCTACCAAATATTATATCATCCACATATACCTCAACGATTGTTAAATTATCTTTATCTATTTGTACATAAAGATTGCTATCAATAGTACCTTTCTTGAACCCTTTTTGACGTAGATATCCATCAAGACGAGCATACCATGCTCTGGGAGCCTGCTTGAGACCATATAAAGCCGTCTTTAACCTGCAAACATAGTCTTGTTTTTGTGATAGTAGAAAACCTTCAGGTTGTTCGATGTAAAATTCTTCTTATAATTCTCCATTCAGAAATGCTGAATTAACATCCATTTGTTAGACTTTGATTTTTCTTGAACATGCATAGGCGAGAAACATTCGGATGGATTCCATTCTGCCAACTAGTGCAAATTTTTCGTCGAAATCAATTCCTTCCACTTGTGCATAGCCTTTGCAAACCAATCTTTCTTTGTTTCTGGTAACCTGCCCATCTTCATTCAATTTGTTCCTGAACACTCGTTTAGTCCCAATGACCTTTTTATCTTTTGGTCGTGGAACTAATTCCCAGGTGTTACTCTTCTCAATTTGATCCAATTTTTCATTCATAGCTGCTACCCAATGTTCATTCTGGCTGGCTTCCTCAAAACTACTAGGCTCAAAGGTTGCTGGAAAAGAAACGTGAGCTTGTTGTGATGAACAAAGCTGTAAACCTTCATTTATGTCACCAATGATTTGATTTGATGGATGGTTATTTTGAACCACTTTTTTCTCGGAGAGCCACAGCTGGTATATCTTGATGACTTTATTGCATCAGGCACCCATATTCACCGCCAATTCGGCCATTATCTTTAAGGCCGTTGTAAGAGCGCGTCGAGACGTAGTGCACCGTAGCTGTGCTTAACCTCACGCACTAAAACATGTCGTTAGTCACCGGTACCTTTTCCGTCATCGGGCCAGGAATTTCTTTTTCACGTTTTCAAATCGACGTTGTAGCGTCGCTATTCCGGCTTAAAACGTGGTTCCACGTTGAACGCCGCCTGGGACGCTTAAAGTGTTGCCATTCCGCGAAATGTCGCTCGACGCTTTGAACGTTACTCTCCGACGTTTTATACTATCGCTTTCCGGCGTTCAAACTTGCTGCGACCTCCGTATACCAAGATAAAGAAGGCACACCGACGATTTGCAAAAGTGTCACAAGACAGACACTTTCCACAAGCGTCGCAATACCGACGCCAGGAAGAACTGTCGCAATACCGAAGCCAGGAAGAACTGTCACAAGGCCGACGCATTGCAAAAGTGTTGTAATACCGACAGTTTCCAAATGCGTCGCAATACCGATGCCAGGAAGAACTGTCGCAATATCGACGGACGTCACAAGACCGACGAAAATGGAAATCATTCAAAACGTCAGAAGAGCGATGCTTACAAGACGTCAGTATACCGACGACGGTTTCAATTAAAAAAAAAAAAAATACACTTTAAAACAGGACAGTGAATCTCCAATATTTTTTATCACAATAAGAAATCAATGATCAGTGATCACGTCAAATTTTCCTCGTAGCATGACAGGTCTAATAAATTTTATTGTAAAGGTTGCTGGCCAGTGACAACTACAGCATTGAAGGAAATGCATTAAAGAAAATTAATGAGGCTGCGAACTCCAAGCCAACTGGCAACAACCTTGATAATTTTCCTTACCAACTTCCAAGTTGTGACTCGGGCTTCAGACTCCAGAGCTAAGAATTTTCTTTTCATCGTGTTGGAGAAGAGAACTGCAACCTGCAGCAAAAGATAAATTCTTCAGTCTCACTGCTTAGGACTCGAAGTCATTCCTTGCTAACAGGGTATGTGGAAATTTTGATAATATAACTTTCTTCACCCTCGTTTTTACTAAATTTATTCTTTTGAAAAGGGCCTGGTTCCATTTCAAAAATTTTCAACTTTCGACTTCTAGAATTTGTACATATGATTTTTGGACTGAGGTTTTGTTATTAATGAGGAGATAGTGTCTTGGTTCTATCTGTATAAAATAATTGCCTCTTTTTTTTCTTCATGTTTAGGGTTTTTGATTTTATCAAACCCTATCTCTCTTTTAAGCATGCCTGCAAATTAATATATTCTAGGAATGTACACAATTCCAGGATTCATGTACAACATATTGTATCAACTATATTTTAACAAGTGAGCTACATTCCCATATAGTGTTACAGATTACAAGGCTTCATTTGGAGAATAAATGATAAGCCTAGCAGCACTAAATCCAAGTAATTCCCCTCATCCCTTAAAATACACCTCTAAATATAACTAGAAATTTCAAATAGTTAGTAAAGGAAAAGTACAAAGATATAACAGATATGTGTTGAGCCAAAAACTTGTGCATTCACAACAAAACTGGGATGGATAAAACTTAAAAACAATTATGGAATTTGACAAAAAATCGTCTTATGCATAAAAAATGAAAGAAGCATTGGCATACTAATATGTTTACAAATTTAAGGATAGGCAGAGTGAGTCTCAGGGAAACACAGTTTCATGTGGAGACCCTAGATCCTTGTACCCACAATATCTAGTGACTTATAAAATGATTGCCAAAACAATGCCTTTGCTATGCATGTAAGAACACCACCTGTATAATGAGGGAGATGTAATATTGTTTGAGAAGTAGATTTATACAGAGTGGTCCAAGATTGTGTATTTATAGAAGATACAACTGATTTTGGCATGAAACATGTATCCAAGATTTCAATATGCGGCCTTATTTCAGAGCCCATTGATGATTTACTATGAAACCTAAACTTTCAAAAAAAACACATTGAAATCACAGGATCTCCATCACAAATATCATAAATATTAACTGTCTTTTGGGCACTGGCAGTAGATACCATAAGAGGCCCACATGGCCTATACCACCAATGTTGATTCTCTGGCACAACATTTGCAAAGCCAAAATTTCTCCCCGAGACATCCCTCTCTACCAAAACTGGAGAGATGGTACTGGATGTTGAAGTGAAGGCCTCCGATTCAATATGGAATGCCATAATTTCTTTATTATAAAAGTCCCATGAATAGAAACCTGAGTCCAATGTACAACCTACAGATGCTGCCACAACATATTTACTAGAGCGACCATATGAACTAGCTGCTCTGATCAACCAGAAATCACCCCACATGTTTGGGGTAAGCCCATATGGAGCTTTATATTCAACCTTCTCTTGAAGACTGGAAAAAAAAAATACTGAGTATTACTCATACATCAACTGCCCTTTATGTTAAGGGAAAATTTATAGAGTGCATAAATATTCTTGAAATCCCAATCATAGTTTCTAGAAAATTTCAACAGTCTTTGAAATGAACTACATCCTATTTAAACTACATCAAATATTTAGGCAAATAATTTTTTAAAATAGAAATTGGTGAATTTTATTTCAAATATAGAAATTTAAACCATGAGAATAATCTAACCCCTAGTATTTTCCCTATTTCTAATAGAAAATCCCAAATGTATAAATTATAACACCCATAAACCCCAAAATTAAGTACAATAATTAAAACCTCCACACTTTTGAATTTTCTATATCGTGAAAAGAGTAGCATCCATCATCATGGGAAAGAAAAACCAATTCTCCTTCTGATACAAACCAGCCTGCAGTAGATGTCTTATGGCTGAGTTGATTCAATCGATCACAGGAAACCTCTTCAGTTTCTTCAATATTGCCAAAATGCTCTGGCTTGTTTTCCTGATCATCATCAAAGTCCATATTTTCATCACATTGAATTAGTTGGGGTTCACTATGATCAGGTTTAGTGCCTATTGCAGAGCTCCGGACATCCAATCCAATATTGGAACTACCATACCTGTTCCCATTAGAGATTGTAAATCCTGATTCTGGCTTTAATTCAGTAAGTTCAACAGAACTAGAACTGGATTCAGTTGATTTAGACTTGGTATAGTTGTCCTCTAATTTGTATTCCGATACAACACTATACTTGTGCTTCAATGCAGACAGAAATTCTGCAGCAATGGGATCTTCATCTATGGGGCTTATGGTTCTGCCCTAAAAAACATCCCGAATATCTGATTCATTTTCATTCAATTGATCGTGCAAATCCACCCTCGCCTTCAGCACAGCAAGCTGAACTGAAGGCCGGTTTTTCAGCAATTTATGGTGGGGGTAAAGCCTGTCTTCCAGATCTTGACTATTTAAGTGTTTAATTGGTTTTTTCGAAGACCTGACCATAGAATCAAATGAATACTGCGAATCCTACGAAATAATAAACAATAGTAAGGCCATTATTTATTGGTTTGAAATAATAAACAACATGCAACAAACCCACATAATTATTAAATTATTTAAAGACAATAATTCCTACATATTAAAATATAAAGTTATAACATACCAGCTCATACTCGAACATAACATCTGTATCAATATTCTTCTTCTGTATCTTCTTGATCTTCATCCAACTGATCGACATCTATATCAACATCTGATTCAGAAACGGTGTTGAAATGATTGACCGTGTCATCATCATCATCAATTATGTCATTTTCAATAATATCCTCATCGACATCATCATCAATAATTGTTGCCTCATCTCCTATGCCTGGTTCATCTTCTAAGATATCTTCTTCGTCTGTCAATGCATATTCCTGCTCATCTGCCACTGCATCATCTTCTTCTTGATCAATATCATCTTCTTCCTCTACAATATACTCTACTAGCCTTCCTCTTGGATCATATCTAATAGTAAATGACCATTCTTTCTCACCTGGAACCTCTGAGTAAAAGACTTGTTCGCATTGGCTTGGAAAAACATAGCGATCTTTTCCTGCTTCAAACTGCGATGTTTTAACCATTGGAAATCCATTTTCATGTTGAATAAGTGCTCTATCATCATCACGTACATTCATTTGTAGCCTATACCATTTGATGCCGAACAAAACTATTTTGAAGGAATTAAAGTCACACTCAACTATATCATCTAAGAACCCATAATATCTATTTTCAGATTCTCGAGGATGTCTGTCACTCCTGGAGGAAACATTAGTGACCTGGAATACTGCAGTTATCCCACTATCAGAAGTTTTCCTGTTATCATCCAACCGTTTAACGCGAAATTGACGACCATTGCACCACATAGCCTTGTGGTGTTTCAACTGCAATATGCCAAACATGAAAAAGATGCATTCTCAATTAATAATTAAACATATAATTTACACAGCATGAAAATTAACTGAAAAATCAAACTTCTTGTCACATTATAAATATAGTATAAAATAATTAATGAATAAAATAGGCGAATTAATTTGTTACCTTTCTATCTTTAAAACCATACGCTAAATCGATTTCCCTGTCCGTAACGTTCCCATCTCCACTACGATACACTTCTCTAATCAATCCAGACAGTAGTTGCCATGATAACCTACTATCGTTACGTGCTTTACATGTTTCAATCCATTCAGTCATCCACTCAAGATTTTTTGCAATGTATTAAAGTAGTGCCTCATAATCTTGAGCACCTGAATAAAAAAACAATAATACACCAATATTAATAAATATTACTTATAACCATGGTAAATTATATTAATTAATAAACTATGAAAGAATAAGACCTAAATGAATATAATGATCATATACATGATGTAAAAAAATGAAACATTATATGTATTATACATAATAAATCTTTTACCTCTCACTTTCTTCATTCTACATTTTCCCAACAGGTGCTCCACTTCAAATTTTTTGATGGAGTTTACGTCCCAAATGCAATCCACCGCCTTCATGGCTGGTGCAGCTAATTTAGGAAGATAATGACTAATATACACCATGGATTGATATACCACATATCCCTCCACCTTATAACCCTCAGGTCGTGCTCTTTTTTTAACCAAAGCCTTCAAGGATTTCAGGTGCCTCTCGACCATCCACGTTGACCTTGTGTGTACTGGTCCACACATTTCAATCTCCTCAACTTGGTGTATCAAATAGTTTTCTTGTGCATTGAAAAATGTTGGAGGTAGATACTTTTTCATTTCACACATTAGCCGAGGAATTTCTCTCTTCTAATACTTTATTTCATCTTGATAGATTTCTTTCAATGACAACCATCTGCAAATCATTACGCAAGGTTTTTTCAATGAAACATAATATATATTTCATTATCAGTAAATTAATACATCATTTCATCAAGTACGAAAAGAAATTGTAGCAATTAGATTTTGCGTATAAATCAAAACTACTTACCTCGTGTATTTACTAAGACCATATATAACTTGTTTGACATTGTTGTCGAAGTCATTTGGGAGAGATACAAGTAGAACATACTATAACAATAAAAAATGAATCGTTATTGGTTTCCAAATTAAACAGAAAAAAGGAAAATTTAAAATATGTATTCAAGCAATAACATACAAAAACGTATACCAAACAAATTACCTTAACAAAGGTATGCCAATCATGTGTTTTCACCCCACTGAAGTCACCTTTCTTCGTTAAGATATTATTTATGTTTGAAGCAAAACCTGTTGGAAATTTAATTCTTCTAACGACCTATTTTACATCATTGCTTTGTTGTTCTGTTAATAACCATGGAATATTATTATAATTTCAACCTCCATTGTTATTTGATCTGTCGATCACACTTTTCATTGCATGATTCGATTTCTCAATGTCAGCACAAATTTTGTCAATTTTATCTCTATCATGTGCACCATCTATGGTTTTCCATAACATTTCTGTCACATTCTTCCCGACATGCATTGTATCAAACAAATGAGCTATTTTTAGGTCCTCATAGTAGGGCAACCTCGCGAATTGAGAAGGATAACATTTCATTCCAGGTGGAAGTACAATATTAGTACCTTCATCGCGACGATGACCTTGATATCAAAGAATAAAATAAATCAGAACAATATTAATTATAAAATACAATAAAATAAATTCATTAGTTAAAACAAAAATTCCAAACATTACATAAACAAATTATATATATATATATATATATATATATATATATATATACACACACACACACAAATTACGTACCAGCTGCTCGACGATTAGTAATTCTGTTATATTCCAACATCCACAACTGTGGTGTCATTCTTCATGGTTTTAATCTAGTTTCTTCTTTATCATTGAAAAGATGTTTTTCAGTAGTACGATACTTATGGTTCCTAGGGAGGAAGTGCCTAAACTCATCAAACACCATATTTCTTAAGTCTGGCGAATGACGATACTTCATCTTCGGGCCACAAACTGGACATGCAAATCTACCCTTTGTTTGAAGACCTGCAATAGATGGATCAATAACAATTAATATACTATGAGATCATTTTTAAAACATGCAATATGGTATATCTAATTTAGATAATTATGTATTATATTAAATTGCAATGAAATATTACATACCACAAACATGTGTTAGTCCTGGGGCATCATGAATTGTCCATACAAGCATTCCACGACATTGAAATCTATTCTGCTTGATTGGTTTAGTGATGCCATACATAGTGATGCCATGCCATAACTGTATTAGCTCATCGATAAGAGGCTCAATATATACATTCATATCTTTGACCTGGTACATACCTAATTGTTCAAAATTACGGTACATAATAATTACTCCCATGATATATGTATATATAAGTAAGTAAATAAATAAAATATATATTTATGCAAACAATGAGAGAAATGAAAATGTTACATTCAAAGAAATAATGTATCAAATACCTGGAATAATCATCCAAGGAGGAATGTTATTGTTGATAACGAAAATAGGCCACACTGAGTAAGTAGATCTAAGCTCTCCAAATGGATTAACACCATCAGCTGCCAATGAAAGCCTGACATTACGAGGTTCATTTTTAAAATCTACATGTTTTTCCTCGATTTCTCTAAATGCAGAACCATCTGCAGGCATTCGAAGAACACCATCTCCACTTCTATTCTTTGAATGGTAATCCATAAACTGTGCTATGCTGTTACACCTGAACATTCGCTGCAAACGTGGAATTATGGGAATATGACGAAGAACCTTTTGAGGCATCTTTTTGGTTAGTTGATCTGTTCGATATCTACTGGTACCACATTTCAGACATTCTGTTTTCAATGCATGTTCTCCGTAATATATAATATGATCTTTAGGACATGCATCTATAGTGTTATATTCCATTCCAAAGTGTTTCATAATAGCACGTAGATCTCGATATGTTTGAGGTAAAGTATTTGGCGATGGTAACAAATATTCACCCAACAATCTACAACATAAACAAAAAGTAGTGTCTTGTAAAGATTATTAATCATATATATATATATATATATATATATATATATATATCATAGTTATTAAAACTGGACCAGTGGAGCTAATGAACCGGGTTTTGAACTGAAACCGGTCTAACCGGTAGCGGTCAGATCTCAATGAACCGGTTTTAAAAAAATTACATTAAATAATTATTTTTTAATTAAAAAAAAAAAACTATTTTTAAGATTTGCAACCATGATTCCAAGCCAATAGAGACAAAATATGAAAAGTTTGCTCATTTATATACCATGCAAAGGTGAATATATCAAAATGGCACCAAGTGCAATACATATCATCGAAAAATACATAAGCAAACTTGTTGAAGTAATGTATCAGGTTTCTCTTATATTATTCACCGTGTTTTATTGCTGAGTTAATATTATAATATACAATCTGTCCCTGCTCAGATCTGTTGTCAATTCATTGTATCAGCCTTAAAGACAATTCTGGGTTCAGTATCTATATATATATATATATATATAGATATATATATATATATCAGACCAGCATTTTGAAGATCTTGTATTCTTCATTATCTATGTTTGCTTGGCAATAAATTTCTAGAAAAACATCTACAACACTTAGAGGTATTGAATTGGCTTATGAAACCCACTATTAGTGCTATTTGTAACAAGTTGAGAGAGCATTACAACTTCAACAGTCTTCTCACAATGTGTTTGATGAAATTTATCACTGAAAAGATTCATTAAAACCCAGAAAACTCAGTAGCCAGTTTAGTGCATTTCCAAGTGGGAATTTTCTAGTGGTCAATTTATTATTGCTAGTCACATTTTCATTAGGTTGTATGTTGTTGTCCCTTGAGTGGCGTCAGACCATTTGCATCAGTCTTGATGCCATGATCAAATTTCTTGTATGCTGTGTGAAAGGTTCTGTATTTATGCTGCTACTATGTGTGAGCAGAGAGAGAGGGTATGACAGTTCCTAGCTTAGTGTGAAATAAGGTTTCTACTGATTGTTTTGAGAACAGAAATTGTCATCAAGTACACTTGATGAGTTGCATGCTGATAGGGATTTTATGCTAGCCAACCTTGTATTTATCAGTCATCATGTGTATTGTTGCTACTATAAGGTGTTGAGTATGAGTTATTAGACAAGTTTGTTGCTAGTATAATAGAGGAATTTGCAGCTCATGGAGGAGACACTGAGGAATTTGCAACTCATGGAGGAGCACCTAACCGGCCAGTTAAGTAAGGAACTAGCCGGTTTATGCATAAACTGGCCGGTTCCTTACTTAACCG
This sequence comes from Pinus albicaulis, assembly GCA_034641835.2. Classification (NCBI taxonomy): domain Eukaryota; kingdom Viridiplantae; phylum Streptophyta; class Pinopsida; order Pinales; family Pinaceae; genus Pinus; species Pinus albicaulis. The sequence goes on along the minus strand of CM076578.1, from coordinate 497,374,588 downwards.
GCCGGTTAGGTCCGGTTAACCGGCCAAAACAGGTGAGAATAGGCTATTGACCGGGTTGCAAGGCCGGTTCCAATCGGCAGCCGTCCTGACCGGCCGGTTTTGATATATATATATAAGTTATTATTTTACACATTTATTACAACTAAAAAAAGGGAAAATAATCAACATTTACATATATGTGATCATATATACATATTGCATACCTTAGGAGTTGTGTCATACATCTATTCGACAAATTATTCATAACCTTTAAGTTCACCAGCAACAATAGCAGAGAGCTGGTGAACTTAAAGGTTATGAATAATTTGTCGAACAGATGTATGACACAACTCCTAAGGTATGCAATATGTATATATGATCACATATATGTAAATGTTGATTATTTTTCCTTTTTTTAGTTGTAATAAATGTGTAAAATAATAACTTATATATAAGTTATTATTTTACACATTTATTACAACTAAAAAAGGGGAAAATAATCAACATTTACATATATGTGATCATATATACATATTTCATACCTTAGGAGTTGTGTCATACATCTGTTCGACAAATTATTCATAACCTTTAAGTTCACCAACAATAATGTAGCAGAGAGAAGAGTTGCATTTGAGTGTTCAAAAAGTCATTCACTTGACCTTTCAATCAGAGGTACATCATAAATACCGTCACTGCTATCTCCACCATCATCATCTGACTCACCATACAAGTCTTGGAGCATTTGATTTGTCCCATCATTAATGTGAACTGTCTCATTATTGTCATCGTGATCTACCTCCATGGGATCATTAAAATTACCTTCATCATTCGCTTCATGTTCTTCACCTTGTACAACATCATTTTCAATACTAATATTTGCTGCAATATTCTCTTGTACTGGTGCAACATCATCTAATCTACTACTATTTTGCTGTGGAAGCTGGTTGATCATCTGCAAAAAGTTGGGGGGCAAATGTGCCTTTATGAAAATTACAAACATTAATAATTAAACATTAGTGCGCATATAAAAAATATTAAAAATTTAAAATAATATAAAATTTTATGATATAATCAAAATGAAGATAGATAATTAATTACCATGGGACGATAGTCATTCGATCCACCATCAATGTGCCCATATTTCCTACAATGCATTGTTGTTGTTGCTATTAAAACTCTAACATTATTTCTCATACAACATTTTTTACAAGGGAAATAAACTCTGCCATCACCCCTTTCACCCTTTTGAATTTTTTTTCCAGCTCCAATGTTTTTTTCCATTGATGCAAATTATCCTATAAAGAAAACAATAAATCTCTCTCAATGGTGTAGAAAACCCAAGACTTGTTGAACTCAATGGGAGCTCAATATATAAGCAAAAAGAAAATAAAAGTGTGCATTTTACAAATTGTGAGCTTTTTACAAAATGTGGGCTTTTTACAAAATTGTGGGCTTTTTACAAATTGTTTATATTTTTAATAAAATGTGGGCTTTTTACAAAATTGTGGGCTTTTTACAAATTGTGGGCTTTTTACAAAATTGTGAGCATTTTACAAAATTGTGGGATTTTTACAAATTGTGGGATTTTTTAATTCTTAATGCATTTTCTGTAGAATACTAAACAGATTTGTCCAAAATTTCATATGAAAATTGTAGTCTCTACTACGTTTGGAAAATTGGAGGTTTATAAGAGATAAACTGTGAACATAATTGTACCACTATGATAAGAAGCTGTCAGAAGCATTCCTTCTTCTTCACAAATGTGGAACTACCTTAAGAATGCTTATGGTTGATATAAATATTAGAGCATGGTAGTTAAATGTAGTAGTTATGCTAAAATACTGAATAACATCTTGAGAGTGCTCTTCAGATACTGTACGAATGCACCAAATTAAAGCTGTACCATTACTAAAGATAAATGGCCAAAAATAGTCAATTTTGATATCGTGAAGTTATGTCTTTCTCGGTAGCAAACTGGGGATAGGATGGAAAATATGAGAGAACTAAGTTCCAAGGACTAAAAACCAAGGCCAACATAGTTCTGCCTTGAATCAGAGACAAAACAAAGCTGCCCAAAAAAGTGTTTGAGAGCACCCATTGAAGCTCCTATATATAGCAGAGTCAACATTTTCCTATTGAAAAAGTTTGTATAGTCAAAGCCACAGCAAGATCAGATAGCCACGATCCTAAATGAGAACCAGAGCCAAAGCTAAGACAGATCCACGTTTAGCAGAACAAGACAACCATAGCAAAGGATTTGACCACAGAACCAGATCATGAGAGATAGCAAGATTCTTGCTTCCACTGTGGAAATGTAGAAACTGTACAAGGGCTTTGCTTCCAACAGATTTCATTGTGACAGTAATTGCTATGGTGTTGTAAGTGCTCATTAGTAGAATCTTAAAGCCATTCTGGAATTCTTTTAACCTGGAGAGGGTTTTCTGTGGTTATAAATCCTCATGTTCAAATTCCATTGTGGACTGGTTGTGTTTGATATTATGTTTTTACTGTCCGCAGTTGAATTTTCGCACAGAAAATTATCAGTCTAAAGCGGAGCAATTTTGCGATGTTTCTTTTGCTTCCTATTGTGAAGTATTTCGCTCAGAACTCTACTCGTTGTAACAGAGGTCTTGGGCATAGAACAGGGGACTTGGGTTTTTGGAATCAAACTTCAGGTTAAGATGCTCATCTGAAGAATGGCACAGTGAGCCTTAGCATGGAGTTGGGAGTACCAATTTGAAGTGCAGGTAGGGCATTTTACAATAGACCAGTTAGATTTCTAGACCCTAATACAAAAGTTTATTCTTCTTTCAAAACACGTTTCTCCTTTTCTGTAACCAATGTGGGTCCTGTTCTTGTTTCAATTGGGGATGGATGAGAATTTGATATTGCTCCATATGATCACACTCTGGGTAGCCCTGGAGGTTATTTGGGGGTGATGAGTCCAATAGGTCTCAATGAACTGTTGCCCTCGCTGGGGAATACTATTGCAGTGGAATCTGATACTATTTTGGATGTTGAATTCCACGATCCTAATGGAAACCAGTACCTTCAGCTCCAGTACCTGTTCACAAAAGAGGGTGCCATAGTCATTCATGCGTGCAGAGAGGGTGAATTGTAGGCATTGAAACATGAGGTGTTGTTGTTGTTTCATTGGCCACTAGATTGTTTTTCTGGTTCTGTTACAAGCGCAGAGTATTGAAAAGGACAGACAAATTTAGTTCAGATATTGTGAAATTGCCTCGGAAATTCACCTACAAAGAGCTCAGCAATGCTACGAAAGACTTTTTTTGAATGTGATTGATAATTGATAATTGCAAGCAAGGGTAATCCCCTTGTGAAACCCAAATTTCTGAGCATTTTATAAAACCTGATGACGGAGTCATTGTAATGAACAAGTGCCTAGGTCCATATTACGTCCAAATCTACCAAGCACCAAGATCTATAAAAAAAATCCACAGTATCTTCGAACTAAGAAGAAGAGGCAGAAAATGTATTATGCTTACCTGTTCGAATAGAGGTTGGGGTTTACCACAGCAAAAATTTGACAGAGCCCATGTACATTTCTTATCATTGAAATTCTGACAGTATCATTCAACTGGGCAAGCACCTTCCTCGGAGCTCCATGATTGAGTGAAATATCCTTAAATGATGCAGAGTCTCCAGCAATATTTCCCAAAGCCCAAATAGCCTTACATGAACACCAGTTGAACTCAAAGTTGGGTAGTAGTTTTTAAAATCAAATTCCAAAATTACAGATGTATAAAGATAGTTGGGAAGAATAATTTTATGCCTCTAAAATGAACATGCTACCTGTTCTCGAACATTATCATTCCCAGAGGTAAGAAGTTCCACAAATATAGGCAGTGCCCCGTAATCAATCACAACCTTTGCATTCTCAGAGGCTCCAAAAAAACCCAAATAGGGTCAACCCTACTACAGGAGGAAGGGCCTGTAGTAAGAACTTACCATTTTGAAAGAACTGAGGGCGAATGCTGTTCTGTAAGAGCTGAGGGCGAATGCTGTTCTGCAAGAGCTGAGGGCGAATGTTGTTTTTCAAGAGCTGAGGGCGAATGCGCGCGTGATATCAGACGTTAATGTAGTTTTTAAAAAAATCATTTTTATGTAGCACGCATTTGAATTTTAGCATTTCAAATCATTTTTATTTACATTTGATTTTTGCATTTCTAATACAAGTGACAAACAAATTTCTACAAGAGGTTGAAATTTTTACTAGATAGCCATGAAAGACTAATTAAAATGGCTTAAAATGCAAGTGGAACTTCAAAATAAAAGTAATTGAAGGTTCTCTCCACTAAATTTTTGCAAAAGTGCTTACATTATTTAAGTTATCTAGGATATTTTTTTGTATTACACAATCAAAATTAAATAATGAAATAGTTGGGTAGTCTTATTGGTTCAAATTAGGACACAATTTTCAAATGGTGATGAAGTTTCATGTGATGATTAACTGACAATATTCTCCTTTCCTATCCTTGAAAAACTATACAAGGTTCCATGTTGCCACATGAAACCCTAACTCATGTAGCAGCATAGGACCAGTCCTCCATTTTTCCCGCCATAAGGCATTTTGCACATATTTGATGACTAGAATTTGTGGATTCCCGTTTTCCATGAGGTGCTAGGAAGGATAGAAGACTTAATTTTGACGTTTGAAATTTTTTCAAAAATGTTCTTACGCCCTTTAATTTCCACGCCCTTTAATTTCCACTTACCAATAATTTTGCAACACTAGTCCTCTTCGCAATTGCAAGGCTGTACTCAAAAAGTAAGCAAAGTTACTTTTTTGGCTCACTCAATGATCTAGGTGGATACTGGTGGCCACCCACCTATTCCACTTGGGGCCCCACCATTGTCTCTTTCAGTTTTTTAGTTTCGGCACAACTTACTATTTTTAGCAGTTTTTCGGGTCCTGAACTTCTGGAGCCGTTTTGAGGCCCTAAACGACGTTTTTTGGGCATCACACCTCCAACGAATATCATTTTGTATCATTCTATTTCAAAATGATATGTGTGGAAAAATTTGTAGTCCTCAGATAGATCTTTCTAATGATGTATCATGTGCGTCAAACGGAGATAGTATGCCAAAGTTACATCCCTAGGAAGTTGAAACACCAATTTACCCAAACGGGGCCCATAGTTTTGGCGCTTCATCTCCTAGGGTTAGGCTTTTGGATGTTTAGGGTTCTCCATTGTCTCTCAATAATAAATAGGCCCTTGAGCCTCATTTTAACTCAATTGAGAGGCCTGTAGCCGCCACATCTCTCCTTAGAGATAGCTACCAGCGCCCTAGCTAGTTTTATTTCCATTATGTCTGTAAGAAAATTTCAGTTCTTTAATATTAATAAAATGAAGTGTTATTTCCGCTGCATCTTTGTATTTATGGTTATGTGTTTATTCTGTTGCGTTCCTGCATAAATTTGGATCAGTGGTATCAGAGCGGTCTGCTTTTTCTCGATCCTTATTTTCATGTCCCCAATGAGGTCGGGGTATAAGGAATTAGGGCTCGATCTGGTGGAACCTTTGCAAGATCAGCCTCACAAACCCCGACGGTCGCCCATGGGGGACAAAAAAAAAGATGAGGGAGTAGGAGATCCTATCAAAATATTGCTCAAGGAGGCCCTTGAAAAACAAAGGAACGCGATGATGGATAACTTTTCCCAGATCCTTCAACGACTGCCCACCGGTGGCACATCTGCATCTAGCAGCCACTTTGGAGGTGCGACTCCTTTTAAGGTACAAGTAAATTTTGAAATTCCCATATTTGAGGGTCAAATAGATGCAGATGCCGTAGATAGATGGTTGAATCTATTAGAAGGATATTTCTCGGTTCATGACTTTTCCGATAGGGAGAAGATTATTTTTGCACTCCTCAAAGTTGCCCCCCATGTCAAGGACTAGTGGGAAACCCACTGTGAGAAAAAGGATGAGACAGAACCCTCTCTATTCTCGGTCGTACCCACTTGGAATTATTTCCAAGATGTCGTCAAGGAACAATACTATCCTGTGGGGAGCTATGAGGACAAGTACATACAATGGACCACGCTGCGGCAACAAAGGGATCAAGATGTGCATGAGCTGACGAATCTGTTCCATACCAGGTGCACCAAGTTGGGTATCAAATATTCAAAGAAAAATTTGGTGCTAAAGTATCACAGTTATCTACATAGATACATTCAAGAGGTAATGGAGTTCCTCGACATCTCCTCGCTTGGTACGACATACCAGTATGCTGCCAAGATTGAGCAGAAATTCAAACAGAAGAAGCGAGACTTTGGTTCTGCGAATCAAAAGCAAGGGAAAGGTGCTCCCAAACCGTAGGGCAAAGGACAGAGCCAAGGCACGGTGACTCAAGACAACTTGTCAAAGCCACAAGCAAAGAACAACACTGCAAAGCCAAAGAAGGACATGGGAAAGTGGTGTGAGTTCCATAAGAGCTCCACTCACAACACAAGTGAGTGTCGGGCCAAGCAGTCCATGGTGGCTGAGATGCGGGCTTCTGAGTCAGATGCATGCTTCGACTCTGAATCAGAACTTGACAAGGGGAATGAAAAAGGGAAACAGATTATTGATGCGGATCCCAATTCCACTGTTGCCACTACAAAGATCCAGAAGGAGGAACTAGAAGATCCGGAGGAGGAGGAACATCTCTTCCACTCCCAGATGTGGGTAAAGGGCTCCCTGGTACAGTTCATTGTCGACAATGGGAGCCAAAAGAACCTCATTTCGGCAGATGCCGTGAAGCAGTTGGGCTTGCTGACCACAACTCACCCACATCCATACACCATCGGGTGGCTTCACCAAGGACGAGATCTCCGCGTCAGCTAGCAGTGTCGCCTTCCCTATAGCATCAAGACATTCACGGATGAGGTATTATGCGACGTTGTTCCTATTGATGTTTCCAATGTATTATTAGGACAACCATACTTGTGGAAGCATCATGCGGTGTATGAGTCTCGGCGTCATGCTGTTATTGTTACTTTGGGAAATAAGTTGTACGGGATACCATAGGTACCACCTCCTGCTACTATCTCTTTGGTTACTGCAAAACAATGCAGTAAGCTCATTTCCCAAACCAGGAAATTCGTTTTCCTGATGATCCGCCCCCAGGGCAAGAAGAAGACTATGGCCATGACCTCCAGACAAGGCTCCTCTGCATGACAACAACAAATGGATAAGGTTGTGGAGGACTACGGGGACATTTTCACCTCACCCACAGGGGTTCCTCTACACTGTCAGGTCAAGCACCCGATTGATCTGATCCCAGGTGCGCCGCTACCCAATGGACCGATCTATCGGCACTCTATTATGGAGAACGATGAAATCAAGAGGCAGATTCAGGAGCTGCTGCAGAAGGGTCACATCCGACCAAGTTCATCGCCCTGTGGGAGCCCGATAATTTATTATTGTGAAATCATAGTTCTAAATTATCTCTTATTCTGTGAGCAATGTAATCCATTAATAGTAAGCAGATTCATTAAAAAAATTCAAACTGATTTTAGCATGAATGATGACAATTTATATATTAATTGGTTTTTAAGAGTATTTGTATTATGTAGGAGCACTCGAAAGAAAAATCAGGACTTCATTTTTTGTTTTCCTTATTTTATTGGGCTGAACTGGAGAAAATTGAATATGAATAGTGATTTAATTGTAAGATCAATGGGCCAAGGCCATACATCAACATTGACCACAGTGGGGAAGTATAAAAGCATGGATATTCATGCAAGTATAGTTATTAATGTAAGATCAAAGTTAACTCTTACCTTCACTAAAGAAATAGAAGGCAAAGATCTAGCATCAACTGAAACTCACGTGAAAAAGTAGATGAAAAATGTACAATCATCCAATGGAGAGGTAATCTATAATTATCCAATAAGACTCTTGGCTATGCCTTGAGACTAAACTAATTCTCAATATTTTTTAATAATCATCCATTGTAATTTAGTAGGAAAACCATAGTAAATCATTGTCCAATGGCCATGCAAAAATATATAAAAAATAATATTTGTTGGTTGTTTTTCAATAGGTGGACCATGATGGGACCACTGAGAAGGTTGGGGTGTTTTTTTAATCATGGAAGTGAGGTTTAGTAGATTTATAGTCAAGTTACCTTTCTTAGTCCGATTATGCAATTTTTATAAGACAGATTATGCAATATTAATAATAAACATAAATTTATTGCAATTTAGGGAAAGCTCGTTCATGTTTTTTTATTTATATTGGAAGGTTACTTGATTTTTGAAGTAATTTTTAGTAGATCATAGCATATATTGAGGAAATATTAGTTTGAAAAGAATCAGTTATTTCTCTTGAAACTTTAGGTATTAAAATTCCATGACACAGATATATCACACTCCAAAATCCAAAGAAAATGGAAGAGCGTTCAAATTTTTTAATCAAACTTTTATTGGTGAAGGGTTAATTTATTATGAGAACATCATTAATGAAGTGCAAAATTTTAAACGTAACGTTTATTGAATAGAAAAATAATGACCAAAATGTCAAAAAAAATTGTGTGACGGGTAAAGAGAAATCCAAATTCCAACCCTGCCTGCCACTTGTTGGTGAGTGGAGGTTATTCACTTTTCATTTACAACTTACCAGGTTACTCATGTTACCAATATTTTCACATGGCTCACTTTTAGGTGACTACTTATTGTACTTCTTATTTATAAAGAACAATTGGTAGATAATTGTATATATTATTTGAAATCTATAACAAATCCAGGCAACAAAATTACAACAAATAGAAAATTATGCAAAAAATTCACCAGGGCACTACTAATGTGTGGATACCCTATCATTTCTTAGATCCTCATAACTTACCAAGACCTACTATATTGGTATACACATAATATGGCATTTACCTGAAGTATTTCATATGTATCTAGAAGTAAATAAGTTGTATGACAATTGTTATGGCAGATATAAGATGTGTATTATAGTTTATATTTCAATTTTTCTTAAGTATCATGCATGTGCGGTCCATATAGGGACTACAATTACCAAATATATTTCAGTGAAGATGTGAAGATGATCTCTCATTAGGTCCTAATTACTTAAAGCATCATTAATTAGCTTTCCAAATGAATAAAATATGTTAACAAATTAGTAAAAACTAGGAAGACAAATCATGCTTTAAAAAAATATGGCATAATGAGTCACACTCTGAGATTTATTTAATTACTCATCAAGTGTCGCTACAACATATATATGATCACCATTACCATATAAATGGGACATGTGACCATCATTTTGGTTTCACCAATGACATTCCACATCATGAGCATTGTTTAGGGTTGATTGTGTTGATTTTTTTTAAACAAATCATTTATACATTTTATGGAAATTATAGACACAATTTAAAATCACATTAAAATATCATGATGTATGGATATTCCTTATCATTTCTTATATACTCACAACTTACCAACACCTAATAGATTGATATTCACATCATATAGAATTTACCCCTATAATTCCACATGTATCCTAAAGCAAATTAGTTGTATGGAAATTGTTATGGTGCATATATGATGTGTATTACAGTTTATCTTATAATTTTGTTGAAGTAGCATACAACAATTTACATAGTGATATGAGAACCACTCTCTGGAGTATACATCGATTTTGTACACATGGCTTTTCAATTTCTTTTTAATATATATCATTGGTGATGCTCACATGATTATATAATGAACCATTAAGTTGAACTATGAAATTATTCCTCACAACACACACACATATTGATGAATTAACAATTTTTCTCATATAATTCTTTTAATCTATTTTGAAAAATAAAATAAAATTATATATAATTATTTCTAAGAAGAACAAGAGAGAGTTCCTTACCATATCTTCGTAAAACATATAATAGCGACGTTTGGAGGCAATTGCGACATTTGGAGGCAGCCGTCTAGCGACGCTTTGGGGCATAGTGTCGCAATTGCAATGTCTTCCTCCAAACGTCTCAATTGTGACACTTTGTCTAAGTGTCGGTATTGCGACACTTTTATCTAAATTTCGGTATAGCGACGGTTTCCCAAGATCAATGGCCCAAAGTGAACCCGATAACTTACCTTTTCCCCGCACCTTTCCTTTTGATCATGTCCGTTCGCTCGTTGAATCCAGATCCGACGGCGCTAATACATTTTCACGCTCATAAAGTAATCGTTTGATGTTTTGGCAAAGCCGCGCGAAATGGGTGGTTTTTCCAAACCACCCGCGCTTATGTGTTGCCACCATGTTGTATCGCGTTCGAAAAGCTAGTTTCCGCTTACCACCATTTACCCTCGCGAATTCCACTGGCGGTATTCCCTAAACCTCACCCGTTTAACCCGAGTTTAATGTCATTTAACTATGGTTATACCATTGTTTAATACATTAAAATTATATTTTTCATTCAAATTTTCACCTTTTCGCTTTAAACCTGTAAAAACATTGCAGAACCGTTTTTCCTCAAAATCACGTTGTTTGAACCCTGAGAAACTTTGCAGAGCCATTTTCAACCTACCAGTACCATTTTTCGATGCCCATTGCCCTGAATTTCCATTACAAAGTACTACATTGTCCTCTGCGAAGACATTTTCAAAAAATTGAAGACTGAGCACCTCTGCAACGTCTTCAACCGAATTCTGCTGGTTCTCTAGGTACTTTTCTTCGAAGTTGCCCTCTGAGATTTCAAAATTCCTGTCGATTTCAAATAATTACCAAAGTTACTGCAAAAAAGTGTCCATTTTTCAGGGGAAACTCTATCAAAATTTCCCCGGAATCCCTAATTTCCCTTTCTCGTAGTTTTTTCCATACCCCGGTCCATTTTGCTATTGAAATAAATTTTAAATACACGTTCTGAGCTTTAAATTCCTTGCATTTCCTATAAACCCTGCTCAGAAACCCCATTTTCAGTAGAAATTTGCTAAGAAACCCCTATTTCTCGTAAAGGAACTTAGCAAACCGTTTAATCTTGCTTCGTTCATTATTAAAAATGACCAAGAAATAGGTAACCCCCAAGAATGGAGGCCCAAAATATCAAAAGAAGTCTTGTGCAAAGATTCCTCAGCCTATGTCCTTCAAAATCGACAAACCAACTCCTGTACTCACGGCTGATTCTACAGAAGTGGTCAGACCAGTCCAGCCTCCAGTCATTTCTCCAAAGAACAGCCCTTTAGTTGATCCGGAATATAGAATACTAGACCCTAATGTAGAATTTAACCTGCTTGATGTCTATAATTGGTGCTATGGCAAATCAGTGGAAAAGAGTGACAAAGATATTCCAATTTGGGAATCCAATCTGCCTAGATATATTGTCCCTCTCACTCATTTTGTTCCTAAATTTATCAGATTATGCCAAGCCTATTATATGCCAGAACAAAGATGTATTTTAAACAAATAAAAATATATCCTGTTTTACATCACTGAAGAGTCGATAAATTCCATGCTACAAATGAATCATGACCCCAATTATGCTTCCCTATCAATAGAAGATTTAACCCAACTATATCTTGACTTGGAGTTCAATACTAGATTCAAAATATACTAGAATTTTTGTCCAAATCAAGTTGATATTCTTAAGTTAAATCCTCCTTTCGACACCTTTGATTTCCCAGATGAAACTAGAAAAATTGTCTCAATGCTCTCCTTCATCCTAGGATACGCCAGTGATGAATTCACTGATGTGGCTATCCTAGGTTTTCTGTCAACTCTAAGCCCTGGTCAATCACCATCCATTCAGTTCAATTTTGCTAGATTTATTGCTGAAAGTATGCATTATCAGTTATCCAGATTACCAGAAGAAGGAGTTTTCAGATACTCCTCTTATCTACTCCACCTCTTCCTATATTATCAAACAGATAAGTTTCCAATCGAATGTGAGAAAGTGGATGAAGAAGGAAAAGTTCTATCAGTAGTATTTTGGTCATCTATTCTAAGGAAATGGAACAGAAAGTATAGTTTTACAGATTTCAATGACTCATTTATAGCCCCTGCTATGTATCTCTTGGAAAAAGAGGAGATCCCTAGGATCAATGATGAGACAAGAAGAATTCTGCAGTTATCATAGAGCTAAAAAACTGGATATTGTTATTTATATAAAAATCATATAGAAATCAGAGTGTATGGCTCATCCCTGGCCCCATATAAGTTACCCAGATTTGTTACTACAAGAATATTTTCTTTAGAATATCTGAGACAACTATTTAATGTAGATGAAATCAACTTCATAGCTTTCAAGAAAAAGACCCAATTTAAGCTGAAAAATCAAATTGGGCCATTCATTGTGAATAACAAAGAAGCTGCCAATGAGATAAATGTCAAACTTAAAGAGTATAAGTTCCCATGTAGTTTTACATGGAAGTATGACCCACAAGGTATTTTGAGTGCAGCAAGGGTAAAATGTAAGTTGCCTATTTACTTGCATGATCCTAAGCCCCATATTGAAAGATATGTAAATAAAATTGAATGGGAGCCAAACACCCTATCTGATGATGATTCGCAGGCAGTACAGGTAATACAGGTAGACAATGGCAAAGGAAAACAAATTGAACAGACAGTATAGGTGGCTTCTACAAGCAAAGATACTGATAATGTACATAAAAGAGACAGAGAAGGAGATAGTTTCATAGCTGAGACTATTGAGGACATAAAATTCATAACTCCTTATAGTAAAAGAAGCAATTCAACAGAAGAAGAAAAGGATAAGGCTGTAAATATTGATATAGATGATGAAGCAACAAGAATAGTCACTCAAACATTAAAAGAGCTTCAAAATGTAAAAATTGGAACACAACAAAAAGATACAGTCATGAAGGAAAACCAGGCTACTGTCGATTTGCCTCCTTCTTCTAAGGAAACTGATAATACAGAGTCAGAGATTTAGATCATATTCAGATAGATTAAAGAGAAGAATGAAGAGCTCAAGAATCAAGCTCATTCTAGATTTCTTAAGGAAAATCCTGGAAACAAAGACATGCTTCTTTCAGCATTTGATTATTCATCCAATAAATTGGTAATGTCATTCTTGAAGCCTATAGTGGCTGAGCCAAAATCAGTGGCATATTATTCCAAAATATATCTTGAACTGGATGCAGATGCCATTCATGAATTAGATCAAATTGAATTTCATAGGAGCAATACTTAAATGCTATATTCCAAAATTGTCAGTAAAACTATGAAATCAATTAGGCTTGAGAAAACAGTGCTCAACCTCCAAAATCAAATGAAGTTGGACAAAGCCTCACAGCATGCTAATAATTTAAGAATAAAAGCACTAGAAGATATAGTGATTGAAGCAGGGGGTGACCCAGCCAACATTGAAGGGGAAAAATTCTTAATTAAACAGAAAAATGAGGATATAGCTGCTCTTAGAAAACAGTTGAAGTTGCCTCAGAGTGAAAACTCTCAAGCAAAAGAAATTATACAGCAAAAAACAGAGAATTATGATTTAAAGTAGCTTGTACATCAAATGACAGATCAGATAAAAATAATGGAAAGTCAAATAGAAGCTCTAATGAAAGAGAATGAAGAACTAAGAAAAGCACAACCAATGGTCATTCCTACAGTGATCCCCACTGTAAACACTGCTATACCATCTACTTTTGCAGAACACTTGGCATCGAAAGGAGTACTAGCAACTGCAGTGCCAATTACTTCTCTAATCTCTGCCTCTTCTTCTTCATCCTCACAGAGGAGCACACAACAATACCAAGATAAAGATATTCTTAGTTTGAAAGGCACTATTAAAAATTTAGAAAATTCCAAAAATGATGCCTTGATTACTTCTAGAGGACATGAGCAAAGGGCTAATCGACTACAAGAACAGGTAAAGATTCTGCAAGCACAAGTAAATCTTACAGATCAAGTGGCCTATATAAAAAATCATTTATGGACCAAAATTATTGAAGGCATTCATTCTCAATTGCCTTCAATTCAGATAATTTATGAACAGAGGGAGTTACTTCAAGTTGCTAGTGCAGAGATTGACAAGACTAAGAGGGAAATTGACAATAAACCAGCCCAAGCAATCCAACTCATAGCTTTTTTAAATAGTAAAACCAGGGAAGAGTTGGAAGAATTGAAATTTTTTGATAGAACAGAAACCATTCTCCAAATCAAAAAGGTCTTGAACAAAAGAAACATAATGAGTAATCTAGAGGACCGGTGTAAAGACATGAATTTATCCATCTCAAGATTTTTAGCCAAATACAAAACATTTTCAGAAGCATGTTTGCCTGATATTCACACATTGAATGACAAGTTAATGCCTTAGAAAGATTATGATCTAAAAATCAGAAATCATGCAAAAGAGCAAGCCAGACAACAACTGCCTCAAGGATCACCAACAGGCAAAATAATTCTTCAGTATTTTGAAAATATGTTCTTTTTAGATAATGAGATCAGGCATATGTTCACTATCAAGCCTAACTTTGCCAAGTATACAGAGGTAGATGAAAGTTACAGAAAATTGAAGACTATGAAGATCCCCTCTACAGAAAAGTGGCAAGAATTCACAGATCTGCTGTGAATTTAATGGATAAAAAACAGGAAATTCACTTGGAAATTCATTTTTTACCGTTACCTCAAATGGTAAAAATACAGGGTTAAAGTGCACAATAACAATCAGTTCAAATTAGAATAATCAGTTCTATTTTTTCTTGTAAAAAGGTAACAGCTTGCAAACTGTTTTGTAGCTGTCCCTCTTTTTAAGTTTTCTTTCCTATTTTTTATTAAAACATTATCTCAATTCCTGAGATATTTTGTAAACATTTTTTTGTATAAATACTTCACAATTTGAAGTATTCAGTGTGAATAAAATTTCTCAAGACAACTATAGTCTTATTTGCTGGTTATATTGAAGTTGGTGAGTCAATTGGTGAAAGCAGCAGACTGGAAAGAGATCAGAGACATCATAGCTAAGGATTCTCATGGTGACAAGATAAGTCTTGTTTCTTTCCTTGTTTTCAGTGTATTTCTTTAAAGTTTACATTCATTCATATTATGTTTTTCTAGTCTATAATGATCAACTAAGGAAAAATTAAACAGGATTAGTGACAATAAGCTCCCTATTTCGAAACTTGTTGGCATTTTAATGTTTTCTACTTTGTTCGTGCTCTCTACCTGGCCATTGGCCTGTGGGTGATATGGAGTTGTAATCTTGTGTTGAATGTGGTAGTTTTGCAATGTTTCAGCTAATTTATTACCTACAAATTGTGGTCCTCCATCTGTGATTATGTCCCTTGGGAGACCATAGCGCACAAATATTTGGAAAAGAAACTGTACTACAGAGTCCTCTGTAGCTTTTGAAAGTGCCACTGCTTCGACCCACTTAGTGACATATTCGGTTGCAACTAGGATGTATGTTTTTTGGTTTGAGGGAGGACTAATAGGGTCAACAAAATCAAGTGCCTAGCGTTCAAATGGTTCAATCACTAGTTGAGGGTTCAAAGGCATTTCATCAGACTGCCCAGGGCGTCCTACCCTTTGGCAGCTATCACAGGCCTGCACGAATTTTTTGGCATCCTTAAAGATGGTAGGCCAGTAATAGCCTGTTCGTAAAACCTTATGGGCAGTTCTACGGTTCCCAGTTAGATCCCCTTCTTCAATCTTCTTATTTGTAGCTTAAGGATTCTTAAGTGCCCTTTTTCTCAGATTCCATCCACTCCATCAAATCAAGCCTATACATAGCCTTAGAAGGTCACCTATCTTGCCCTTAGCACATTTGCATCTCTGAGCCTTATTTCTTAGTTCTGCTTGCCTAGAGTGTTGACTCCATTTCCCAATATTCTAGTAGATTCTTCTAGTTTACCTTGAAATCTCTTTATTCCCACCAATCTTTTAAAATCAAACCCAAATACACAATCATAGCTAGCCTAATATCTGTTACTAAAACAAAGCTAAATCATACGGAGAGATCCCTCTCTGGAGTTCAAGAAGGCTAGATCTTGAATTCCCAAAGTGGTTCTTGGTTACCCCTGGTGTTCTTAACTACAAAAATCCCTATCCCACAACCTGAGAATTAATAGGGTGATAACAGGCCTTGGGGGTATTATGATCCTTGGAGGAAACTCCCACAACTAGAAGAGTTGACAGAGAAAATTGGATCGAGTACAAAGGTGTGGCAGGTGGGTTTTACCCTGCACCAATTGTTATGGTGCAGATATGATGTGTATTACAGTTTATCTTAGAATTTTGTTGAAGTAGCATACAACAATTTACATAGTGATATGAGAACCACTCTCTAGAGTATACATCGATTTTGTACACATGGCTTTTCAGTTGATTTTTAAGATATATCATTGGTGATGATCACATGATTATATAATGAACCATTAAGTTGAACTATGAAATTATTCCTCACAACACACACACACACATATTGATGAATTAATAATTTTTCTCATATAATTTTTTTAATCTATTTTGAAAAAAAAAAAAATTTATATATAATTATTTCTAAGAAGAACAAGAGAGAATTCCTTACCATATCTTTGTAAAACATATAATAGCAAGAAAATTAATCTATTGAAATTTCATTTCCAAACATATTCATGGAGTAAAATGAAGATTAAAAGGAGATATTCATGGATGTACCTATAACATGACCTCATAATTAAGAATGTAAATGTACAATATTGATGATACATAGGTTAGGAGAAAATTAATCTATTGAAATTTCATTTCCAAACATATTCATGGAGTAAAATGAGGATTAAAAAGAGATATTTATAAATTTACTTATAACATCACCTCATAAAAGTGTAAATGTACAATATTGATAAAATTGATTTATATATGATAAATAATAAACCTTTATCTCACATGTATCATATAATCTTATAAACAAACAATTGCACCGGGGGTGCAATCCTCAAAACTTTTAAACTGCCTAATGTATATGTACCTATTTAAAGTATTCGGGGCCCACATTACAAATGCCCAAAGTGAAATATTTGTGCATATGTTATATATGAGCCAATGGTTTAAATAACTATCGGGTGGTGAAACAAAACTTATAACAAAATATTAATAAAACTATATCATACGTCCGGACTTCAAAAAAAATAAACCCGATTTCAATCACAAATTCGCGTTCCAAAATAGCCTGCTGATGTCACCCTAATTTGTGACGCGAAAACTTCATAGAATATGCCATATAAAAATTCGGGTCCGTTTTTTGGCTTTGCGTACGGAGGAAAAATGTGACGCGAAAATAAAATTAATTCCGCCCTATAATGTTTCGGGTCCAGAATTCCACAATGCAGGCGGGCCAAAAAATAACGCGATCGAATCGCCTGCTTCCACGTGGATGGATGATTTGGTCTGTGGTCTGTGGGACCACGTTCTTCTGAATTAAAATCTCCCATTTTTACTATTAAATTGCTCTGTTTCCAAAACAATACAGCGCTCTGTTTTTAAGTGTGCAGGGACTATGATTTCAAAACCAAAATTGACTGTTCATCAGTTTTAGAAAGCGACTGTTTGATAGAGCCATTCAAACAGATTTAGAAAGTGGCCAGAGGAAAGGGTAGTTGAAATTAATATTTCAACATCCCTAATTCACTGAGAATACCCTCCTTGGTGCCTTCTTCACCGGACTACGATGTGTTCATCAACAGTTGTGAACCCGATGTCCGTTTCTTCGCCAGGCATCTTCACAACAGTCTCGTTTCTAGAGGATTGCGAGTCTTTCTCGACAGCATAGAATTGTCGGCTGGACAATCCATACCTTCACAAATCAAAGACGCAATTAAAGGAGCCTCTCTCATTATTACTATTTTCTCTCCAAATTATGCGCAATCGCAAAGGTGCCTCCATTAACTACTCGTCGCACTGCTCTATAGGCCGACCATTTTTGCAAAGGCATATAACTGTCATTTATTACATATAAGTGTTGTTATACTGACGGCGGCCAGAGCGTCGCTATTGCAACGACTGCCTCCAAAAGTCACAATTGCGACACTTAGACATTGTGTCGCAAACAAAGCGTCGCTATTGCGACGACTACCTCCAAACGTTGCAATTGCGACACTTAGACATTGTGTCACAATTGTGGCGTTTGGAGGCAGCCGTCACAATAGCGACGCTTTGGGGCATATTGTCGCAATTGCGACGTCTTCCTCCAAACGTCGCAATTGCGAAATTTTATCTAAGTGTTACTATTGCGACACTTTTCTCTAGACGTCGGTATAGCGACGGTTTCGGGCAGGATTGAAAAAATTTGGGGAAATTTCCGACATTTGGTCAAAAGTGTCGGAACCAAGTGTCGGAATTTCCGCCAAATGTACTAGTGTTGTTTACTTCTTCCTCGTTGATAGTTGCTTCTTGTTCTACAATTTTATCTCTGTCTTTTTCAGCCTCTGTCTCAAGTTTCAAAGATTCTAGATCCTCATCATTACTCACTAGAACACCATCTTCGTCAAATGTAACATTTATGCTCTCCACTATCTGTTTTCGTCTTAGATTATAGCATTTATAGGCCTTTCTTTTGCGTGAGTAACCAAAAAAGATACCTTCATCAACACGTGATTCAAACTTACCCAAATTTTGATCTTCTCTTTTGATATAACATTTTCTTCCGAAGATTCTGAAATATTTTACATTAGCTAGTTTTCCTTTCCATAATTCATATGGAGTCTTGTTGCAATTATTTCTGAGAAGACTTCGGTTGATAATGAAGACCACCATATCAATTGCTTGAACCCAGAATTTTTCATCCAATTTTGAGTCCTTCAACATTGTTCTACCCATTTCCTGTACAGTTCTATTCTTTCTTTCAGCAACTCCATTTTGCTGAGGTGTTCGTGCTGTTGAAAATTTCCTTTTTATTCCATTTTCGTCACAGTATTGCTGAAATAATTTGGAAGTGAATTCTCCACCATTATCTAATCTTAAACACTTTATTTTCAAATCAGTTTCATTTTCAACCAACTCCTTGTAGATCTTAAAGCACTCAAATGCTTTAGATTTTTTCTTTAGGAAACTGACGGTTGTCATCCTGGTATAGTCATCTATCATTAACATGAAATATAATTCTCCATCTAAGCCTTTTGTTCTCATAGGACCACATAGATCAGTATTTATCAATTCCAATGGATGTGGTGAAAAGTGTTCTTTTGTTTTAAATTGGACTTTTGTCTGCTTGCCATGCCGACATGCCTCACATAGTGTGTTGGAAAGTTTTGAGATTTTCGGCATTTCTTGTACTGCTTCCTTTTTGCTTATCCTGACAAGATTGTCAAAGTTTATGTGACCCATTCGTTTGTGCCATAACCAACTTTCATCTTCTTTAGCTAGTAGACATGCTTTATTTGCTTCATCCAGAACGTATATGTTGTTTGGAGCTTGATTTGCCGTAGCCACAATTTTACCATACCTGCCTTTCATGATTTCACATTTTTTGGAGTTGAATATCATTGTGTTTCCTTGATCACACATTTTTCCAACATTGAGAAGATTGTGATTCATGTTTTCGACCAATAGAACATTCTTGGCTATAACATCTTTGCTTCCGAGAGTGACGGTACCTGATCCTATAACATTTGAAGATCCATCATTTCCAGAGGATATGGTTCCATCCTTCTTCTCTTTCAAAGATACAACTTTCCTTCTATCTCTAGTCATATGCGTTGAGCAACCGCTGTCAACATACCACACATCTTTATTTTTTTGAGCCTTGAGAGCGAGAGCACAATTATCAGTCTTCTTCTTCTTCCATGTTCGTTCATTCTGTGGCTTCGAAGATTCTTCTGGAGGATTTTCAAGTCTGCAGTCTCTGGCTATGTGTCCAAAGTTCTGACATTTGTAGCATTCCATATTATTTCTTAAATTTTCAAATCTATTGATGTTTTGTTGAGACCTGGGAGGTTCATATTTGAAGAATATCTTGGAATTGTATTAGTTCATAGGGTACGTGCGACATTATACAGCTTTATGACCAAATTTTCCACATGAATAACAATAGCCATGAAAAATATGTTGGTACCTGGATGAAAATCTTCGTCGAGGAATCGTCTTCCAAGGATGTGCTTGCGAATCTTGTCCAATGAAGTCTACATGTATGTCAGATCTCATAGGTTCATTGTATTTTGTTGTAGAAGGTCCTACTTCTTCTTCTTTGTAACCGAGGCCAGTTCTGTCGTTGTAAGATCATTGATTTTTGATGAGTTCTTCCAATGCCCTTGAGTTGTTGGCATAATTTTGGACATTTTTTCCCTTCTTCACTTCCTTATGCAGCGAGACTACTTCGACTTCTAATGCTTCCATTTCTTGGTTGCTTTCTTCCAACTTCTTTTGAAGTGACTCTTCAATACATTTGTGTTCTTCAACCTCAATTTTGAGACCTTGAACTTGTTATATTCTCAATTTGCAACCTGTTACGATCGCAGTAAGGACGGGTTTGTAATCTTCCATTTTGAATTTCTTGAGCATTTCCTTGATCTACTTGGCTTGACATGTAAATATTCCTTTCTCTTGCTGAGATATTTGAAGCCCTAAGAAGTATGTCAGCTCACCAAGTAAAGACATCTCGAACTCACTTTGGATCTTTGTAGCAAAGTTCTTACTTAGTCGATCATCATTGCTACCAAATATTATATCATCCACATATACCTCAACGATCGTTAAATTATCTTTATCTATTTGTACATAAATATTGCTATCAGCAGTACCTTTCTTGAACCCTTGTTGACGTAGATATCCATCAAGACGAGCATACCATGCTCTCGGAGCCTGCTTGAGACCATATAGAGCCTTCTTTAACTGCAAACATAGTTTTCTTTTTCTGATAGTATAAAACCTTCAGGTTGTTCGATGTAAACTTATTATTCTAATTCACCATTCAGAAATGCTGACTTAACATCATTTTGGTAGACTTTTATTTTCTTGAACATGCATAGGCAAGAAACATTCAGATGGCTTCCATTCTTGCAACTGGTGCAAATGTTTCATCGAAATCAATTCCTTCCACTTGTGCATAGCCTTTGCAAACCAATATTTCTTTGTTTCTAGTAAACTGTCAATCTTCATTCAATTTGTTCCTGAACACCCATTTAGTCCCAATGATATTTTTATCTTTTTCTCATGGAAGTAATTCGCAGGTGTTATTCTTCTTGATTTGATTCAATTCTTCATTCATAGTTGCTACCCAATGTTCATTCTGGCTAGCTTCCTTAAAACTACTAGGCTCAAAGGTTGCTAGAAAAGCATTGTGAGCTTGTTGTGATGAACGAAGTTGTTGACCTTCATTTATGTCACCAATGATTTCATTTGATGGATGGTTCTTTTGAATCCATTATTTTTTTCTCTTTGGAGGAGCTTCTTATTGTTTTTCTGGTATATCTTGATGATCATTATTTACTTCTTCTTGGTTGATAGTTGATTCTTGTTCTAGAATTTTCTCTGTGTCTTTTTCAGCCTCTATCTCAAGTTTCAAAGATTCTAGATCCTCATCATTATTCATTAGAACACCAGCTTCGTCAAATGTAACATTTATACTTTCCACTATCTATTGCCCTTTTACATTATAATATTTATAGCCTTTCTTTTGCGTGAGTAACCAACAAAGATACCTTCATCAACACGTGATTCAAACTTACCCAAATTTTGATCTTCTCCTTTCGATATAAAATTTGTCACTGGGTTGCTCCAAAATATTTTACTTTTAGTCGGTTTTCCGAGTACCATATGGGGTCTTGTTGCAACTATTTATGAGAAGACTTCGGTTGATAATGAAGACTGTTGTATCAATTGCTTGAACCCATAATGTTTCATCCAATTTTGATTCCTTCAACATTGTTCCACCCATTTCCTATATGGTTCTGTTATTTCTTCCAGCAACTCCATTTTGCTGAGGTGTTCGTGCTATTGAAAATTGCCTTTTGATTCCATTTTGGTCATAGTATTGCTGGAATAATTTGAAATTGAATTCTCTGCCATTATTAGATCATAGACACTTTATTTTCAAATCAATTTCATTTTCAACCAACTCCTTGTAGATCTTAAAGCACTCGAATGCTTCAAATTTTTTCTTTAGGAAATCGACTTACCGCCATTCTTTCTCGTCTTTGTTCCTCAGACCACATAGATAAGTATGTATCAATTCCAATGGATGTGATGCAAAGTGTTCTTTTTGTTTTAAATTGACTTTGTCTACTTGCCATGTCGACATGCCTCACATAGTGTGTTGGAAGGTTTTGAGATTTTCGGCATTTCTTATTTACTTTCTTTTTGCTGATCCCTAAAGATTGTCAAAGTTTATGTGACCTATCTGCTTGTGCCATAACCATCTTTCATCTTCTTTAGCTAGTAGACATGCTTTATTTGTTTCATCCAACAAATATGTCGTTTTGGAGTCACATACGTAGCCACAATTTTACCATACCTGCCTTTCCTGATTTCACATTTTTTGGAGTTGAATAGCATTGTGTGTCCTTGATCACACATTTTTCCAACACTGAGCAGATTGTGATTCATGTTTTCGACCATTAGAACATTCTTGGCTATAACATCTTTTCTTCCGAGAGTGATGGTACCTGATCCTATAACATTTGAAGATCCATCATTTCAAAAGGATATGGTTCCATCCTTCTTCTCTTTCAGAGATACAAATTTCCTTCTATCTCTAGTCATATGCATTGAGCAACTACTGTCAAGATACCACACATCTTTATTTTTTTGAGCCTTGAGAGCGAGAGCATAATTATCAGTCTTCTTCTTCTTCCATGTTCATACATTCTGTGGCTTCGAAGATTCTTCTGGAGGATTTTCAAGTCTGCAGTCTCTGGATATGTGTCCAAAGTTTTGACATTTGTAACATTCCATATTATTTCTTAAATGTTCAAATCTATTGATGTTTCATTGAGCCCTGGGCGGTTCATATTTGAAGAATCTCTTGGAATTGTATTGGTTCCTTGGGTACGTGCGACATTCTACATATTTATGACCAAATTTTCCACATGAATAGCAATAGCCATGAAAAATATGTTGGTACCTGGATGAAATCTTCGTCAAGGAAACGTCTTCCAAGGATGTGCTTGTGAATCTTTTCCAATGAAGTCTACATGTATGTCAAATCTCATAGGTTCATTGTATTTTGTTCTAGAAGGTCCTGCTTCTTCTTCTTTGCAACCGAGGCCAGTTCTGTCATTGTAAGATCGTTGATTGTTGATGAGTTCTTCCAATTCCCTTGAGCTGTTGGCATAGTTTTGGTCAGTTTTTCCCTTCTTCACTTCCTTACGCAACGAGACTACTTCGGATTCTATTGCTTCCCTTTCTTTTTTGCTTTCTTCCAACTTCTTTTGAAGTGACTCTTCAATACATTTGTGTTCTTCAACCTCAATTTTGAGACCTTGAACTTGTTCTTCAAGAGTATTGGAACGAATATTCTCATCATTGAGCTCTTTTATAAGCTTGATTGCCTCCTCATCAAATTCTTCTATGGTCAACCCTTCCTCTTCATTTTTTGATACTTCTTGTTTATTTTTCTTGGCCATAAAAAATACTTTCTCATCGGCTTCTTCTTTGATGTCACTTTCTTCATCGGATGATGAGCTATCTTCTTTAGAGAGAAAGTTTCTTTTGGAGCCTTTCTTTTTTCCTTGCTTTTTGAATTTCTTAAAGCCTTTCTTTCTTTTGAGTTGCCATAACTTTTGTTTGGACATTTTGCTATGGAATGCCCAACCTCACCACAACCGAAACATATCAATGGAAGTTTACCTTTGAATTTTCCCTTACCAAGTTTTAGTTTTCTCGTAAAATAAGCATATTCTTCATCTGAAAGACCTTATCCATCATCTCCATTTTCTTCACACTTGTAGGCGCATGTGATTTCAATTGAAGGTTGTTTGTCCTTATTAGTTTTCTTAGATGCAACGAACACAGTTTCTAGATTTTAAGTACCCTTTTCTTCATCAAGTCTCATTTCATATGCTATGATAACTCCATGTAATTCTTCCTTGCTGAGTTTGTCCAGATTTACACTGTATTCTAAGACCAATACCTTTGGGTTGAATCTCCCTGGTAACGTTCTAAAAATCTTCCATATAATAGTCTTCTCGTCAACTGGCTCTCCCAATCCTTCCAGAGGATTGGTTATTTCATCAACATATTGGAAGTATGCATCAATGTTGCAATCTTCTTTCATTTTGAGTTGCTCAAATTTTGCTCTATAGATTTGAAGCTTTGCTTCTTTGACATTTGAGTCACTTGCATATGTATTCTCAAGCTTGTCCCGTGCATTTTTGGTGGTTTTACAACCCAACACCTTATGATAAGCAGATTTAGTAAGTCCACTAAAAATAATATTCTTTGCTTTCGCATCATTTACCAAATTCTTCTTACCTTGTTCATCCACAGTTGATGTAAAACCATTTTGAACAGTGTCCCATACTTCGTAACCTTGCACCAATAGATAGACCTCCATTCTTCCTTTCCAAAGTGCATAATTATTTTCATTGAATAGAGGTACCCCATTCTTGCTATTGTCCATGACCTCCTTCCAACTGTTAAACTGCTATTGAAGGAACCAAGCTCTAAAACCAATTGTTGGAAATACTGAGAAGGGGGGGGGGGGTGAATCAGTATTCCTTTCAATTAGAGAATTAGTTAATCTTCAATTATTATCAGTGTTTGTAAAATGATAGTAGAAAACAAGAGGAACACAAATGCACACAGTTTTTTAAGGTGGAAACCCACTCCAGGACAAAAACCACTTAATGCTTTTCTAATAATTCTTTAATATTCAACTGCAATTGAAAATAAAGCTCCAACTTCCTCGAATCTAGAAAATCATTCTTCTCCAGCTCCCACTGGATGGACGCTCCAATGCCTGAGATTCTTTAGTAGTCAACTGAACAGATGCCCCAACATCCAATGAGCTACAACTCACCCTAGCACCACCCTACCACCCTATATAAGAATAAAAGAAGAATAGAATCCTGTACCAGGGAAAATGGTCCACTTTACAATGATATAGAATGATGTAGAAGAATAAGATATACTAGGCCACAACCCCAAATTTCACACAGCCACCTAATGATTATCCTAGACCTCCCAATACTGCCTCTTCAACCCTTGGCAGATAGACACTAGTACAATTTTTACAATAATGTATTTACAGTGACTTAGTACAATGATACCTTTACAATGATTGTATGCAGTGCTGCCCACTTGAAGACTTCATATGATGAACTTCTTGCTATTGTTATGCACCTTGGTTTTTGCTCTTGTCATGCTACCTTTTGTTGCACCTTGCTTTGCTTTGCTACCATAGAAATTCTGGTCCTTTGCAACCCCTCACAACACATGATCTAGATTTTTCTTGCCTTCTAGGAGCTCGATATTGAATCTGGTGTATATTTGTTATTTTAGATCCTCAATATCTGATTTTCATTCCTATATTATTCATTTGAGTCGACTTTCCAATGCCATAGGTCTGACCCAATTTGGATTCTTCAAGAGAGAGTTATACCCAATCTCTCACAATGCCCTAATTATGGACTGTTTCAGTAGAGCTAACTTGTACGACATGCCACATGTCATTGTTTCTTCATTCGGCTCTGAAATTGATAGAGAGAAAACTAAATTATGTGTGCTATCTGTCATTTTTTATGGAATTCCAATATGATACTCAGAGAGAGAGTTATGAAAATTTTACCAAGGTCACTTCTTTGAGATTAATTTCAGGAGCCTGCAAAAACCATGACTTCCACAGATCATATCTCCAAAAATATTGCGCACCTTGATCTAAATTTTTTACAGCATCTTCCTCAGGATTTCAGATTCGCCTCATAAACATTTCATCTTCTAAACCTTCTTAGAAAAAAATTTAGAGTGAAAATTCCACGATGACCTGTTTCAGATGGTGAAATCCCTTGCATAAGAAGGAAATGAGGATCACAATTTATATAAAGGCTTAGGTTGAGAGGGGCTTCAACAAGTGAACATGGGAGGGAATTTAGGGGCTTAAAAAATATTAATTATGACTTTTCAATTACCCACGCCCCAACCCCATGGGGTTTTAGCCCACTAACTGGGGGTACAAACTTCAAACATGAATATCTCTCAAACCGTGAAGAATTACATGGCGTGCCATATATCAATGGAAACATATCAACAAGTAGAAACCATAAAAAACATTATTGACCCAAAATATATTAATTTTGTAGGTCAAAATTCCCATGCAATATTGGGTTAGCCCCTGGTGCTACTTGGGTTGACATCAATGACAACCGTTGATCAACAGGCTTGATATAGACAATCTACAATTGGAGAAGTTGCTAGAGAAGGCCAATAAGGATGATGAATTTTTTAGGACAAAGGTCAAACTTCATGCCCGAAAAGAGAGAATTGGATTGGCCAAGCTCAAAAGATCCAATGCCAAAATTGAATATTTGACCAAGCAAGAAGAGAAAGAGATGTTAGATATAATTGTTGAGGTAACACTCCATTCCTGAAACACTTGATCAGCAAGTACCCCAACAATTTTGAAATTTTTTTGGAAAAATTAGCATTTTGTACCTTTCTGTGTTTTTAAGGTTATTTTATACATAGAAAATTTGCTAAACGTGCAGTGCCTTAGATGCTACGCTCTTTTTTGGGGCATCTAATGTACAAATGGCCACCACCAAAAGATTTTTAATGATGAGGACATCAACCCTGTGAAGTTTATAAGCTTTTGGAGGAGAACTGGTCACTGAAAAAGTAAAAAAACCATCAAACAATCATGTTTCTGCCTCAAATTTTGCATGGTCACTACACGTTTACCAACCTTGGGAGAAGTGATTTTTGACAGGGAAAATGGGCATAATTTTGAAAACTGAAGGTAGTTCTAGAAAGTATACTTGAATGGATTCCCAATGAGCCATCTTGGAGAATATTGGGACACTAGGAAGGCACTCAAATTCAACCTTGAACAGAGGGGATAAATTCTACCTGGTCCTTGCACGTTTAACAAGGAAATGGTGCTTTTGTGGTCTTTAGAAATTTTTTGAGTTTCACTCAAGTTTTGATTTTTATCTTGGGAAATGTTTAATTTACCTATGTAAATGATGAAAATGAATGTAATTATCATGTGTATACTATTTACTAGGGTAAATACATTAGGTAAATCAAGCATATGAGGTGTATTGAATCAGCTCACTTGAGATAAGAATGAGTCACTTTGATCATCCTATACTCTAGCTATCAGTTTAGCTTTTTGTGTAATATCTTCCTCACCTCATGGGTTCGACCCCTAAGGATGAGTGAAGGTGGTTTTCATGTCTATTTAGCTCATTTTTTCACATGATTCAAAGGTTAGAATCAGTTTCATTTTTCTAGTTGATCAAGGGAACTTGTACTTAGTTTTGGCCAAGCTAATAAAGAGGAGTTGCAGCTACATTTATGGGATACCTATGGTATTGAATTTATTTCATTGTTTCCTCTTCAGTCATATATGTTTGAGTTTATTGTTCATCTTCACTTTCATGTCAATGTTATGATCTTTTATAAGTTTGAAATTCATAATACATGCTTGCACATGCTCTGTTTTGGGTAACTGATCATATTTTGTTTCATTATCTTATGTCTGAGAAAAATACATCCCTTATGATTTTCTCAGCATTCTTACATTTTCCAAACCATTCCATAATCGTTTCCTTCATGTGATTGGAATTGTGCCTACCTTGCCCCATTGATCCCTGCAACCCTAAATCTATTGCCCTGACCTAGCTTTCCTTAACCTAATTCAATTATCCACTGATTCACCCAACCAAAACCAAATCAAAACAACCCTGGCATATCATACCTAGCCTAAAACCATAATTTCTCCGGCCCTCCTGGCTATGACCCTTTTGGAGAGAGCCCTCTCTGGTTTGATAGGGCTAGCTATCAAGTCAAAAGCTTGGTTTGTGGTTACCTCTGTTGGGATCCCTTCCTCAGCCTTAGGAATCTGATGGAGTGATAATATTTTGGTGGTGTTGTTGGGGAATGAAGAGACAAACTTTTCCCTGGGTGTACGACAAATATCTATAAAAAATTGATCCTTTGGATGATAATATCGATTTTCGTAAGGCTGATTTCATAAGTGCAATGCCTCACAGTAGATCTGGCTTCTACAAGATACACCAGAGTGAATCCAGACCCTGATCCAGTTGATCCTATTGATTATCCAGAGAAATTATTTCGAAGACACCTATATCAAACTCCACATATTAAATCAGGACCGGCTCCATTGGTAAGATCAATATCTCTATCTGCAAAATTGATTTCTCTAGAACATATACCCTATGACATAAAGTTTGAATTATCTTTATTCAAGTCCAAATCTGAAACTTCCTTGTCAGATATAGTTTTTGATCATTTGAGATTATCTGAAGTAAAATGTTTTTACAAAGTAGATTTAACTTCTTTGAAATATTGGTTTCTCGAAGAAACCAATCCTGAATCTGACCTAGACATTAAGGAGTGGATCAAATTTTATCATCCTAAAGAATTTTTTGTTACATATAAACCTCAAAATCAGTCAAATTCAGTATATTCATCCGCATCTTTGACTTCATCATTCATACCTGCTACGTCAGTACCAATAGCTTCAACCCCTTTACCCATTCAGCGTATCCCTCCAGTTGTTAACCCAGTATACCATCGAGCTGAAATTATGGCTCATTTTGGACCTTTAGCTCTCCCTGGTAATATTGTTAATCTACCTCAAGGGTATGCTCAAAGGATTCCCCTTTTTGATGAAAACTATGGAATCACTGCACATCAAAACATAGCCAAAATCAAAACCTTTATAGATTTGGAAGAGTTAGATGTAGATGATGCCAAGATGCGAATCATTGCACAAATTTTTTTAAGTGAAGTCAAAGTTTGGTTCTGTGCCCTAGTAGCAAATTCAATTAGGACTCCTGCTAAATTGACTGATGATTTCTTAGCCAGGTGGGATGAAAAGAAAAACCCTTTGTAGATCCTTGCTGAATATGATTACTTGAAACATAATCCCAATGAATCAGTTCCTAATTACAGCTCCTGATATCTCAGAACTATAATTCCATTCCCAATGAAATGAAACCACCTCCTGGTTTAGCCCTTCTGCGTTATCTTGATGCCTTTGACCCAGATATGGTCTACTCATTGAGAGAAATAAATCACGCCGCCCTTGAAGATATGATAAAAAATTCAGTGAGTGTTGAATAAAATCTATTAATTAAAAAGGCCAAACTTAAAAATGAACACAAAGTGAGTATCAAAGAGGAACCCTCCACTTCATCCAAACTAAATTTGATGTCTTGCTGAAAACTATGGAGATAAAAGTTGATAATATGTTATTTCAGATAGATAGACTGAGCCTCAAATTAGAAATCCAAACTTCTGAGGCCATCAACAGCAACCTCAGTTCTGAATAAATCAAAGATAACCAAGAGCTCCCAAAACATAGCAACAACAAATCAGAACACCACTTCAACAGAACTATGATCAGAGTGATAAAGAGGAAGAACCAATGGTAGAGGAGAACCTTCTTTTCACAGCCGATAGTCAGCCCATATTTCTCACCAAGGATGAATAATATGTGTATCATATAGGTTCACTTAATGACAAAAATTTCATAATGGAAAATTATCATGAGTTAGAAGTATAATTTGATGACTATCAGAGAGGGTACCTTAATGCATTGAGTTCCCAACAAAGGCAGTATACCTTGAGAGGCCGTGATGTTCCAATAACTCCACCTCTGAAGAAAATAGTTTAGTAGAAAGAAGTACCACCGAAACAATTTCAGAATAAGGATAAACAGATTATAACACCGAATTAGAACATAAATAATCAACCTACTATAAGTGCACCAGTCAAAGAAAGAGAAATTCAGAGAAAAGAAACTACACCAAGAGATCATGTTGAGAAAAGGGATGTTATCATAAAAGAGGTAGACAGAACTACACCTTCTAATTTTGAGTCTGAAATTTCTAAATTAAAAGTCTCTATTCCTCTTACCGAATTGGTCAAAATTGATAAGTTCAAATCCCATGTAGCCAAAACCTTGAAATTTGACCCTTTATCTAACATGGTTAATGTAGAGGATGATTAGCCCGAGTTGATATTTGGTCCCGCCATTGATGGCCAGTCTGAAGATAGTGAAGTCCCACATTTTATCTGAGTCTTAAATTTCATCAGTGCATTCTTCATAATACTATGTTAGACTCTAGGGCCTCTCACAAACTCATGCCCAAAGCCATCATGGAGAATCTTGGCCTTGATATTACCTGGCCATATCATGATCTATATTCTTTCGATTCTGGTCATGTCCATTTTTTAGGTCTGATCAAAGATATAGTTGTCTCCTTAGAGAAAATCTCAGCCAAAAATGTCCTCATGGACGTGGTAGTTGTTGATATTCCACCACGTTTCGGTATGCTATTTTTGAGATCCTGGGGGGCCAAATTAAGAGGTACACTGTAGTTAGACTTTTCCTATGCCACTATCCTTGCCTTTGGTCAAATGAGAAAGCTATACTGTGAGACAAAAATGAAGTACATGATCACTAATAAGGAAAGGCCTAATAATCATCCAATCAACGTTGTATGTACAAACTTAGAGTCCTTTATATTGTACAATGATGCCATATTAAATGATGTATATTGTCAAATAGTAGAAATAGAGGATGTTCTCGAAGTTTCAGATTATATTAGAATAGTGTTAGAGGAAGAGAAAGAAAATCTACCTACTATAACCGAACAAACATCAGAGAAGGAAGATGAAAGTTCAAAGTAGCATGAAGAATCACACCGCCCAATAGTATCAAATCAAAATCAAGAGTTTCAGCGCCTTTAAGAAGAAGAAGATGGTCTTTGGAGCATGGAATTTCATGGTTTCGTTGGAAAATACGGATCTGGTTTATGGTTCCACAACCTATTTGAATATAAAAATAAGTTCCCAAATAATGTAAGGTTGTGTTCCTACAAACTAGCGTTTTATTGTACAAATAATGGGGTTGAATATGAACTACTCATTACCGGTCTAAAAATTTTGAAGAAATTGGGAGCTAGGAGAATTGAAGTCTACGGTGATTCATAGCTAGTGATCAAACAAATAAAAAGTGAGTACCAAGATAATCACACAAGGATGAGGCAATATAGGAATGCAGCACTTGACATTTTAAGAATGTTTCCAGAATATACACTTAAGGTAGTTCCTAGATTGCAAAACTTGATGGCTAATTCATTAGCTACTGCTGCGAGTAATTTCAAATCTACAATTTTTTCTAATAAAAATTTTGAGATAAATACAAAGCACATGCCTGCCATTTCAAATAACTTTAATTTTTGGCAAGTTTTCTAGGATGATAAACAAGTGAACAACTTCCTGCAAAGTGAAGGAGAATTTTAAAATTGTTCTATGGATGAAGTGTATGATAAAGATGACCAGGTTATTGAAGCAGATCAGATTGACATTCTTCAGCTCAAAGACAATAACATTCTGAAAGGTCTCATACCTTTGGAAGAGTTATTTGATCAAGATTATGTGGCAAGAAAACCAACTTTGGTTCCCATAAAAAAAAGGAGTAGAAGATGTGAATATCGAAACAACCGATCAGCCGAAGTTTATCAGGATCTCAAATTACTTGCCATCAGAGGTAAAGCCTAAATATATTGATTTGGTTACTGATTTTTCTGATGTATTTTCTTGGAATTATTCAAATCTAAAGGTGTACAATCAAGATATCATTCAGCACACATTCCCGATCAAGCCAAATCAGAAGCCCTTTAGAAATAAGCTTAGGAGAATAAACCCAAAATAGTTGCCATCCATTGAGAAGGAGGTAAACAAGATTTATAAGGCAGAAATCATTGTTCCAGTCAAATTTTTAGATTGGGTCTCCAATTTGGTTCCACTGCAGAAGAAGGCCAGTGAGATTCAACTTTTTATAGGTTTCATAAATCTAAACAAAGTGTCGTTGAAATGTAATTACCCGCTACCCAAGATGGATCACATACTTCAGCGAGTTGTAGGAGCCATCAGGATGTCATTATTGGATGGTTACTGAGCCTACAATTAGATCCTTGTACATGAATATGATCAGGATAAGACATCATTCACTACACCATGGGGTACTGTTGACGGGAAAAAATGCCCGGCCAACAGTAGGGGATCTCCATGGTATAAAGTTACAAGTAGACTCTAGACCGTTTGTGATAGGGATCCCGTCTGGGGTGTAGGTCCGGTTACCATTGAATACACCTTTCTCGAATGGAGGTGTGCCTTGCGGACTTGATGATGCATGGCTACTTGAATGATATGAAACAAATGGTCGATGAGTTCTCATATAAATGAAACATTATAAATAGTAAAGCGAGATTCGAAGCATACAACCAAAGGAGATGTTGTTAGCAACACATCATTAGGGTCATACTCATAAAAATATTGCTTGACCACAAAAGAAAAAGTTCTCTATGGTCGAAACACCCTTCAATTCCTTAAGCGTTTTCTGAAATATTGAAGCAATATCAACAAAAAAGTCATTAAACATCCCTTAGTGAAATATTCACATGCCATTGACACATCTAGAAAGCTTAAACGTACAACTAATATATGAACAGAAAAACATAGACTAGTCAGTTATAAAAGATAGCAGATACATAAGAAATAATATTCATAATGATAGCACTCATAAGTTCTCATCAGATCTTGTAGTGGAGTCAAAAAATTGGTTTTTATTCATTCTCGGAATCATGCATTCAATTCAATTCAATTATCTCTTCTCCTCTTGGAGTCCCAAAAAAAATGTCCATTACATTGTCCCCAGAGAGAGTACTTATAGAAAAAATAGTGACCTTTGGGTAACCCTATCCTTTCAGCTTCTTGACTGTTGGCATGGTCTGCGACCCAAGTGATGTTGTGACCTGTGACTAGATCTCATTTACGACCTGTGACTAGTTTTTGTATGCGACCTGAGACTGGATCCCGCTTTCTACCTACAAATTCTGTAACTATATATTTTCAAGGTAGCAGTGGTGTGATGGAAAGGTCCAGGACTTCTACCTGTTGTTGTTCCCTGAGATAAGTCTGCCAGGCTTGATAATCTGCGGCCATTGGAGTGACCTGAGCTATGTCCTCCCCTAATCTGTGCAAGCACTTGAGAGCATCCGGAACCAAAGTGCGCTTCTTCACAGAGATTTGATTGGATAGGGAGGCTACCTTGGTGTATATCTAGACTTGTGTGATGATGAACTGATCAATGTTATCCTTTGAGGCTGGAAGGTCCTTGGAAGCAGCTGCTTGCCTGATGGGTTCTAGAAATTCTTCGATGTCTTGGGTTACTTCTTCTATTTTCTTTTTTGTGTCCAATTCCCCCAAGGAAGGGATGTGATGAACTCTCGTCATCGAATAGATGCCACTGATGAGATGTTCATAGCCGGACACCACTTACTCCACATCCTTTACAAGCTTGTCCTTGGATTTTATTTTCATCTGTATGTGTACTTTGTCGTTCTATGTGCAGATCCAATATTTCTTTGGCAAGGTGTCGGGAGATAGTGGATACCTTTCGGACCATTCTAGCATATTTTCTAGTGCCGCAGAGGCTTAATTTAGTTTTTTGGTCTTCCTCTTAGTCTCTGTGTGAGCCTTTAGTAGCGGGGACACTCTGTATTTTCTGGCAAACATCTCCTCATATACCTGCTTCATGGCAGTTTCCAAAGTAACCAGCTCCCCTTGGATAGCGGTTGGTAACCCATTGGCTTGAGTGGTTGTGAATCAGAGCTTTTGATTTTCTACCTTGAGCGCCTCCTTTTCCTGAGCTACCTTATGTTCGGAGGCCTAGAGTCTGTTTTGCAGGGAAAATATCTCCCTGCTCATCCTGTTGACATTTTCCTTTGTAGCTACTACAAAAGTGGTCGTCGTTGATGCTATCATGATGGGATTAGTCCTAGTATACAAGACTATGTCCTTTTCTGTTGTCACTACGAGGAGCTCGGTTGGATTCCATGTCAGGCACTTTCTCTTCTCCTTCCTGATCTTGTGTGTGAATTGGTGTGAATTTATCATATGATAGCCTTGTCAGGTCTAATACATCATTTTCCTATTCTTCTGGGACACCAAGTTCTAAGAGTGGGAGATGTACACCCGTCATGGGAGTTGTTGGGGGTACCTAAATCTGGGGCAACTCTGTTTGTTCCCTAGTCTTCGAGAGCAGTGTCTTGCTTCTCTCTGCTCCCTTGGAAGAGCTTTCCTACGATTTTTTATCTTCTTCTTCCTTTCTCCTCCTCTAGGCCTCTTCATTATCCTGTTCCTCCTTCAACCTGCACTAGGCCTCCTCTGTCTGTCATTCTTCTTCTTCCTTCTTCTTACGTTATTCTTCCTCCGTCTTTTTGTGGGCCTCTTCTGCCTGCTTTTTCTTCCGTTCCTCTTTCTATTGTTTCTTTTGCTGCTCTTCAGCCTGCTTCTTCTTCCGTTCCTCTTTCTGTTGTTTCTTCTGCTGCTCTTCAGCCTGCTTCTTCCTCTTATATTCTTCCTATTGTCATGCGAAGGTATCCTGGGTCTTTCTGGGTTCTTCCTTTCTCATCTTCTTCTCAGCCTCCTGATGTGCCTTGGCCTCTTTGTCTCTCTTTTATTGTTTCTCTTTAGAAAGACCAATACTTGTAGTATTATTTGTCTTTTTAGCTTTGGAATATGAAGCTACTCCTATAGGGTTCTTTCTTTTCAGCATGTCAACCCTCTCTTCTAAAGTTTGGTCATCCTAACCCTCTTGATCTCCACTCAGGTCAGTTGATTCTTCTAGCATGATTATCCTATCTTTGTTGTACCAGTTTCTGACTTGTTCCTCAATAGGGCATTCTGTGTGTTGGTACTTCCAATTGAACTTGGCCCATTTGCAGTGTGCACAGATGATCATTTCAGGATCATATAATCTATGGGTGAAGGTTACGAAATGAAAATATTTGATGTCTTCTACCTCAGCTTCTACTTCCTTGAAATATTTAACAATATAGGCACCAATAGTAAGCGGGAGGGTAGGCCATGGCTTCTTTTCTCCTTTGTTGAGGACCTTGGAGAATACACTCGACAACTGGTAGTACATCTCTTGTAGCAATAGTTTATCGGTGACATACCTAGGTAGTGCGTGAGGTGCCTTGAATGATTCGAAGACCCTGACAAAGGTACACCTAGGTAGTGCGTGAGGTGCCTTGAATGATTTGAAGACCCTGATAAAGGTTCTATCTATAATAGGAAACTAGTTGGCCATATGGGTCACTGTTTCCATAGCCCGCCTGGACATGCAAGGGGCATCTCTACCGAAATGCTTCCCATAGAGCGTGGGGGTGAACTTTTTTGAGATAGCTTCTATATCTTTCTTGTATTTGGAAGCCCAAAATATGTTCAAATCTTTGTTAATGGGTCCATCCTGCTTCACATCCTAGTTATGCAACCATCCTTCAAAATGACACCTTGTGCACACTGCGTCCAAAAGGTAAGAGGCCATGTAGAATTTTGACGTGCATCCCTCCTCTCGTGCAGGTGCTACTGATATGTTTTCTCTGAGGGCTGATACTACCAGGTAAGCTGAGTTGAACCGGGTGTCGTAGGAGGTAATTACATACATGAGAGGGACCCAATATTCATTGAAGGTAGTTGTGTCTTTCCGGCCATACATTCTGTACATCATTTTTTCCACAAGCTTATAGACCTTCCTAAGGCCATCTATTTTATAATACTGATCCTTTTTCACCTTAAACTTCTCAGGGTCCTCCCACCAGCCCTTTAAGGTTTCTGGAACTGGTACTTCATGTGTAGCGACCCAATCAGAATTGAAGGATTATTCCTTGATAGGGAGTCCATAATAAACTTTTGCAACTTTCCCAGTCATGTTGGAAAAATCTTTTCCCGAGTGGTCGCGGATGACCCAGACCTTGGAGTCAACTTTCTGAAGAATCCATTCGATGACTTCCATGCATGGGAATATTGGTGGATGAGAGCCCAAGTAATGAATTTTGGATCGTTTAACCTGAAAATATACTTGCCGATCTGCGAGGTCTTCCTGGAATTTAGGCTTCGTGAATTATTGATATACTTGGTACCAAGTCAACCTATCTCCTTTCCCAAAGACACAGGTGGTGTCTCCATATATAAGGGGTGGGGGAGGAGCCATGTCCTCTCTTGATATATCTATCTCAGGGATTTTTTTTCTCTTCCTAAGTGCTAGAGGACCCATATCGCTTGAGGTCGAAGAGATGGAAACACACTTGAGCTTGGCTTCAATATCCCCTAGCATGTTCAAAAAACAATCCCATGATAAGAAATACGACATGATAACAAATATGACTGGACTGACTAGAACTATAAATTATTTGACTGCTCAGGTTACGTCATTGCGACCTCTTGCATTTGCTACCTGTGGGATTAAGGAGTCTTGCGACTTGGCGACATAGCGACCAAGTCGCACGGTCACGAGGTCACTTCTACGTGAGATGTTTGAAAACTGCGCCTCTGCAACTTGGCGACCTACGACTAGGTTGCAAGATTGCTAGGTTGAAAAGTCATGATTTGGGTGGTTAGTTGATGATATACAACCTATAAAATTTGTGACTTAGCGACCAGGTCGTGAGCTCACAAGGTCGCAGGGTCGCAGGGTCACAGGGTTGCATTAGGGCTTTCTGAGAGAAATCCAAGCGAACGCGACCTGCGGGAAAAAAAGTGAAAGGAGGGAAAAAAATAAAAGGGAGATGGGAAAACAAATATTGATGGCCTTCTCAAAAATCCAAGAAGGGTTGTCTGTAGAAGAATAGGGCAAGTTAAGGCTTAGAAAAGGAAGCAAAGAGAAATGAGCATAAGTGAGCTGAAAACCCTAGCTGGAGAGCTGGTGAGGATTTGGGTTGTGAAGGAATGGGGCCAAAGGAAATTAATAAGCTAGGGTATGGGGCAGGTAAGGAAACATCTCAGAAAAATAGGAAATAGTAGGAGGACTAGGCAACTTACATGAGAAAAACGCGATCTAGTTGGCTTGTCAGAGGCTTTGTTTGCTCCATTGCGCAGGTCAAATGCGACCTACGCGACTCATTTATTTATAAAGGGGTCACATGTGTGATCATTTAATGTAGGTTGCAAAGTCACAAATTGGGACCAGTTGAGGAAGGATGCAACCTTGCAACCTTGCAACCCCGCGACGTGGAGGTCGCAAGGTCAATATGTCGCACAGTCGCGAATGTGAATATTTAAGCTAGGATGCAACCTCGCAACCTGGAGGTTGCAATGTCGCTAGGTCACATAGTCACCATTCGTGCATCTTTATAGACTTTTTGACTTTGCGACCTTGCGACCTGGAGGTTGCTTAGTTGCAAATGTGTAATTTTATCAGTTTTGCGACTTTGTGACTATGAAACTTGTTTTAAGGAAAAAAAGTCATGAACCAAGCTTTGAAGGGAAAATGCTTGAAAGGGATTTTCTCAAGGTTCAAGGCTGAGGATGCATCGGAATTACCTTTACCAAAGAGATCAGGGGCTCTGAAATTTTAAAATGGGACTAAATTTTGGAGGGTGTTGCAGTGACTACAACAGGTACCTTTAAATATGCCAACATGTCGTTCGGTTTGAAGAACGTCGAGGCCACTTCCTAGCGTGCCATGGACATATATTTTGGTAATGAAAAACATGTATTCCTGGTAGTTTATTTAGATGATCTGAATATTTATTCAAATTCAGATGAAGATAATTTATATCATTTGAGAGTTGTATTCGATCGATTTAGAAAGTTTGGGATTTCCCTAAATCTAGAAAGTGCTTATTTTCTATGGAAGAGGGTAAGTTGTTGGGACACATCTTCTCAAAAGGTGGAATCCAAATAGATCCCACTAGATTTGAAGCAATACATAAAATAGATTTCCCTAGAAACAAAAAGGAAATTCAAGCCTTCAATGGTAGGATGAATTTCCTACGTAGGTTCATTCCGAGCCTAACAGAACATCTCAAAGAATTAACTAATATGCTGAATAAGGAAAATGGTGTTATATGGTCAGAAAATCCTCGTGAATCATTCAGATTAGTAAAATTTTCTTTAATCACTACTCCAACATTGACAAGTCCTGATTATTCATTAGATTTCATCATATTTTCTTTTGCTTCTGAGCATACCTTGGCAGTAG
This sequence comes from Pinus albicaulis, assembly GCA_034641835.2. Lineage (NCBI taxonomy): Eukaryota > Viridiplantae > Streptophyta > Pinopsida > Pinales > Pinaceae > Pinus > Pinus albicaulis. Next base: position 497,336,485 of record CM076578.1, on the reverse strand, counting down.
TGCTTATGTAGAAAAAAGATGGGATAGAGTTGCTGATAACATTCTTCAGTCACACCATAAGAGATGTAGCTCTTCAATACAAAATAATTGAGAAATAGGCCTTTTTATTAGTCAAAGCACTCAAATACTTCCTTGTTTACATTATGCACTCTCATATTTTAGCATATGTTCCAAATGCAGTGGTTAAAGAAGTACTTATGCAAACAGATCTAGAAGGAAGAAGAGGTAGGTGGATAGAAGCACTTTTAGAGTATGACCTTGAGATCAAGCCAACCAAGCTGATCAAAGGGCAAGGCTTAGCCAAGCTCATGGCTGAGTTTAATTTAAATGCACGTGACATCAATCTCATATCAGCAATGTCCGATGATGAATAAAATGTAAGTTTAGTTCAAGTATAAGATATCTTTTCATCATCTTCGAGGTATGCTGATATTATTTATGTTTTAAAACATTTTAATCCTCCTCTGGACATGACAAAGAGTAAGGGAAGGCCCTTAAAGCTTAAGGCTTTGAAATACTGCATACTTGATAATGCACTCTACTAGAAGAATCCAGGAGGACTATTGCTCAATTTTTTGGTGAAAGATGAATCTAGAGAAGTGATGAAAATTTTCCACAAGGGAGATTGTGGAGGTCATTTGTACTGGAAGACTATAGCCAAAAAATTATTGAGAGCGGGTTACTATTGGCCTACTTTATTTTCGGTTCTATACAGGATAGTCATGAGCTACCATGAGTGCCAACTTTTCGAAGGTAAACATAAGGTCCTTCCTTTACCATTACAGCCCATTTCAGATGAAGCTCCCTTCCAACAATGGGGCTTAGATTTTATCGATGAGATACACCCACCTTTTTCTACTCAACATACATGGATACTTACCACTACAGATTATTTCACAAAGTGGATCGAAGCGATCCCAACCAAGCAAGCTACTGACTCAATCATTATTCAGTTTCTTGAAGCTAACATTGTGTCCCAGTTTGGTTGTCCTAAAAATATAATCACGAACAACGTTGCAGCTTTCAAATAAAAGAAGATGAAATAATTCTATGATAAATATAACATTAAATTGGGTCATTCTACAACATATTATCCATAGGGAAATGGATTTTCGAAGTCTTCCAACAAGTCTCTAATCATTATTATCAAAAATATGTCAGAGGCTAACAAAACGAATTGGCATAAGAAACTGATAACTGCACTGTGGGCAGATCGAGTAAGCAACAAAATTTCCATTGGCATGTCTCCATTTCAGGTAGTTTACGGTGTGGATACAATTTTCCCTACTTCATTGGCTGTCCTAGTCATGAAACTTCTACAATAGGCTAGAAGCAAAGAAAATTATATTCAATGAAGAATCAACCAAATGATTCACTTACAACAAACAAGGGAAGAAATATTCCAGAACACTTCCAAGCTTCATGATAAGATAAAGCATATTTATGACAGGAAAACCAAACAAGATGATTTCAAGATTGATGATGTGTTACTCCACTGGGATGTCAGGAATGAAGACAAAGGTAAGCACAGGAAGTTTGATAATCTATGGAAAGGTCCCTTTAGAGTTGTATCTTCTCGAGGAAAAAATGCATATCTTTTATAAGAAATGGACGGGAAAAGTTGCTTAGGAGGGCTAGTAAATGGTAGGCTCCTTAAGAAATATCTCTTTTTATATAAAACTTATTAGAATTTTTCATCCTCATTGTATATATACGTTTAATATTTTGGAAGTGTGCAATGGAAAATGCATTGGAGTTCGGAGCCTGAAGTGAAGGCCATGGAGCTTCATTTAGTTTCTACTTTTTCAAGTTAAGTTTTCATTAGGGTAAGTTTAGATTTTGATTCTTTTTTTTCGATCAAGTCAAGTCAAATAGATTCATTTTTACTCATCTTGTGTCATTTAATTGTCAAAAAGTCAGTCCTACCTTTTAGTTTCAGTTATTTTTTGACTGTATTGGCCTAATGGAAGAAAGCACTGATTTGCACAACTCAGAGATCTATGGTTCTTGACACCTCTATCAGAGCTTCCATCCCCAATAAGGCCAATTTTAGTGTCAGAATATACATTCTACCATTATTTATCAATATCATTCCTTCATTTTTCATTTTAGGTGTCTCATTCTGAAATTTTTATGCCATTCCATTAGGTCATGCTAAAAATTGTTTCACTGATGGTAACATCCCTCAATAAAACTTCACTCTCCCTCAAAGAATCACATCTCTAACTCACTTCCATTTCTTCTTGAGCATAATAACACCTATGAAATTCTCATTTTACCATTTCTTGTCTCAGTTAAAGTCAACCATGGAAATCAAGTTATTCAAAGTCTCATTAGGTCATTAGGGTTTTTTCATTCAAGGTCAAAAAATGCATTATTCCATCTCAATAAAGTCAGAAAAAACATGAGAGTGACTCAATGACATTCTATTTTAATCTATAGAAGATCATCACTATGTAAATATCATCTTTTCTAAGTTGTACTTTTGATTTTATATGATTTTCATATCAAAATGTCATTTTGATATGAAATCAAAGATGTAATTTATTTTTATTTCCTATGTAATTTTATGTTTTTTATATGTAATAATTCGTTCCCTAGCTACCAAATCAAGCATTCATGCCAAACTGGAGGAAATAAAATCCAAACTCCATCAGTTGATCAACCTACAAAAAACAAAAAGTCATAAATCAAAGAGCATTAGTGTGAAGATTTGAAAAGTGAAAAGTGAAACATAAGGAAAGTGGGATTTTAAATTATAAATCAAACCCAATGGAGTATAAAATCCCTCAAAACTTCAAAAAAAAAATTATTTGTGTCATAAAACCTCAAGAAATCCTCTGCAAGGAGGAGATTTCAAATTTCATAGTGAAATTGGGAAAAACTGAGTTGGTCACTGCGCATTCTCCTCATCGTTGTGCATTTAGCAGAGACACTGCGTGTTCAACGAGGACACCATGAAATTGGGTGAATTCAGTGGTGAAATTTACAATGGTCACAATGCGTTCAGCAGGGTCACTGCGCATTCGCCCAAGAAGTGCCAAAAAACCTCTACCAGCCTACCACTCCACCATTTGATGCCAAATCGTTGTAAAATGAGTCTTGAAAGCTTCTATTGCCAATAAGTAAAAAAAAATTCATCACCTTGATGTATTATTGTGCTTCAAGTCAATTTAAAACTATTTCTAAATTAAGAAACCCTAGTACTTATTAAAATCTAATTCACACCCTAAAGCTAATCGCTAAACTTTCATACACTCTCCCTCACATTCCTAAAAACATTCACCCATTCACCATGCCCATTACCTAAACAATATCATTCCTTATAACCCTAAGCCTAGGGTTTCACTTACCCAGGCTCCCTTCATATTCCCATTTCCTTCATTTCCTGACACCTCCCTTCACTTCATACTCCTTCATTTCATTCCATCATCCCTATGGATTTTGACACCAAGAGACATCATTGTTGAACAGGAAAATAGAAGGTATAGTGACGAGGAAGAAAGAAAAGAAATAAAGCCATATAAGAAGGGAGGGAAAGTCATCAGACATGAAAAAAAAAAAACCAGAGAGATTATGGCATCTCCCCTCACTCTGGGATGCTTTAAGCATGTAGGTTGTTTTTAGTTTTGTGAAAAAGTGCAAAGAGTGCAGTACCATCCTATGTTGACAAGATTTTTCATTTCTAACCTTCATGACAAACAGGTCACCCTTTCCGAGGTAAATCTCATTATGTCCACTGACATTATAGCAGCTGCTACTAGGATCCAAAATGTTGGGGAAAGATGGTTTAAACAAGGAAATTTGAATCATTATTACTATGAGCCATATCTTAAACCAAGGTACAAAAATGAAAAAAATATTATTTTTCCTTTCTCCTACCTCCTTGATAGATATGTCCCCATGTTGGAACAATGTCTCCTACAAAGTTGCGAATCTGGTCCATTTTGTATATTTTTTATTATATTTAGTCTAACGCAGGGGTTTTGCAGTGGGTCAACGCCCCTAATGCATTGTAAGCGGGTCAAGGATAGACCAAGAGTCCGCAAACCATGGTTTGCGGACCATTGGATGCGTAGGCTAAAATAGTATAAATAGTTGAACCTTTTTGGGTCGATAGGCAGAAAAGGAATAGAGATTGATGCAAAGTACGAATTGCTAGATCTTGGGTTGGGATGTTTGGGTTAGGACTCCTGTTGGTTGTGTGCGCAAAGATCCTCTGTCCTGTTGTGTGCGGGCCCTATTGGCTGTGTACGCAAGTCGTATTCGGGGAATGTAAAAGTATTTTGATAAGTAATGTATGTGAAGTACTGCTGAAACATTTGACGTTGTCAGAATATGTTCTATTATGATTGATGCAAACTAAGACTGTTTGATTAAGCTGCGAACTCATCTGTTTTATCTTTGTGATATGAAAGTATCTGCACTTAGTATATTACTATGATGTGACGATTGTTGCACTTACTGATTGCATCTCTGTTAATGAACGTGAAATATATATGTTGACAATATTGGCTATGATTATGTTGTTTTATGGTTGTAATTGATGATATGTACGTCGTGGATGCGAACTTGCTAGAGAAGATCTAATAAGAACTATAGCCTGGTTACTTTTTGGAACCCTAGGAATCAACCTTCGTTGTAGATATGATAATTGTGAACCTGCGTTATTACCTAATCTCTCTCAGGGTGTGGAAACCTATTTCTAGCACCCTCCCATACTGCTTGGGGTGAGACATTGACCTGTGCAAGCAGGTCACTGCCGAAAGGGTCAGTAGTATAGGTTTTGTTGGCAAACCTTCACCTCTGAACCTGGGTCAGGACCCCTTCAGGCAAAAAATGGTTCTGTTGTCGAGACCAGGAGAATTTTGAGAGAGATAGGGTAATGCCAAGGTCGTACTGGACACCTGAAAGAAAATAAATTGATGAATGGTTTGAAAAACAAGTTCAGGAATTCACAGTAAAATAAAACCGCAGTAAGAGTTTGACCACTAAAGAGTGGAAGAACAAGTATATTTTCATGGAGATCTATGAGATCTTCTTTGTAACAATTTTGATTGAGCTCTAGGAGTGGCTCACAAGGCTGGTTGAATTCCAAAAGTGTTGGAAAGGTGAGCGTGTCACACAATGGACCCCAGAATTGATCCAAAAGTTAGAAAAGACATATAACACCATCACTCGCATGGTGGATCACTGGGTGGACAATGTGCTAGGAGGGTTTATAACAGAGTTTGCCATCGATCAATTTTTCTCCTATTCTGAAGCAAAGAAATGGTTTTTCAAGGGTTTTCGGGTTAAGTTTCTAAAAACCTTACCATTACTGATCAAGATACTATTGTGCGAAAATAGTATTATGTGTAGCCACACCGAGTGAATGACCTATGATCTGGATGGGAGTACAACACGAAGTGGCAAATACTATCGGACCAACCAAGATGGAGATAGATCTGTCTACAGTCCAGTAAGAGAAGCGGCTGTGTAGAGTCCTCCAACCACACCACTTTTAAACCAGCATAAGGGAAAGAACTCACCTACACCTCCGCTACCACCGGAAGATGACATGGCTACGCACATGAAGTCACCTACCTTTAAAGGTGTGGGAGATGAAAGCATGGATCAGTTTTAGTTTGTTGCAGGATCCATATGGACTGCACAGAACGCAGCTAGTGATGCGGTGAAAAGGGAACAATTGTCTCTTGCCTTTGAAGGAATGAATTTGGACTCGTACCTGGGATACATCGGCCAGCATGCGAACATAACCATTGAAGAGATTAAGAATTCCTTAAAATAATAGTTCAAGAAGCCAAAGTCCTACTCACAAATAGTGGTGGACCTAAAGGATTTTAGGCAAGGGCCTTCTAAGTTTGTGTGGGAGGCCAATCAGTGACTGAAGAAGGTGATCAGAGAAGGAGGATTTTAGTATGATGACAGACAACACACGAAATGGTTCATCGCTATGTTGCTGCCTCACCTACACGTACCTATGGGTTACCAAACTTTTGAATTGCAAAAAAAATCCTTGGAGGTTGCTATGAAGTTAGAAGCTGCGCCCATAGATGATACCCAGCTGGGCATCCAACAGATCTAAGGACAATTGGAGGTGATGCACATGGAGATCCAGAATCTACGAAAGGAGCAAGGAGCAGAGGCTAGCCCTGAAAGATGATGCATACAATGCAGGAAAAATGGTCACACCAAGGATAACTATCCTTTGTTAGCAGACTATATGCAGGTCGGGGGACCTAGCCCGTTGCGCCCTAGGGAAATTGCAGGGTCAAGTGGGTTGGAACTATGGTGCAATGATTGTCGCATTGCGGGGCTGAACGACACAAACCACTGCCCCCGCCTTGCTGTGTATGTCCCCGAGGTAAAGTAGAAATGTTTTAGGTTCTGCAGGTCATGATGAGTAGAACTTCCAAACGTATGATTTGATGATTGATCGAAGGAATCTATATAGGTGCAGTCAGATCCGTCCTCGCCAAGATCCCTCTGGGGCATACGTGGCTCCCTAGCCAGGGGCGGGGGAGGAGGAAGAGGTGGCAACGCAGGTTGGGGATGAGGGCAACTAATCTGTTATAATTGTGGCAAAGTAGGGCACTTTGCAAGGGACTTTCCAAACCCTACAATGCCGTCCTGTCGGTATTGCAGACAGTTGTACCATGCAATTGAAGACTGTAAAATCTAGATAGAAAAGGTGTAGGAGAAGCATCCGATACCTACACAAAATGTGCAGAGGGTTAAGACTGAACTGCGAAACAAAGATCCAAGCATGAATGTCATAATGCGCAGTGGAATGGCCACTGGGGGACCAGGGGAGAAGGCTGCAATTGAACCTCTGATCCAACAAGCAGTTATCAAACAGAGAGGTTTGGATCTAAAAAAGGAAAAAGAAACATTTTTCATAGCTTGCAAAGACTTTGCTGAGGCAGAGGCATCTACTTCTCAGGCACCTACAAACCTCAAACTTAGATGAGGAAGTCAAACCCTTTTTGCAGGCATGTATGAAGTTGTTTTGCAACCCAAAGGCTGTGGAGATTCTTTAGGAATTAATAAATAGCTGCACAGCACAGCCTAAACTACCCCCATAAATCAAGGATTTCCATAAAATATACAAGAAACACACCGGTAGGAAGATGTGGTTGACAACACATATCGGTAGATATGTGCTGTCGAAGATCATGGTAATTCAGATTATAGAAGATGCAGACCGCTACCCTGCGCTCCTAGGGTTAGACTGAGCCATAGATATGTGAGGCATCATTAATTTGAAGAAGAGAAGCATGGTGTTTGAAAATAACGGTACAAGGGTGATAGTACCATTAGATCCCGCGGAAGGCGAACGATATACCGAGTTGGTGCATGACGAAGAAGATGTAGATCACATTTATAATTTTACTGCATGAGATGAATATTGGATCAACCCCATGGTGGATGGTGTACTCTGCTGGGAAATAGACAGTGAATGCTTCTATGACTCCAATGAGGAGATGGAGAACTGGAAAAATCGGTTACATGATGTCTTTGCGCTGCGATGTCTTCGGGTCTCAAAGGAATTCCACTGCATTTCCTCAGAGGTAAAGGACCTACTCTATTTTGATGGTTCTGGTAATATTAAGGATTTTTTATGAATATTCGAAGCCGAGGTTCCCAGAAAATGAAGGTTATGGGCCCTTAATCTATCTATGTGGGCAACACCTGCATGATGGTGGGATACACATAAGGAGGCGTTCCAGGACTGGGAGGGCTGTCAGGACATGATGCACCTGCGATTTGAACCTCTTGCAAAGATACGGGTCAAGATGTTCCTCGGCCCAGGGGATCCACATGAGCACTTGGTTGCATGGATAAATACGTGGGGCGATTGAACTACAGAAGAATGGATACACTTTTTCATTCATATGTTGGGTCCAATCCCTACTGCATGGTACCTGGATGAGGAGCTCCATCGACGCACCTGCCATTGGGAAACTCTGAAGGATGAATTCATAAGAACATTTAGAGTAATAGGGGGTTCAGTGGTGCTTGATGAAGCTCTGCAAGATATAGATACATTTGTGTTTGGAAATTCTGGATCTTCTGCAATATTCGGGGCGCCGACGTGGGAAACGCAGATGCAGGATATTGTCAACTACCACAGCTTGGCAAGGGAACAAGTTGAATATGACCTGTGGTCTATCTCTATCCTGGAATCAGAAGGGGAGTGCATTGTTGCAGGACCTCCACTGCAAGAGGTGGATGTCACTAAGCCACTCAAGCTATGAGAAGTCAATATTGGGATGGAAGAGCATCCTAAGTTGGCTAATACCAGCACTTGTTCCCAACAAAGTTTTCAGAGCTGAAGGGGATCACGGGGGACTTAGGGGTCATGCATATCACTCTCAAACTAGATGTGCACCCCATGAAGTAGCGACCCTATAGGTTGAATCCCAAGTATAAGCAGAAGGTCAAGGAAGAACTCAATAAAATGACCGCTACTGGTATCATGGAACCCGTTGAGCAGTCAGACTAAATCAACCCAATGGTGGTTTAGGAGAAAAAGACTAAGGGGGAGATTTGGATATGTGTGGACCTGCACAAGTTGAATGATGCCTGTGTTCATGATCCATTCCCTACACCATTCTCAGACAAAATATTGGACAACGTGGGAGGGCAGGAAGCATACTCTTTCACGGACAGGCTCTCAGGATACCATCAGATCAGAGTTGCACCTGAGGACCGCAGCAAAACCATTTTCGCCACTGAGTGGGGATCTTTTCATGATACTGTCATGCCGTTTGGGCTAAAAAATTCCCCTGCTATATTCTTGCAGGTCGTTGTCGCAGTATTCATGGAATTCATCCACAAATTCCTAGAAGTCTATTTCAATGATTGGATTGTCTTCGGCCTGGTAAAGGCGCATGTATCAAACCTACACATAATTTTGGGCGCCTTCCGAAAACACCAGATTTCCATAAATATCAAGAAATGTATGTTCTGCGTACCCTTCGGAATCTTTCTTGGCCACATAGTTTTCCGTCAAGGACTGATGGTGGATCCTACCAAAATCGTAGATATCCTAAACTTTCCGGTACCAACAACAGAGAAATAGTTGCGCTCAATCCTTGGACACACGGGAAACTACAGGAAATTCATTCAAGGCTATGTGCTGATTACGGCCTTATGGAAAAATTTCTCAAGAAGGACGTTTTGTTCTTTTGGAATGACGAGTGTCAAAAGAGCTTTGAGTTACTTAAAGAAAATATGGTCTCGACGCCTATTCTCATATTTCTTGATTGGGAGAAGATATTTCATGTTCATGTCGATGCATTGGGCATTGCTCTCGAGGCTATCCTTACGCAACCGAGAGAAGGAGATATCAACCATCTGGTTGCCTTTGCGAGTAGGAAACTCTCTGGTGTAGAACGTAACTACTCCACTGCAGATCGAGAGGGATTGGACATGGTGTACACTTTGTTGAAATATCAGCACTACTTTTTAGGAGGACAGTTCAAAATGTTCACTGACCATTCAACCTTGAAGTACCTGGTAAATAAGCCTATGTTGAGAGGGAAAATTTTCCGATCGCTACTGCTATTTCAGGATTATGACTTTGAAATCATCGTCAAGCCAAGAAAGTTGAATGTTGGGCTGGATCACTTGTCCCGAATTGAGAGTTGTGAGGAGCCAACCAACCTGGAGGATGGATTTCCTGATGCACAGCTATTTTCTATTAAGGTAGTGGATGCACACTTTTCTGATATCATTCAGTTCTTAACTACTGGGAGGGAACCTCTAGAGTACTTGGTACAATAGAAGAAAGAATTAGTCACCCAGGCCGCAGATTTTACCATCATCGCAAGTCATTTATATAATATGGGACCTGATGAAGTATTATGGAGATATGTTTTGGAGCATGAAAGGCACACTATCTTGGCAGAGGCTCATGACGGAGTAGCAGGAGTTCACAACGTAGGAAAATAAATGGCGCAAAAGGTCTTGAGAGCTGGTTTATGGTGGCCAACCCTGCATAGTGACGCTCACGATTATTGTAAAGCCTACGATACATGCCAATGCATAGGGAGGCCGTCTCACAGTGATGAAATGCCCCTTCAACCACAAATGGCTCTACAAGCATTTGATAAATGGGCCATCGATTTCATAGGGCCTATCAACCCACTAGGGAAGAAGACAGGTGCACGATACATTATTACTGCCACTGATTATGTAATGAGGTGGGATGAAGCACAAGCAGTGAAGGATTGTACTGCGGAGACCACTGCGCATCTCATCTTTGAAAAAATTCTGACCAGATTTGGATGCCCGAAGATCGTCATGAGCGACATAGGTATGCACTTTGTTAATGAAACAATCCAAGCTTTGACCGAGGAGTTTCAGATCCATCATGCGAAGAGCACACTGTATCATCCACAAGAAAACAACGTGGTTGAAGCTTTTAACAAAATCTTGGAGAAAGCACTGACAAAGGTATGCAACGCTGATCGTAGCGATTGGGATGTGCACATCCCATCAATTCTTTGGGCCTATCGCACAACCTGTAAGAAGCTAATGGGGAAAACCCCATTCAAGATGGTTTATGGTAAGGAGGCCGTTATGCCAATGGAGTATATTGTTCCTAGTCTGCGCATCACAACATTTACGAACATGGAAGAACCTGACATCATGGAGGAACGATTAGCATAGCTTATGGCTTTGGAGGAAGATCGGTTTCTTACTCATTTCCATCAGCAGGTTCAGAAGGCCTGCAATAAAGCCTGGCATGATCGACATATTCACCAAAAGACATTCGCGGAGGGAGAAATAGTCCTCTTATATGATATCCAGTTTGCAAAGAATCCAGGGAAGTTCCAAAAGCACTGGCTTGGTCCCTACACTGTTAAGGAATTCACGGATGGCGGAGATGTTAGGCTAGCTACCCTGCGCAGTGATATTCTACCAGGCTACATCAATGGTAGTCATCTCAAAATGTATCGGATCAAATGACTATATGGCCGAATTAGCTGGGAAGGCATAGGTGGAGAACCCGCCATCACAGTGACATGGGATGAGTCACAAGATTCTGTTGGGGGACTGTTGGAACAGGGTCTCCTACAAAGCTGTGAATCTGGTCCATTTTCTATATTTTTGAATATATTTAGTCTAACGCAACGGTTTTGGGGTGGTTCAAAGCCCCTAATGCATTGTAAGCAGGTCAAGGGTAGACCAAGAGTCCACAAACCATGGTTTGCAGACCATTGGATGCCTAGGCTAAAATAGTATAAATAGTTGAACCTTTTTGGGTCAATAGGCAGAGAAAGAATAGATATTGATGTGAAGTACGAATTTCTAGATCTTGGGTTGGGTTGTTTGGGTTAGGACCCCTGCTGGCTATGTGCGTGAAGATCCTCTATCCTAGTGTGTGCGGACCCTGCTGGCTGTGTGTGTAGGTGGTATTCGGGGAATGTAAGAGGATTTTGATAAGTAATATATGTGAAGTAGTGCTGAAATATTTGATGTTGCCGAAATCTATTCTATTATGATTGATGCAAACTAAGACTGTCTGATTAAGCTACGAACTTGTATGTTTTATCTCTGTGATATGAAAGTATCTGCACTTAGTATATTACTGTGATGTGACTATTGTTTCACTTAATGATCGCATCTCTGTTAATGAATGCGAACTATCTATGCTGACAATATTGGTTGCGATTATGATGTTTTATGGTTGTAATTGTTGATACGCACATGGATGCGAACCTTCTAGAGTATATCTGATAAGAACTATAGTCTGGTTACGTTTTGGAACCCTGCAAATCAACCTTCGGTGTAGATCTGATAATTTCAGACCTACGTTATTACCTACTCTCTCTTAGGGTGTGGAAACCTGGTTCTAGCACCCTCCCATACTACTTCGGGTGAGACTTTGACCTACACAAGCGGGTCACTACCGAAAGGGCCAGTAGTATAGGGGTTTGTTGGAAAAACTTCACCTCCGAACCTGGGTCAGGACCCCTCGAGCCAACATCCCATGATGAAATAATTCACTTGTGAGGGAAGGTTTTCTAGAATCTATTCCTATCATATCTAGCTCCTCATGTACTTCACTAGGGTAATAGTTCTTCATATACCTTGTTATCTCTACCAGAGCATTGATAAGATGGCATTTATTGCCTAAAGTGAGATTATGATCATCAAATGAAAGGTCTCTTTCGTCACTACCTTATCAAAATGATAGTCATGCATCAACTTGATCAGTTAAACATTCCATGGGACACCTTCATATGCAATGATATTTTCACTACCCCACCTATTCAGCATGACTAGAATGCACCTTCATCATCTCATTCTTGCTCATCTATCCCTTCATCTCAGCCCACTATTCATACATCATTACCAGATCATATCCCTTCACCTCTTTCACCTCCATCTCACATTCACCCTTCTTCTCCACCTTTTTATAACCTTTCATCATCATCACATCATGATTTTGAGTCATCAAGTAGTGATGAGGACTTTAAGACAAAATGGGTTAGTTTGGATGAGGTTGAGCCATTGCCCAAAACTTACCATAGAGGCTATAGGCATGTGTTTTCTTCACTTGGAGTGAAAGGGGCCATGCCTTCTTCATCAACACATCAGGTAGATAAAGGTAAGGAAAGGGTGATAGAGCTAGTCATTCATGATGAGGAGTAAAATCATGAAACATAGCAATAATTTCAGTTGATTGACATAGATGAGGAGGATTAAGTCACCAATGCAATAATCAAAGGTAAAGAGGCTAAGATTAGTGAGCTCCAAGCTAGTCTTGAGAGGGTTAAATATGTGATTCACTTCCTTGAGCATGAAAATCAGTAGCTAAAGACCAAACATGTTATCAATGAGATGAAATGCACCAAAGCACAGAAAGAGGCAGAGAAGGCTAAAGCTTTTCTTGAGGAAACATTAGAAAAGTTTGGTGAACTTGATGATGATGAGGATCAACCTCCAAGACGGTGACCTAGGACTAGAGGTTTGAAAAGAGCTCTAGCCCTAGAGATACAAAAGGAAGTTGAGTTAGTAGAATAAGTTACACTAAATGAACAACTTGCCCTAGAAATTAGTAAGAACAGGGAACCATGGCTTGATAGAGACAATATACACTTGGAGAAGTTGCTAGAGAAGGCCAACAAGGATAATGACTTGTTGAGGACAAAGGTCAAACTTCATGCCCAGAAAGAGAGAATTGCATTGGCCAAGCTCAAAAGAGCCAATGCAAAAATTGAGCAAGAAGAGAAAGAGAAGTTAGATATACTTGCTGAGGTGATACCCCATGCCTCAAAAACTTGATTAGCAAGCACCCCAACACTTTTGACAAAATTTTGGCAAACTTAGCATTTTGTACCTTTCTGTGTTTTTAAGGTTATTTTATACACATAAAATTTGCTAAACGTGAAACGCCTTGGACACTACGCTCTTTTTTGGGGCATCTATTGGAAAAATGGCCACCACTAGAAGATTTTTAATGATGAGAAAATCAACCCTATGAAGTTGCTAATATTTTTGAGGAGAACTGGTCACTTAAAAAGTTAAAAAAACATCAAAAAATCATGTTTCTACCTCAAATTCTGCGTAGTCACTGCGCAATTACCAGTCTTGGGAGAAGTGATTTTTGGCAGGGAAAATTGGCATCATTTTGAAAACTGAAGGCAGTTCTAGAAATTAGACTTTAAGGGATTTCCAACGAGCCATCTTGGAGCATATTTGGACTCCGGGAAGGCACTCAAATTTAGCCTTGAACAGAGGGGATAAGTTTTGCCCGGTCACTGCTCATTTAACAAGGAAATGGTGCTTTTGTAGTCCAGAAATTTTCTGAGTTTCACTCCATTTTTTATTTTTATCTTGGGAAATGTTGAATTTACCTATATAAATGATGAAGACGAATGTAATTATCATGTATTTACTATTTACTAGGGTAAATACATTAGTTAAATCAAGCATATGAGGTGTAATGAATCAATTCACTTGAGATAGGAATGAGTCACTTTGATCATCATATACTCTAGCTACCAGTTCAGATTTTTGTGTAATATCTTCCTCACCTCAACGATTTGACCCCTGAGGATGAGTGAAGGTGGTTTTCATATCTATTTAGCTCAGTTTTTCACATTAGTCAAAGGTTGGAATCAGTTTCATTTTTCTAGTTGATCAAGGGAACTTGTACTCTGTTTTGGCCAAGCTAATAAAGAGGAGTTGCAGCTACATTTATGGGATACCTGTTGTATTGAATGTCTTTCATTGTTTCTTCTTCAGTCACATATGTTTGAATGTATTGTTCATATTTAATTTCATGTCTATGTTATGATCTTTTATAAGTTTGAAATTCAGAATACATGCTTGCACATGCTCTGTTTTGGGTAACTGATCATATTTTGTTTCATTATATTCTGTCTGAGAGAAATACATTCGTTATTATTTTCTTAGCCTTCTTACATTTTCTAAACCATTCCATAACCGTTTCCATCATGTGATTGGAATTGTACCTACCTTGCCCCATTGATCCCTACAACCCTAACTCTATTGCCTTGACCTAGCTTTCCTTAAGCTAATTCCATTATCCACTAATTCACCCAACAAAAACCAAATCAAAACAACCCTTAAATATCATACCTAGCCTAAAACCCTAATTTTTGCAACCCTCCTAGTTGTGACCCTTTTGGAGAGAGCCCTCTCCGGCTTGATAGGGCTAGCTATCAATTCAAAAGCTTGGTTTGTGGTTACCTCTGTTGGGATTTATTCCTCAACCTTAGGAATCTGGTGGAGTGATAACAGTATCAATACAATGAGAAATTTTTGGAAGCGTAGGATGCTATGGACTGATCTAGGAATTCAACTCACAGTACCCATAATCTGGTTATGCCACGGTTATCCAAAGTATCAAAATTTATAGAAAATTGTATTCCAAGATATAGGTCAGTTGTGTTGTGAACCATGTTTGGAGGTTGCGATAATGGTTACAATCTACCAAAGTGAGGGGCCAATAATATTCATTATTAAAGTAGGTCTGATATCAATTGGATTTCTAATCCTTCACAATTGAAGAGCCAATTATTTTCACTGGATAATATACAATAGGAATTGTGTAGGAAATTCCAAGTTTTGTGATAATATATTGTGTCAAAGCTAGGATGATCGTATTCTAATAGAAACTAGCGCCTACATGAAAATACTATTCAGAAGGCATTGCAAATATATGGTAAAGCGATTCGAATGGGATGGCATGTCATCAAACAAAAGTTCATATTAAATGTGTTAAAATGGTGGTATACCCAGCAATATGATAGAAGTGCAAGGCCAAGTTGAAGAAAAATATGATGAAGAGATGTGAAATTATATACATCCAAGATAGTTGTGAAAGCAACCAAGCGATCAAAAAATCAAGGAGGGTTGCCATGATGAAAGGGGAAGAAGAAGAAAGAGTGAACAAATTTTTACATTAATACTCCAGGGCTACAAATTCTTCTTAACTCCTGAACTTTGATGATATGAATCAAAAGTGATCAATTTTTCTTATTCTCTTTTAATTATATTAAATATCTTATATCCTAATTAACGGCGATGTGTTTGCGAGATTGGAGTTTCATGGATGATGATGGTTAATTATATCCAGTCATGTCATGAAGGCATGACTCAAGACAACAAAAACTATTGAATGATCCAATTAGCACCAAGGTAGGAGTTGTTGATTTTCATGCCAAGGGATAGGGTTTCCTATGGCGAGAAAAGTGGTTCATCTCAAAACTTCGAGAACCTCTATATAAGATCAAAGGAATATCACCGAGAGATGGATGACTACAAATGGAGTAGAGTGGTAGGAGGATAGGCTTGTCACAAGAATTAACAACCATATCATTGTAGCATACAGGAAACCAATGCCCTAGGGTTTCCAAGAACCCTCGACATCACCTCTTCTCCTTCATTCTAATGTAAATATTTCTCACCATAATTTTAGTAGCTATAATGAGACTGACTCAAACATGTAGCAGTCATTGGGCCTAAGAGAGAAGACACAAAGCTCAAGTATCATGAGCGTAGTTGAAAGGTCATAGGGAAGACCAAGAGTCATGGTAAATGAACAATCACCATGTATCTATAAATGTGTCCTCATACCTCATTAGAGGGGACTTTTGGCACTTGAGTGGAGGCTAGGATGAGATTGTTGATCAATGCTTAAGAGCTAAAGGCACTCATCTCTTGGTAGCTAGTAGAGGAGTTGTACTTAGGCTAGGGTTTTGAATCAGGCATTGGTATCAATATCCCACATTACACTGTTGGGTTTTGATGAGTTGCAAGATATGTATTTGAAGTTGCAACCGCATTAATAAGATATTCTTATTTTTTGGCACTGATTCACATGCTTTCTTGTGGTGGTAGTATCAATTGTTTGATATTTTTCGATGTTTGTATGGGTTCTTTCATATGTGTAATTATGTTATGGACTGATTCATAGTGGTTTGATGTATGTTTTTCTTTGGAATCGATGTTTACTTTTTTCTTTCCATGTTGGTGATCTATTGTGAACTAATTTGCAATTAAATTCTGGCATGTTCCTGTTTATGTATGTCTGACTGGGTTTTAGTTCACTGATCCCTCTCATGGCATACCCCTTATTATTTCTTCTTAGACTTGCCTATATCTATATCTATAGTTTGTCAATATTGGGCTGATTTTGTTTCACTATTTCATCATTTCACCGTTGTATCCGCTTCGTGACCTTCTGATCTAACAACCATGAGATAAAACACTTATGGAGATAGCTAGGTCCACATACCTCATGGGGCTCCTATCCAAAACGGTGTGAGGTCTAATTGAGACCTCTCATCGGGGAGACCCCCTTATTGTTGGCGGTACAATTTATCCCGTCAACAAAATCAGCACTAAAAGGAGGGCCAGATGAAAAGATGAGCCCTTAGAGCCTGTATTTTAGTCTCATATCTATAAATGGCTTGTCCCCAAATAATTATTTTGAGATTTTTATCGAATTTATCTATTTTTCAATGCTCAATCCCTGATGAGCCTCTCTATCATTTATCTCAATTAAAGTTCGATGGTGAGAATGGAGTTTCCATAACCAAATACCTTTCTGATTTTCCTGATTTTTGTGAATATTATGAAATTGATGATGAATCTTGTGTGATTTTCTGCCTCACCCTTGAAGGTCGCATTAACAAATGGTGTTTCATGTTGCCAACAACTTCAATCCATTCATTATAGAAACTTTCCCGTGAGCTTCAATAAAATTTTCACATGTACGATTTTCAAGATGTATTAATAAGGATAAACGAGATCAGAATGAAACCTCAGGAATATATAGAGGATTTTTCTATTAGATTTTTTCATCTTTGTTTGAGTTCCCTGAAAGATATTTCCATTGGGCATATTTAATTGAATAGTTTCAAAAGTTGGTTTTCGTTTCTCTATGACATCTTCAATCTGAAACAAATCTTGATCCTTATGGTTGTCATGATAATATTCAAGTTATTAATTGTCTAGATTATATCCATAATATTTTCTTGTGCATATCTATGAGTCTGGAAAAACTCCA
Organism: Pinus albicaulis; assembly: GCA_034641835.2. NCBI lineage: Eukaryota > Viridiplantae > Streptophyta > Pinopsida > Pinales > Pinaceae > Pinus > Pinus albicaulis. The sequence goes on along the minus strand of CM076578.1, from coordinate 497,318,928 downwards.
AACATCCAAGGAGGAAATTAGGAAATTAATATCTGTGACATTTCTCATCCTCCTCCTGATTTTCTACCTAATGTATTTTTTTTCGTAAATAGTTTAATCGATGAAAGATGCTTGTAGGGAAATGAGCCATGTTGTATCGCCTCCTAATTTTTCATACACCTCGTCAAATTAAAACTCAAAAAACAAGTTGATTTAACATCTCTCCCTGTTAATGAAACCAACCAAAATTCCGTTTAACATAAGCCTAGGTCTAGTCCTAAATATCATGCACTTTTCGGCAATGACTTAGGTATTTTCCCAGATGAATTTGATTTTCCTATAAAGCTCTCAGACTATGAGGTGCATGCAGGCTCATTTTCTCCTCTAGATCACACTAATGTGCAATATGACAATCCTGATATGATTAGTACCCCCTCATTCAAATCATTTCATCCATTATTCCTTGATTCATTTCATGAGTCTACCACACTAGTGTTTTCTACAAATCATTCAGAACATTCTTCTGTTGGTTTTGGTGGCAGTGATGAACACAAAGGTGATGTTTCAAAATCACACTACAAGAATGATGAATCTATTATTTCGGATCTCTTCCATCCACAGTCCTTAACCAGTCAAGAAAGAGACCTTATGTCTCGACAATATTAGGAATTTTCTCTCGTTGATTCATCCTCACTTTTAATCCAAGAAGAGCCTAATGTACAAGATACCCAACTTGATCAAATCAATGGCTTAAAAAACTGTAATATTTTCGAAGATGTATTCACTCATGCCTTTTGTGATTGTCGTTCGCATTTATCTATGATCCTACGAAGCCACCAAAATTCGTTGATTCACTTTTCAAAGATTCAAGAACTCATTAGGAATTTGAGGCACTTCATCTTCCGTTGATGGTTATGTCAGTTTTTCAAGATCCTGATGAGACCCCTGAACCTAGTTAAATTAGGGTTTGTGTGCACCACACACCTCTCAGCATAACTGTGTTGTATGGCAGCTCATCTTGGCAAGCCTATGATTCGAGCACATATTTTTTTCCCCTAAAAATTGTTATGCATCAAACTCTCTACCCTAATTTGTTCACTGGAGGGAGGACACCGACCATTGTCTCAAATATTTCTTATTGTTGCCTAGTCAGCAAAATCACAGTCAGGTACAAGCAGGGGATATTTTATAGCCCAATCACTCAACCTATCTGTTGCATGAGACTCTTCTGATCAATTCATATCATTCTCAGGAATCTAAGGAATATGACCTGTTGAATTATCAATCTATCAGTTTGCAAAAAACTGACCAAATTAATAATATGCTCACTGATATTTATCCAATATTCACAAATAATGACCACGTGCATTCGTAAATTAATCTCATGAAACAACTGAAGTTCAATAGATACCCGTTTGAAGGTTGATATTTTTTCCACAGTGGTGAGGCACTTCAACTCCAGCTGACAGTTACGTCTGGTCCTCACAACCTTAAAAAAACCATTGAAAACTTTGAACTAGGGTGTCCAAAATTAGGGTTTCTACACTTGAATGCTCTCAAAAATGCTTATTTTCTCCATATCATCAAGTTGACCATCCTCAACATCATGATGATATTTCCAACTGGTTTGAGGGATCCTATCTAGAAAATGTATCTAAAAATAGGTAGTGTCTTACCTCAGTTCCATTGAATTTAGGGTTATGCATGAATGGATGTGTGTTGTGGTCGGGTGATAATAGGTTTCAAGTACATATATTTTCTTATCAAGATTGGGTTGCAATCAGGCTCGAACAATATTTTATGGCACATTTTCTTGTAAGTAGACATGACCTTCTTGATTTTTTACATGTAGCACATGTAAGATTTGGTGTTGATGCACAAATTTTCATGCTAGTTCTGACTGATGACATATTTTTCCTTGTAGGTCAGGAACTAATGCAATGGCTTCATTTGAAGTTCGATTTCACATAACACAACCTCTTCTTCTGTTAAATTAGGGTTTTAGGTTTATCCTAGCTAGGGTTTGTTAATTAAAACTTTACTTGTCTATGTTTGCTAACTAAGGTTTATTTCCTACGATCTGGTTTATGGTTTATATTATGTTATGTTGTAGGTATTTTAGTTTTATGCAATATGGCCTTTTACACTAGTTTGAATTTGCTCATTGTTGCATGGCATTCATAAAATTACTGCACATGCGTTGCGTTGTCCTCATCTGCAATCAAAAGATTTATTTCATGCATAAAATTTCATTGCATCATAATCTATGATTACTGCACTACATCATGCATTTTCCTTCTTGCATAGTATAGAATGGCCGCTGAACTAGACTTGCATTTTCCTCGATTCTGCATTCCACTGCATGAGCCTTCATTGAACTTGAAGCCTTCAAACCTTTGGTGTCATGACTAGCTTTCTTACACCTTCTTGCACGTACTCGAAGCTTGATGGATTACTTTGACCTATTTGTGCACACTGAAACCATAAAGGTCTTCCTTGATTTCCTTGCCCTAATGTTGAAACCCTAACCATAATAATTGTGTCAAGTTGTGATGGTCACTCCAAGAGGCAGCTTCTCTCAGAACCGTTCATCAAAGTCATGTCCTAGACATCATTTCTATGAGTCTAATTAATTAGACATGGAGATATAGGCAGGCTACTGGTGTGGAACCCTAATTAGTTTGAGTGACCTGTATCCATAACTTGAAACTTGTGCGTGGAATAGTCTTGAATATCTCAATGACTTGTTTACATGTATCACCTGCTAGCTGCAGATGGGATGTGAAGGCTTGGCTTGAGGGAAAACCCAAATCAGAATATATTTCATCTTCTTCCAAACAAGAAACAAACTCTCTTGCCTGTAAAATAAGTTGGGATCCCTCATTCACCCTGGTGCAATGAATGCCTAGTAATAAGTGCACATAAAAAAATGAAATTAAATGAAGGGTAAAGGATTGAGAAAGGCATCCTACAGAGAGAGGTAATGCAACGATTCCGCTGGGGTATTGACCAGGCTCACTGGAAACGGAGAAACGTTTGTGATTTCTTGAAGTGACTCCGTTGGGGTACTTTCTAGGCCTATTGGCAGTGGAGCAACACCAAAATTGTTTTTTTTTTAAATTTTGAATATAATAATCCATGTACCTTGCTCTTCACATCATCATCAACTATTGGCATGCATGAATTTCTACCTGTGTGTTTACTAATTAATAAGACCTAGCTGAGGTACTAAGGAAGGGAATATTTGTAAAGGTCAAAGAAACACGGGAGGTACCCATATTTCCCGTACAATATTCCCATGTGTCACTATCCAGACTCTAGCAGAGATGCTTGATTCTACCTGTGGTTCACCAATTGTTGTAGCTGCTACAACACCACCCAAGATTTTTGGCATATTCAAAATTTTGAGTCCCCCTCTGTTCACTCAACCCATTGAGGTTTCGATCCGGTCTTCGGTTGGTTGATCTCCCCTTGACGTATTCCTACAAAAACTTGTCACTAATTCCATTCTACGCTCCATGCTACATCTCACTTGTCTTGATGTCTCATGATTGCATTAGGGTTTGGGGTTTTCTATTCAAAGAGCGTTGAGAGTTCCCCTAGGGATTCCCATCAATCTTACACGACATCACGACGAGATTCAATGCCTAGCATACTCCCTTAATTTCTTGGTTCATTCTACCCCTCAGCATGTGCATTATGGTTTGCGAGAACTGTATTCTCCTTTTGCGTCCTTGTAGCCGTAGACACGTGTGATTAATAATCCAACCTTTTCTTTGCATTTAATCCTAACCCTTAAAATGCATGGTCATTATTATTTCAAGAAGCTTTCTCTGTGAGTGCATCATCACCATGTGGCATCATGAAGTATCAAAGTCCATTGCAATCAATAGATCCATGAAAGCACCTGAGTTTTGAATCGGTCTCCAAACTTAAGCATGCTTGACCAATAAATTTAATTTGTAACATATTAGTTTGGATAATTCATTGATTATTCTCCTTCAATGAATTATTTTTTATTTATTTATTTTTATCATCACTATTGAGAGCTAACTTATTCTCATCCCACCCCCTTTCAGGAAATTGGTCAAAGATGCCATCATTATACATTGATCTATGTAACAACAATAATTTCATCAAGAAAGCCCTTGACACGAAACCACTAAGATACTTTAAATATGAGGTTTTAATGGTCCATATGAACTGCACAAACTCTTCTAAGTAGTTTTGAATATGACACAAAGATAGCCTCTTCAACATGTAGTGATTCTTCGACATATGGTGTGGTGGGTGTTCAATATGGATAGAAGGTTAATGCTTTTGAGTGTAAACCACCACAACACACTCAAAAGCCTTGAAATTCATATGGTTAGCCACCATAAGGCCCAACATGGTCCAAAGAGATGCATAGGGGCATAAATGATGAAGGGGGTGGAAGACATATTTTGTTTTTTGATTTCCATCGGAGGTGCATGTCAAAGAGGATGTTTCGGGCATAACTAGGATATTAAGATTCCAAGTGGAAAACACACCTTTAGTGCAACTAAGGGCAATGTACGATGGCTATGTTGTTTTTATTTTTTAATACAAACTATGGGAGAGGGCCCTGGAATGATCAATATTGATGATGGCACATTTCGAAAATGTATTGGGCGCCATGTAGCAGCATTAGTAATGAAGCCAAAATTTTTTCTTGTGTTATATGTCTTGTTCATTCAGTCAAGTCGCATTTGAACATAACAAGACAGGCATACCAAGAAAAGAGCATATGCATATGCATTCAAGAGAATACAAGGATAAACAATGTCTGATTTTCACATGTCACGGGATGAGGGAACACACACTCTAACACCCAACGCTTGGATGATTACATATCAGTGGAGAGGGTCAAATCCTCTGTGCTACACCACCATTGGGCTGACCATTGCGTTTTACAATCATATTTGTTGACTAGATCTATTGTTACAATGACAAATTTCTCTCTAAATGCTTCCTTCTAACTGATAATCGGCATGCATGTGATGTGTATGGAGGAACCCAAGAGATTCAAGTCCATTGACCAATGCGTGGCTGCTATAAAGAAAAATGAACGTTGTTGCACCATGTAAAATAACCAGAATCCATTCGAGATGCGAGGATAACTTCATGGAGGTTGCAGGATAGTTGTTTATCCATGAAGCTAGGGAAGGGACATCCATGAGGGACTTTCATGCCAAACGTTATCTTCTACGCCAAACACCTTCTTGAAAGGTTAACCTTTCTATCAACACTCTTACACTAAGATTCCTCGGTTGATTGATGGCATCTCATCTAGCCCAATTCAACTTTTTTGGACGAGAGGATCGTACCTAGAAGAGATATAAATGTTTTAGATTACCATGGCTTAGCAGGGGTTGCAAGAGGATATTGTGTGATCAAGTTGCACAATCGCAGTTTTTTGCAGCAGCGGCGGGTGCGACAAACTGAACATGGCGAACAAGGTGACCTCCACTATTCGCAACTCTGAAGCACAATCTGCCCCAGAAAATGTGACTCACCTTTCATATGTGACCTATTTAATACTGCGACAGTCATAAAGTCATGCCTGAGGGAATCAATAAGTGGTGTGACTCATCCTCTCCAGCGACTGTGCAACCTCCCCAAGTTGTTCGGTCACAAAATAGTGCCTGTGGGAGTCAATGATTGGTGCGACCCATCCTCTCTAACGACTATGCGACCTCCTCAAGTCTCTGGGTCAAAAAATGGAGCCCGAGGGACACAATGAGCAGTGTGACCCATCCTCTCCAGCGACTCTGCAACCTTTCTGATACTTGCTTTTCAACCATGTGAGACCCCCCTACCATAGCCTCCGCAACCAGAAAGGATGTAATGAGGGATCAATACAATGAGCAATTTTTCAAAGCATCGAACAGTGTGGATTGGTGGAGGCGTTCAATTCACATTACCCATAATCGGTTACACCACGGTTATCCAAACGATTAAAATTTATAGAAAATTTTATTCCAAGATATAGACCAGTTGCATTGCGAACCATATTTGAAGGCTCCGATAAAGGTTACAATCTACCAAAGATATTTTGACAACCAAGAAGTTAGCAAGAGTTGCAAATCGACAATTTTTGGGAAAAGTTAAAAGACTTGGAGGCTGCATTTATTTTTGGGAAAATTTAAAAGACCTGGAGGATGAATTTAAAAATTACCTATATAGGAAGGAGATGACTTGGCGGCTGAAAAGTCGGGCCACCTCGCTGGATGTAGGAGATAAAAAAACAAATTTTTTCATAAATTCGCATTTGGGAGGCGGCAGGAAAATACTATTTGGAAGATTGAAGATGGGGACATCACAGTTCACTCTACTGAAGCTATTAAGAAGGTGGCTATGAGATATTTTGGCAAATTATATAAAAAAAGGGAAGAACAGGTTTCTGAAGCTCAGCTGGAAAAGATTCAGAAATATCTTGTCATGTTTGATCATGAGGATTTGCGATGTTTTAAGAAGAATATTTCTCTGGAGGAGGTTACAGTTGTGCTAAAATCCTTTGGAACTGATAAAAGTACGGGTCGGAATGGTTGGACGCTGGACTTTTTCATTCACTTTCTGGAGGACTTTATTTTGGATTTGACTGATATGGTGGAGGATGCTAGGACCAGAGGGAGGATACACGGTTCCATTAACTCCATGTTCATAGCCCTAATTCCCAAGAAGAAAGGGACGAAGTATTTTAATGATTGTAGACCCATTTCATTATGTAATACTCTATATAAAATAATTTCTGAGGTTATAGCTGAAAGAATGAAAGGTGTCCTTTATAATTTTGTATCGCTAGAACAATCAGGCTTTCTAAGGTAGAGAAGCATACATGATGTTGTCGCGACTACTCAAGAGATCATTCACACCATTCAGTCTAGGAAGTTGGAAGCTGTGGTTCTAAAGATTGATCTTAATAATGCATATGACCGAACGGATTGGGTCTTAATGAGACTCGTTTTATAAAAAATTGGATTAGACAGGGAAGCAGTTGAGTGTGTGATGGGTTGTATAACAAATATCTCAATGGCGGTAATCATTAATGGTTCGACATCTAAGTTTTTCTATCGGAGCATAGGGCTCCACCAGGGCTGCACCCTCTCCCCTCTATTATTTATCCTGATGATGGATGCGATGAGCCTGAGTCTGAAAAGGGCTATAGAAGGTGGTTTATTCCAAGGGATCGACATTGGCTCAAACTTGAAAGCTTCACATATCCTTTTTTTTATGACATTCTTATTTTTGGAATGTTACAGAGAAAATGCTGGCAAGTTTTTCATGAAAATTTTCATGTTTTTTGTGTGGCTACAGGAATGCTGATCAGTGAAGGAAAGTCTTGTCTTTATTGTGTGGGTGGTGAGGAAGAGGATATCCGTGAAATCATCTCTTTGTTCAACTATGGTAGAGCTGCGCTCTCGGGGGGTATGTTATATTTGGGTTTTAGGATGAAACCATTGAATTATACAGCTGAGGATTGGATTTGGATTATAGAGAAGTACAGAAAGAAGTTTAATTTGTGGACTGCTAAATGGCTTTCAAGAGGGGCCAGATTTATTTTAACACAGGCCGTTTTCTAACAACTAACGGTTTTTTTGGCACATTTATATATAATCCCAAACCTGGTCCAAAAGGACATAAAGAAGATAATGGCCCGCTTCATTTGGGGAGGTGGGGGAGAAAAGAGATGCATGCATTTAGCTTGATGGGACTCTATGGAAATTCCAAAGGAAAAAGGGGGATGGGGGATTATGGATATGGAGATTTTTAGCAAATCTCTTCTCACGAAATCTTTGTGGAGATGTCGAAATCACAAAGGCAAATGGCAAGAAGTTATTAAGGAAAAATATTTGGGATAGGAGAATATGGAGGTAATAGCCACAATGGGGTGGAGTGCACACAGTAAACAGTCTACCATTTGGAAGGGTTTTGGAATTATTTGGCCTGCATTACATGAAAATTTGAAATGGTGTTTTAGAGATGGACATAAAATTTTTATTGGTAGTAATCACATGCTGGGATTTGGTAGTTATCTATCCATATAAGGTGAATCAGTAATAGCACTAAATCAAGGTGGCCTCTTTTATATAAACTAGATCATTGTTGGATGGGACAATGAGATTCTGATCTAGATGACCTTCAAGGAAACAGGACTGAATGTAAGGTGGGAATAAGCATGGATAAATCTAGTGATAGCCTTCATACATCTGGGGTTGTGTAGAAATATTCAAGGCGATAGACTGATCTGGAGAGACAAAACAACAAAAGGTGGACTGAAGGCTAAAGAAATTTATTTGGTGCTCATTGACTCGAAGCTTGATCATGGTGTTGATAGTTGGTATAAGGTAGTATGGCAAGTAAATGTCCAAACTAAAATGATTATTTTTCTATGGTTAGTTTGGAGGGACAAGAATCTTACTTGGAAAAATTTGCAAAGAGAGGGTTGGCAGGGACTGGGTTATTGTATTTTATGTGGTGCAAAATCTAAAGATAACCAACACCTCTTTTACTAGTGTTTTTTTTCTAAGAAAATCCTTGGAATGATCTGTTCAATTTAGAAATTTTATGTCCCAGATTATACGAATACAGTGGATTGAATTAGGTGGTGGTTTAAAAGAGGGAAAAATTTTAGAGCTATTACTATCCTTTTCCATTGGTTCATATGGTGAAACAAAAACTGAAATTTATTTGATGGGAGACCATGCTCACCAGAAAGGATAGTTCATCAGATTTATATATATTGGGAGAGACATAAGCCTAAACAGAAACAAACTTTGGATTTATCCAAGAGATTAAGGCCCCATGAATTCCATTTCCCAACTGGATACTTTGATGGGGCTGCACAAAATACAAATTGTGGTTGTGGTGTATGGCTTATGGTCTCTCCAACTTGCCATTATAAATCCTACTGGAATGGAGGGACTGGTACGAATATGAGGGCGGAATGCATGGCTTTATGGGGTCTTCTATGGGTGGCATCACCTCTATATGTGGAAAGGTTATGGGTTTTCAGGGATTCTAAAACCCTCATTGATCATATGAATAACAATCCCAATCTAAATCCTGGTTTGGTTACACACTAGATTGAGCGTATTCATGCACTAAAGAATAATTTCAACTTCATCTCTTTTTTTCATGTTTACAGGGACAAAAATGAGGAAGCTGACCATTTATCAAAAAGAGGTCTGGAGGGCACTTTTTGGCTATATTAATTATGAAATTATTAAATCTCATGGTCCTAGCGCTAAGGGTTTGATCAATTTAGCATAATGTGCTGGCCTACCATGACTCCTGTTCTACTGGTTTTGTTTTTTGTCTTTCTCTCCCTCGGGTCGGATGGGCGTATGTAGCCTGATAGTGGTATTTAACTTTCTGTATGTCTTTCGACTTAAATATGATCTCTGTTAGACAAGACTATATAAGTCCGAGATTTTAACTTCTCGGGTTTTGCTTTATTATATGCTGGAGAAGTGTTTTTTTTCTCTTCTTACATTGACTTGTATGAGGCCTGCCCTACAAGTCTGGTTTGATCGGACTGTTTTTTGTCTCGGGATTTGGTTTACTTTTTGCTGGAGAAGTATGTTTTCCATTTTGTAATGACTAGTATGAGGCTTTCCCTCCTATATTTGTCCTCAAACTGATGATGTTTCTAATGGACGTTTTTCCATTTAGATTTTTCTCTGGTACATAATATAAACCAGTTGTATTTTCATGCTGAAAAAAAAATGATATACCAAAGCGAGCGACCAATAATCTTCATTATTCAAGCAGGTCTCGTATCAATTGGCTTGCTAATCCTTCACAATCAAAGAGCCAATTATTTCCACTAGATAATATACAATAGGAATTGTGTAGGAAAGTCCAAGTGTTGGGATAATATATTGGGCCAAAGTGAGGACAAGCGTATTCTAATAGAAACTAGCTCCTTCATGAAAATACCATGCATAAGGCATTGAAAATATATGGTAAAGTGCTCCAAAGAAAATGACGTGTCGTCACAGAAAAGGTCATATTAAACGTGTTAAAAGGGTGGTATACCCAACAATATGATAGAAGGCCAAGGACAAGTTCAACATAAATATGATGAAGAGATGTGAGAGTGTATACATGCAAGATAGTGGTGAAAGAAGCCAAGTGATAAGAAAATTGAGGAGGATCACCATGATGAAAGGGGAAGAAGAAGAAGGAGCCAATCAATTTTTACATCAATACTCCAGGGCTACAACTTATTCTTCACTCCTCAACTTTGATGATATGAATCAAAAGTGATCAATGTTTCTTACTCTATTTTAATTATGTTAAATATATTACTCCTAATTAATGGTCATACGTTTGCAGGATTGGAGTTTTGCAGATGATGATGGTTGTTTATATCCAAGCATCTCATGAAGGCATGATTGAAGACAACAAAAACTATCAAATGATCCAACCAGCACCAAGGTAGGAGCTATTGATTTTCATGGCAAGGGTTAGGGTTTCCTCTCACGAGCAAGGTGATTCATCACAAAACTATAAGAACCTTGAAATAAGATCAAAGGAACATCACCGAGAGATGGATAACTATGAATGGAGTAGAGTGGCAGGAGGATAGGTTGGTCACAAGACTTAGAAAACACATCATTGTTGCATACGGCAAACCAATTCCCTAGTGTTTCCAAGGAACCTCGACTTCCCCTCTTCTCCTTCATTCTGATGTAAATATTGCTCACCATAATGTCAGTAGCTATGCTAAGAATGATTTGAGCATGTTAGATTCATTGGGTCTGAGAGAGAAGAGACTCAGCTCAAGGATCATGAAGGTAGTTGAAAGGTCATAGGGCACACCAAGGGTCATGGTAAATAAAAATTCATGACATATCTATAAATGTGCCCTCATACCTCATTAGAGGGGACTTTTGGCACTTGAGTGGAGGCTAGGACAAGATAGTTGATTGTCGCTTATGAGATAAAGGAACTAAACTCGTAGTAGCTAGTTGAGGGGGTTGTAGCGAGGCTAGGGTTTTGTATCAAGAATTGGTATGAATAGCCCACTTTCCACTGTTGGGTTTTGGCAAGATGCAAGATATGTATTTGAAGTTGCAGCAACATTAATAAGATATTCTTATTTTTTGGCACTAATTTTCATGCATGGTCGTGGTGGTAGTATTAGTTGTTTGATATTTCGCTATGTCTATATGGGTGCTTTCATATACAAAATTATGTTATGGACTGATTCATAATAATTTTATGTATTAATTTCTTTTGAATTGGTGTTTACTTGTTCCTTTCCATGCCAATGATCTATTGTGAAATACTTTGTAATTAACTTCTGGCTTGTTCCTGTTTATGTATGCCTGGCTGGGTTTTGGCTCATCAATACCTCTCATGGCATACCCCTTCTTATTGCTGCTTACAATTTCTTGTATCTTTGTGTGTAGTTTGTCAATCTTGGAATGATTGTGTTTCATTATTTAGTCATTTAACCCTTGTCCCCCAGTGCTTCGTCACCTTCTCATATTACAGCCAAGAGAGAAAACACTTATAGTGGTAGCCCAACCCACATACTAGATGGGGCTCCTATCCCAAACAATGTGAGATCTAATTGGAACCTTGCATTCGGGAGACCCCCTAGTTTTTGTCCATACAATTTTTCTCATCAACAACTCCTCATGACTTTTAGTTGCTTGACTTCCAATGAACTTGAGCTAATGAGAGAGATATTGATGTAATCTTGGGCTGATTTAGGGTGTTAAGGAGGTGGAAAACCCCTTATAATCTCTCCTTGTTGTCTACTCCAACACCCTACATAGAAATTGTCTCAAAAATTGCTCCATTTTCTACTATTAAACCCTATTAGGCTACATGATATCAGAAACATATTTCACCCTTCTCACTAAGCATAATATGACAAAAAATGTAAATAAATGTGAGAAATAGATAGTTCTAAACATCGAGGATGGAAATATGACCCTTTATAATGTACCTATTGATGAGCCTCATCACCACCCCCCTACTAAAATGGTTACTCATCCTTTGAGCAACTCAGTCATCCATTTTCATCTCTCTCATGGCCCTGGTGGCCTCCCTGGCATCCCAAGGCACCTCAGATGGAGTGCCTTGTGGTGGGTATAATCCTGCATTAATTTTTGCTTCAACCCACTCCTTCTACTCTTCTAATTGGTCTCTTCCTTCGTGCAGTACCAATACCAATGGTGGACTGAATTTCAATCCGATCCATTGAATCCTCATTCTCTGTATTTCTCCCTTGTAGAATGGTGTTTTCTCTAAGGCATTCTTCATCGTCTTAGGAGAGTGGTATTCTCTATGTTGCAAGCTTAGTGGTAAAGCATGTCATCTCCTCTGGAAAGCCTGCAAACTGACCTCTCCTAACAACCTAGAAGTATCTTCAAAATGAAGAATGGCTTGATCATGTGTTTTAATGTACTTCGGTGACAAAAAAATATCATTGGTGATGAGGATATGATTGCTAATGACGGCCTTGGGGCTCATTATCTCAGCTCTAATGTATAGGGGTTCCTTCTCCAATTTTTCCACTACACTTTCTATTTCCTCAACCCTTATCACTTCATGTGATAACCAATATGACAAACCCATAAATTGCATGCCCCTTAGTCTTTAATTTGTATCCCAATTGTTCATATATGTTAGTATGAAATTCTGCATTTAAAATTCAATCATTTTTTCGCTGTCCACAATACTAGCTTATTTGAAAAAATCAAGAAACTGTTTGTAAAGGAAGAGAACCGTGTCGAGCTAGAGTTATAATTTGAAATTGTAACCATTTCTCTTTGAGGAAGGGAACATAATATTCATAAGGTTTCCTGCATTGCAATGCTCCATACAAGGACTTTCCATGGTGGCAAGTTGGGTTTATTTATCTTGCAACTTATCTGTGAACCTCAAATTATCTGCCTTTAGCTATTATTTCACCATAGACTCCTTGAGTCTCAAATAAGAAAATTCCTTCCCATTCTCCTTGAATTTTTCCTCCATCAATCCCACATACTCCACATTATTTTATCTATAAATTTTCATCCATCTATGGTTCCTTCCCCTTTCTATCTCTAGCTCATAAAGAAGTGCTATTGTGAATGTTTTAGGGATGATTCTCCCTCCAATAAATTTATAATAGGGCTCCAATATAGGCTGTAAACTAGGATATTGTAGCTCTAAGGAGTCATTTTATAATGTTTTTGGGGAGGTTGTTAGCTCTTGTAACTCACCTTGCCTCTTGTATCTCACCTCTTATGGAACACCTTGCCCCTCTTGTGGTACCTTTTTCCCTTCTAATTGCATATTCTACCCCTCTAATTCCACATTTTCCCCCTCCTATAGCATGTGTTGTCCCTCTTGTAGCATGCTCTGTCCCTCCTGTAGCATGTGTTGTCCCTCTTGTAGCATGCTCTATCCCTCCTATACCATAGTTTTCCCCTCCTGTAGAAAACCCTACCCCTCATGTAGCACACTCCTTTCTTATTTTTGTAGTGTTTTTGGTGTCTTGGGTTGCTTGAAAAAGGTTGATCTAGTGGTAGGCATCCTCACATATGCTATAGGATTCTTTGTTTTGGGTTTGTGAGAGGTGACCTCTTCAATTTTTCCTTCAAATAGTCCTACCTCCTCCTTCTTACTTGGGGACTCCTCAATTGTGATGGGGACCTTTGTGGGAGTTTTTGCATTCCCTTGCTTGATCCTAGTGCTCTTCCTGGTCTTGAAATATAAAATATTTTTCCTTGGTCTCTTTAGTTTTGGTTTAACTGGAGTGCTTAAGGTAGAAAAAGATGAAACTACATCATTTTGAGTGTTTCTGGGAGACAAAATTGTTTGTTGCGGTCATATCTTTGTTTCCTTGGGCCCAATAGTCCTCTTAGGACTCAATGTTTCCTTTTCTTATTCTTCCCTTTCTTGCTTTTCATATTTTTCTCCTTCTACCTCTAACTTTTCTTCTTCTTCCTCTGTTCTTGTATTTTCCTCAAATTATGTGTTTACCTCTCTACCACCAATGCTAAAGGCAGGCATCTCTCCTAGAGTAATTTTTTGGGTCCCTGTGAAGGTTTCTCTATCCATGTCTAAAAAATTGGACCACAAGATAGGGATTGTCAAATTATTCAAGGAATCCACCACTATTAGTTTGATAATGCCATGGTGGGGAAGGTGTAGGTGTTTTCCCTCTCTTACTTTTTGACTCATTTTCCTGATGGACTATAGGAGTAAGAATGGTACACTAAGTCTCTAAGAAAGAGGAAATTCTGCCATAAATATGAGTTAATGAAGAAACATACCGAACTCAATTTCCCCTCACAAGAGATGTATTTCAGAATATGATAAGCCACCTAATCCCATGGATAAGGTAGGTTTTCTATCCTAACTCCATTTTTTTTCCTCAATTGGATTTTATTTGGAAATGAAAAATTCTTTTTGGCAGTGACATTGGTGGCTTTTTCCTCTCTACCCCATTCTATCCCTAAAGGTAGTGTGGTTACTCTACTAATTATCTCAGGGCTTAGAGATATGGAAAATCCCCTCACAAAAGTGGTGGCACTTTCCTCTATTTGTGAATTCAAAGCCATGGAAAACTCAAGGGCAAGGTCATCATCATACCCCTTCAGTAGCTCGAAAAATAGTAGCCACTCTTGTATTCTAAAAATGTTTACCATGGGAGTGTGTAGGTGGATTCTCTTGGTATCTTAGAGGGCTCTCTTTTATTAAAACCTCCTCCCATATTCTCTTTATGTCCTTAATTAAGTGAGGGATAGATTTTTCCCTTATGGCTTTCATGTCTACTTTAATGGTAGAAAAGGGTCAAAAATCCCTTATCACTCCAATTACTTATGCTTCAACAACTATCCTCTTCAATCATATGTTTTAATTGCATAATTATACTACCATTGCCTGTAAAATTTCAACATAATTTTCATGAAATTTTGATGGATGTATGAGGGAGATGGCGAAACTTACTTCTTTGACAAGTGATTTGAGATGAATATGGAAAATTTGGAATCAATCTTTGTTGCTCGTTTCCACCCTCTCAGCCTAGGCTATAGCAGTGTCTCGACTTTCTTGTAGCAATTAAAGTGCTTCCTATAGTAATAGCAGGTTGAGGTTCTAAGCTACTTGGTGGCACACCCAGCTCTTCCTCTCTCTAAATTTTCTTTAAATGAGAGAATATGCAAAGGAAACCGAGCCCAAGTACATAATATGTTGTTTTGAGTTGGGACTTGGAGCACTGTGATGACTTGTCATTTACAAGAGGTTTCCTCTTTTGGACTATTGTCCCAACTATGAGTGATTATTTCTCCTTTCCTCATAATCACCACCCACTATTGATTATCCAAATTCAGTTGATGTGACACCTCCACATTGCATGAGTGCTTACCATCACTTTTATTTCACTAGCCAAGGGTGGTCAAGTTAACTGGCCACCCCTAGCTTAATAAAACATCTCCTCTCGATATTCATCCATTTTAGTCATTTAAAAATAGAGAGAGAGTGAGAGACTACCATACCTGAGCCTACCTCATGGTCAATTTTTTGCAGGGACTTAAATGTTGGAGTTGGACCGTTGTATTAACACCAAGAGAGTTTGACTTGATGGCTTATTTCCCCGTGTATTTCTTCATTTTCTTCGTGATTCTTGACTGTGGTGTTTGTTATGTGTGTGTGCAGGTACTTTTTTGATGTCCAAGCTATTTTTTTTGGTGGAGAGTCTTCCTGGGAGTGTTATGAATTCTCCAAATTGTTTTCATAAGGTATCACTATCTCCTTTGATGAGAAATAAAAAAAATGCAATGCTCTCTGTGGTGATTTCACAAGTTTTCTACACAAGGAGGTTCTCTTCCAGTAGCATCCCATTCCTTTTACCCTTGGGTCTTCAATTTCAATAAGGCGATGAGGGAAAGTGTGATAATACCTAAGGATATTACTAGGACTAGGGGGGGAGTAGTGTAGAATTGTAGAAATGAAGATGGGGATTTATGAGTTTTTGTATAATTTTTTCTTTTATAGGTAGGATAGAATTGAGGGTTTGAGTGAAATATTTTGTGAAATAAGATGGATGAGTGATGGATAATGATGGGGGAAACCTTATTCATGATATTTTTAGGTTATAAGGTTCCTCTTGGCCTATCATTTCCCTCAGATATCCCTATTGTATCTTTTCATAACCTTCCTGTAGCACTAGAGGACATTACTATAGAAATACAAGTTATTCCTGTAGCATCATAGAGAGGGGCTGAAATTTGAGTTTTGAGCTAATGGGATGGTGGAGAGAGATGAATATATGAGTGGAGATGATGGAGAAGGAGTGAATGGATGGAGTGAAGAAAATTTTAAAAAATTATTTAACCTGTACCCATAATATTCCACTATAATTAATCTTGCAAAACAAAAGAAAGGTTAGCAGTCATGGAATCATCTTGTGTTGTTATTTTCTTTTGTTTTTTATCTCTTCTTTTTTTTATACAACTAGGCTACCTCTGTGGAGGTTTTCAACCTACATCCCTACCCTAGGTGCCTCAGAGGATGATTTCACCTAGGGATCCTTATGAATTTGTTTCACTTTTTTTTTAGCTCCAGGACTTCCTCGGAGAGGTTTTCAATCTTGGAGTTAGCCTTGGATTCCTTAGAGAGGTTTTTGCCGAGGCATTTTTATTTTTTCTTCTTATTTTTTATTTTTCTCTAGGAGGGATGTGAATGGGAACCCATGAAACTCTCAATCACATTAACATTTTTGCTGATTGTACTAATGAAATCAACCTTAAAAATTGGTCTCCTATATAACTTCAACCTATAGCCATTGAAAAGCAAGGGGATCCCTTCCTCATCAATATTTTTGATTTGGACAGATACATTGTCATGAAATTTCTCTACTAGGTATGGGCCTAAACATCTTGTCATTAATTTCCCTTTCAAATATTTGAACCTAGAATCATATAAAAAGGCCCAATACCCTTCTTGAAAAATATTTTCCTTGATATGCTTATCATGCCAAAATTTCCTCTGTAATTGTATAACTTCAATGTGTTATATGGCATGCATTTTGAACTCTTCCAATCCATTCAGTTGGAGCAACCTTTCTTGTTGCGCACTTGTGATATCTAAGTCCAATTTGGTTGCCATTATCAATGTGTTATACACAAAATCAATAGATAACACAACTTTCTTCCCATAAACCAAATCATGTGAAGTGAATATTTTGGTTGTCTTCCAAGTGGTGTTATAGGCCCAAGTGGCCTCCACTAGTCTGTATGCCAAATATTCCTTCTGCTACTCATAACTTGGTGAGGATTCTCTCCAATGCCCTATTGGTAACCTATACTCGCCCATTTTCTTGAGGGTGATAGGCAGTATATGTTCTATGCTTTATATTATGCTACCCTAGGAGATTCTCAATCAAACGTGATGTGAATTGAGCTCCTTGATCATTGACTATCTCCCTTGGATACCAAAATTTATAGAAATTTTTTTCCCTTAAGAACTCAACCACTTTTTCCTCTATTTATTATTTGATAGCCTTTGTATCGGCCAACTTTGTCAAGTAGTAAGTGCATCTATAATGTATTTCCTTTGTCCTGACGATGGATCAATTGACCTAATGAAATAAATTCCCCATTTTTCAAATGGCTCTAAGGCCACTTGAGGTTATAAATTCATCTCATCCCTAGGTGTGGGTTTCCCCATCCTTTGGCATTGATCACATCTATTGATATACCTTTGTGCATCTTGATGGAGATTGGGCCAATAGTAACCAAGTTATAGAAATTTGAAGGTTGTCCTTTAAGAAGAAAAATGATCCCTAAAGGGCCCATCATGGCTTGCTGAGAGGATGTCAAAGAATTCATCTTCCGTCACACATATCCTCATAATTTTATCTGTTCCCATTTTGAAAAGGTTTCCCACAATCTAGGTTGAAGGGGCGCTTTTCCTCACAATTCCTCTCTTCTCACTAGATGAAATATTTGGAGGAAACCTCCCAGCAACCATGTAGTTTTCTATGTTAGAAAACTAGGGAGAGAGCACTGAGATATAAAATAGGTGTTCATATGGAAGTTGATCATCGATCATCTCTTCATTATCTACATTGTGTAAGTCCAGAAAAAAAATATGAAACTACATTTTCCTTTCCTGGATTGTCAGTGATAATCAAATAAAATTGTTGTAATAATAACAACCATCCAATTATTATAGCATTCACATTAGGCTTATTCATAAAATATTAAATAGTTTCATGATAATTATGCACAAAAGTTTGGTATCTAGTGATATAGTGTCCAATTTTTTTAGGGAGTGTACAATGTCTAAGAGTTATTTTTCAGTGAAAGTGTAGTTCAATTAAGCCTTAGACATATTTTTACTAATGTTATGATACCACCTCACAAAATAGAATAAAAGAGAGATCGACAACTTAGAAATCAACCACTTCGAGGGAGAAACCTCCTTTACATTACATAAATGAATAATTCTGTTAGGTCCCTATATTACTAGTGTAGTCCCTTATTGTTGTTAGTGTAGCCCCCTTATTATTATTGTTGTAATCCTGCAGCCCCCATATTGTTATTATTGTGCCCCATAAAAACCACTATTGTTATTGTTGTGCCCTTACATTATTATTTTTAGGTTGGCTAGGATTATATAGTGACCCCATGGACTCCTATATATAGAAAGGGGTTTTTTTCATTTGTATCATCCAAGGATTGTTCATTTATGTAATGTAAAGGAGGTTTCCCTCTCAAAGTGGCAGATTTCTAAGGCATTGATCTCTCTTTTATTTTATTTTTGGAGCTGGTTTCATAACATTTGGTATCTTTGACAAAGTTGATACAAGAAATGATTCCTTATGGTAGAAATATCAATTATATATTTTTAATAATTCACAACTAAAACAAAATATTCTTTTGGAATTACACACCTCTCACTAAGGAGGACACTTGGGATTTTTAAAAACTTACCATAGGGTGAAGAAAGAATTATTTTGGGATGACCTTAAATATGATATTCAACATTTCCTGGCAGAATGTTTGGTTTTCCATCAAATAAACTTAAGACAATTAAAACCCCGAGTCTTCTACAACCTTTATCCATTCCAAGTCAACTTTGGGAGGAGGTTTCAATGGATTTTATCACAGGTTTACCTAAGTCTGAATGAAACAGTGTCATCATGGTGGTAGTTGATAGACCTAACAAGTATGCACACTTTTGTGCATTATCTCATCCATTTAAAGAAAGTATAGTTGCTACTGCATTTATGGAAACAATTCAAAAGCTACATGGAAACCCAAATATTATTGTAAGCAACATAGATCCCATTTTTCATGGAAATATTTGGATGGAATTATTTTCTTGTTTGGGTACTCAACGAGCTCATAGCTCATCTTATCATCCTCAATCCGACTGAAAAGCTGTGATAGTGAACAAATGTTTGGAATTATATCTTCGTTGTTTTTTATCTAATAGAAAAGCACAATGGATCAAGTGGTTACCTCTGGCTGAATGGTGGTATAACACTTCCTTCCATTCTATAGCAAAAATGACCCCATTTATGGCACTTTATGGATATCATCCACCATCCATCACATCATATTTAAGAGAAAATTCTAATGTTAAATAAATGGAATATCACATCGAGCATCAAAAAAAAGTTCTCCAACTCGTAAAGGATAACCTAATGGCACAAAATTGAATGAAACAACAGGAAAATCAACATCATAGCGAGAGAAGTTTTGATGTAGGAGACTGGGTATTTTTACGGCTACAACCATACAAACACATGTCCCTCAAGCAAGCTAAGAAGGATAATAAGTTATTGCCAAAGTACTAAAGTCCTTACAAGGTTTTGCTAAAGATTGGTACTATGGCATCCAAATTTGAGCTTCCTGCTTCTTCTCGAGTGCACCCAGTTTTCCATGTTTCATGCTTAAAGAAGGTTATAAGTAACAAAATTCCAGTTCAAACAATATTGCCATAACTTGATGAGGAAGGAGAAATCATATTGGAACCTGAAGAAGTCACAAAAACAAGAACTTGACAGCTACGAAATCGATTAATTTCTGAGTATCTCATCAAGTGGAAGAACTTACCCATTGAAGATTCCACATCGGAGGATGAGAATTTTATATAGAAGCATCCAAAGCTACCCAAGCACTGAGGACAACACTTTTTTGAAGGAGAGGGGCATGTTAGGTCCCTATATTACTAGTGTAGTCCCTTATTTTTTTAGTGTATCCCCCTTATTGTTATTGTTGTACCCCTCTAGCCCACATATTGTTATTATTGTGCCCCATAAAAGCAACTATTGTTATTTTTGTGCCCTTACATTATTATTGTTAGGTCGACTAGGATTATATTGTGATCCCGTGGACTCCCATATATAGAAAGGAGGTTTTATCATTTGTATCATCCAATAATTTTTCATTTATGTAATGTAAAGGAGGTTTCCCCCTCGAAGTGGTTGATTTCTAAGGCGCTGATCTATTTTTTCTTCTATTTTTGGATATGTTTTCATAACAAATTCTTCGATGATTTAAATGAAAAAACCTCCTTTCTATCTATAGGAGTCCATGGGGTCACAATATAATCCTAGCCAATCTAACAATAATAATGTAAGGTCACAACAATAAGAATATTGGGCAATGATGGGATGGGGACTATAGGGGTACAACAATAACAATAAGGGGGCTACACTAACAAAAATAAGGGACTACACTAGTAATATAGGGCTCTAACATTCCCCTCTCCTTCAAAAAGGTGTTTTCCTCAATGATTGAGTAGTTATGGATGCTTTTGTATAAAATTATCATCCTCCAATGTAGAATCTTCAGTGGGTAAGTTTTTCCACTTCATGATATACTCTGAAATTGATCGATTTCGTAGTTTTCGAGTTCTTTTTTCTGTGATTGCTTCATGTTCCAATATGATTTTTCCTTCCTTATAAAGTTCTGGAAATATTGTTTGAACCAGAATTTTTTCACCTATAACCTTCTTTAATCATGAAACATGGAAAAATGGGTGCACTCGGGAAGATGCATGAAGCTCCAATTTGTATGCCATATCACCAATATTTTGCAACACCTTGTAAGGACCATAGTAATTTGGCGATAATTTATTATCCTTCTTAGCTTGCTTCAGGGACATTTGTTTGTATGGTTTTAACTATAAAAGTAACCAGTCACCTACATCAAAACTTCTCTCACTGTGATGTTGATCTACCTGTTGTTTCATTCGATTTTGTGCCAGATTTAGGTTATCCTTTAAGATTTGGAGAACATGTTGTTGATTCTCGATGTGATATTCCACTGCTTGAACCTTAGAATTTTCTCTTAAATATTATGTGATGTGTTATCACCAAACTGGGACCAATTGGGATATTCAATAGTCAATTTGATGTAAATATTTCAAACCACTTGGGGTTGGATGTTAGCCCTTCCAACTTGAGAGGGATCTCTCAAAAAAAAGGGTAAGATAATAAAGAAACAAGATTATAATGAATATCGCTAACTCTTATATGTTTTTAGATGATTTTTGCAGGTGGAATATGAGTGAGGGCTACCATTGGGCATGGAGTGAACATGGAAATTCAATTACAAATGAGTATTATTCATGGAAACTGAGGTACATGAGATTTTACAATAAATCTAACAACTAACATAATGCATAAAGGATGTTGGAGCATAAGGTTTTATGCATTCCAAGTAATAATGTATAATAAATTTGAATCAATATTCAAAAGATAAATGGACCCAAGCACATAAAAGCTCAATATGAATCTCAAGTTTGAAGAAACACTTCTTCAACTATGTATTAACCGAGTGAAAGAAAATTACACAATAGCCTAGTGATTTACATCCATCCACCCCCTCTAATTCTAAAAGCCTCACATTTATAGAGTGACATATATTTTACATAGTTCTGCCACCTGGGCTAGACTCTTGAACTTGATCAGAGATCTAACCCAAAAAGTATTCCATTACATTGAAATAATATAGAGATATTCTGTTTGAGGGATTTCGTAGTAAAAAACGACTTTGTAAATATTAACTACATCAACAAAAACTTTTAATAACCCATGCTAATGATGGCTACCGAACCAAACAACCATGTTTAGGTGGAAAACTATCATATTGGATTTTAGGTGTTGATATATTGAATATGATGATGAGTTGTCCATTGGTGAGGTGGAAAAAGTGATGTGATGTTAGCCATGTCAATATTGTGAAGTGCATTGTTGAGTTGTATTCATCAACATATGTCCCATTGAAATTTCATAATCCCTTTTGATGACTCATATCATTCTTGAAATGAATTGAATACCTCAAAAATACTGAAAATTTAGAATGCTGGAAAAACAGAGCATTTAGGCAGTTTCGTAGCGTAATTTTCGTAACATCTTTATAACACCACCTTCCGCAAATTTTTTGAATATTCTGCCTGTGGGTGGATATTCAATGGGTTTGATAAGGAAAATACATGCCTCTAGTTACCCCTGATATGATATTTTTTAGGGAGTTTTTCCTTAAATAATTATACAGCAAGTTCATAGTGAAAACTCAACCTCAAGCATGGAGGTCACTACGAAATTGCCTAGTTTCAAAATATTTCACAATTTTTTCTTCCTAAACCTAAATAAATCTTTGTAGCCTTGTATATGCCTTGTTGTGATATCTTAAGAAAAAAAGTATTCAAAAAGGTGTGACTTACCATCCTTCATGGAGAAGTAGGCTCATCTTCCATCACAATCATATTTAGACACGTGTGCATGATACCCTTGCAGTTTTTGGAAGAAACACATGCAACCTACATTGGAAAAATATTGTGAGAAGCTAGGGTCTTCTGTAATTAGCCTCATATCCATGGGCTCAAATATGACCACATTGACACCCTCATTTGGCTTTTTATGTGAGGCCATACTTTCAAACACAATGTTGATCAACTCCTTCTTTGACACCTGCAGAATTATTTTGAGACAACAAGAAAATACCTGGACATAGGTATAACTTAGCCTAAGACAGCTGCAAGAAAAAATTCAAGACTCTAGACTGTTGGAAAAATCATTCAAACAACTTACAAGGATGAAGTTGAGGTGTTTCTTTTCGAATTAGGAATGAAACTAAATTAGGAAAGAGGAAATGAGTGGGAAAAATGAAATGATGTAAGGAGTAATGATAAGTACGCATGCATATGACATATGATGACAAATAATAGAATGGTACCATGATTACCAAGTGTGCAGCGACCAATCAAATCATGAAAAAACACAGGCTTTCCCACCATTAGCAGAAAAAGCGAATTTTGTAGCGTTTCCAATACTCGGGAGGGAAAATTCACTACGGAAATGTCACGCATTTCTGTAGCAAAATCAGACTGTTTTACACTGACTACATTGCAGAATTCAGAAAAAATTCCAAGTGTCACAGAATGAACCTATATTACCCATGCAATCATATTTTTCAAATTTACCTTGACATGACCTTTATTACATTACTAATGACTATTAAAACCTCTTAAACTATGTACAATTTTTTGAAAATTATGAATTAAAAGACCTTATTCAACCCTCCTAAGTGACTCAACCTAATTAAATTAAGAAAAACCTAATGGTTATCATGGAAAATAGTGGATCCAATGGGTATATTGTGCCCCTGTGGTGTAGCAAAGAACCAAAAGCTCGAGTGCCTTATTGAAAACTAAAATTACAACTTTGATGATGTCCTCTCCAAGCCTTTATGGCCTTCACCTCATGCTCAAAACTGTTGAAGAGATCTTCCACACCTGCAACTTTTAACTGTTTGCAACCAAACCAAACTACAATCCAAGATGAAAACTAAATTTGTACATGTTGAAAATATGCTCGGAATACTTGAGCTTATTCACACACACACTTGCCTACCCTATAATGTTGAGAACTACTGAATCAATTGACACAAAAATGCCAGTGAAGCATGTCAAGTAGCTGCTGGAATAAAAAGACTGCTTGACTATGCACCAACAAAGTTGAAACTGGAAAATATAATGGCAGCTGACAATGGATTTGTTTTTCACAGTGAAGAAATGGCTAAAAAATCAGGCTGAAAAAACTCTTCATATATTCTTCTAAAGGATCAATAAAGATATGATATTTTTATGAATATTTTCAAAATATTGAGCAAAGCAATCCTCATAGCTGAATATTTCACACTTATTTCCATGTCATCATATATTTTCAATAGTGTGTCATCAGATCTATTTTTTAAAACAAATAATTTCTCCATCTTGATGTCAAAAGACAATATCTCCTCTTCTTGTTTTGGCTAGAAAAAAATTTCAACAAGCTGCATATGATCTTGAAAATGATAAGAATGAATTTGAGCTTCAACATCTTAAATATCTTTTTCAAGCTCACGAGCGAATTCATATAAAAATCATGTGAAAGGACTATATTAGTTTTCTGTGCTAAGTGTCTTTTCAGTGGTAAGACATGTGCATACTTGTCTCCATAGTTTTCTTAAGTATTGAGGATTTTAACCATGAAATATAAGTGATTTTAGTGAATTAGAAGCATGAAATAAGAGAAAATAACACTGAAAAACAACGTATAATAGACAAATAAAACCATGCATAACATTTAAACAACAGGCATGATGAAGCAGTTCACCCCTCTTGGGCTACATTTGCTGGTCCAGCTCCCAATGGCATGTCCATCTTTCATTATGCTCAAAATTTTTCAAATACATGTGTTTATAGGCCTCTAATGGATTTTTTATCTGCACCAATGGCTCCAGAACCCTCCAATTAGTCTAGAATGAATTTAAATTCACTCCATTTGGGCGAAAATTGACCCTCCAAGTCATTTTCCCAATCACTCCTACAAAACCTCCACTAATTGTGGAGAAATCCACCTAACTTTAGTTAAAAATGGCCAAAATCCTCAAATTTGGGGTGCACTCTAACTTACCGCTAGTATAAACCATAAAGGTTATGGTTAAGGGGAGGGGGTGGCCACATGCCAACCCCCGAAACCCCGCGGTTGCATTAAACTTTGGAGCGGAACCCTCAGGTGAAACTATGGTTACAGTTGTGTTAAAACCCGCATTAACGGAGCCCTCGACACTAACCGTGCAAGGTGGTGGCATAAACTCCATCATCTGATAAATATGATAGTTGTGATAACTGTTTGGAGTTATGAAATGGTTGTTGTCAGTGTTTAACGTTGAATTCATGGTTTCATTAGAGCATGGCCATGTCACTTGGACCGTCCGCAGGTTGGGACCACCGGCGGTCCCAACTCCCATATGCATAAGTTCTAAACCTTAAATATATCCAGTTAACTAATATGGTTAATAAACATTGTAGCTCGGGCAGTTAAGTTGTGTGGATGTCATACTGGAGGTCGCGGGGTCGAGCCCTGCAGACCTCCAATAAATTTTACACTACTACTAAGGGGACATGTGGCGGCCTCAGGGCTGGCCACATGTCACCCTACCATTGGTACATCAAATATAACGTAAAATTCCAACATCGAAACAAAACATGACACTTGTTCGCTTCTTACTGGCTCTAAGAAAAGCAATATTCTTCGAAATATTCCTTTTTACTGAATGTGCACTTGCATGCTGATTGGGTATCCGAGTCAAACCTGTCGCAAAATTTAACTGTTTGGGAAATCGATCAGAACACAATATCTCTGTCATACGACATCAGTTTTTTGAACCGTTCATGGCCTCAGAATCAGGAAGATGAGATATATGCAACCATCATGGTTACAACCCAATCTTGTAACTTTCAATTTTGAGAAAAATTTATGAACTCCTGATCACACCTCCCCATTGGGAATATTTTGGACCCAAAAAGACTTGATTACCTATTCAGTAGATGAGGGTACAAATCCCTCACATTTCCAACTTCCATCCACTTTGCCTTGCTTGGCTTGCTGCCTTTGAGCCCAACTCGAACATAGTCAACACTTCCCCTCTTGGATGCTCTTGTCCTCCTGTCAAGAATTATTTCTTCCTTGAGCTCATCCAGAAATTCTGGCAAGAAATATTCAATAGAAGGTAGTTGAATATCACTTTCTTGATCGTCGATCAAAGGCGGCTCATATAAACGTAAATTTTCAACATTAACAACTGAATACATATGCATATATGAAGACAAGTCAAGTTGAAATGTGTTGTTACCAACTTGCTTTATGATCTTGAATGGACCATAGCAAATGGGTTTGATATTTTTACCTTCCTCTTGAATCCTTTCTTTGCTTATGTGCAACCATACCTCATGTCCTTCTTGAAACTTATGATTGACTCTATGTTGGGCATGGCTCTCCTTGTATTTTCTTTGACTTTTCTCAAGTTGTTCTTGAACTTGTTGATGAATAATCTGAATTTTCTCAATGAAATTTCGAGCCTTGTCAATATCACCATGCCCATCAATTGAAACATACTTCTCAAAGATGAAGTCTAATGGTAATTTTGGAAAATAACTAAATCATACTTAAAAAGGTGATGTATTTGTAGAAGAGTGATTTTACCGGTTGTAAGCGTGCTGAATGTAATGCAGTTTCTCATCCCACAACTTAGGATGTTTGTTGCAATATCCTCTCAATATATGAACAATGTTTCTGTTCACCACCTCAATTTGGCCATCAGTTTGTGGATAAAAAGGAATACTCTATTTCAACTTTGTGTCCATCATACTCCAAATATTGGACCAAAATTTCCCATTGAACCTGGAATCCCTGTCACTAACAATAGAAGTAGGCAATCCATGATGAACCAATACATGTTGAAAATAAAGTTCAACATTTTGTTCAACAGTAATGGTTTTCTTACATGGCATAACTATACACATTTTACTGAATCTATCCACAACTACATAAAGATAATCATGTTGTTTTCTTGACATAGGTAGACCTCCAACAAAGTCCATGGAGACACTATCCCATGGCCTTGATGGTACCAGTAGTGGCGTGTAAAACCCAAGCTTCCTATTTCTAGGCTTGTTGTTGCACACATAGAACAACCTCTTATAAAACGCAACACACTATCTACCATGTGAGGCCAATAGCAATACCTCTGTAGATGTGCCACTGTTTTTCTTACCCCAAAGTGTCCAGCAATAAGAGATGAATGAGATTCTCTCATGACACTTATCCTCTCTCCTTGTGGTATACATAGTTTTCCCAAATGAAACAACAAATTGTTATGCATGTGATAATCATTTTCTTCAACTTGATTCCCTTCACTCAAACTATCATACACATCTTGAAAATAAACATCATGTGCATATTGCTCTATGTAAATCTCATGTACAATAGAATCATTTTAAATTAAATTAGAAGCACTTATAATCGGTCTTGAAAGCATATTAGCAACTTTATTGAAAATACCTTTCTTGTACCTTATAACCAAGTGAAACTGTTGAAGAAATCCCATCCACCTGAAATGTCATGATTACTGCAATTTTGTTTGCGACTACAAGTACTATAATGTTTGGTGATCGGTATGTATAATTGTCTCTTTACCCATCAAGTAGTGTTCCCACTTCTTGACGCTTTGTACCAACACATATAGTTCTTTTTCATATGTAGGATAATTAGTTACAGCACCATCGAATGTTTCAGAATGAAAAGCGATAGGCTTACCATGCTGCAAAAGAATTGCGCCAATGGCATAATCACTAGCATCAGTTTGTATGTCGAATGGATGTCTCAAATTCGGTAATGCAAGGAATGGAGATGAACTGATCTTGTCTTTTAAGGCTTCAAAATATTGCTATTGTTTGCCTCCACACTGAAAGCCTTTCTTCACACTTTTCACTTCATGCATAGGAGTTGCGATGGCAGAAAAGTTAGCAATAAAATTTCTCCAATACTGAGCTGCACCTAAGAAAATTCTTACCTCGGTTACTATTTTGGGAGTGGCCAATTCACAATGGATTCCAATTTAATGGGATCAATTCTTAATTCGCCTCCTCCTAAAATGTGTCCCAAATAAATGAAAGAAGTCTTTCCAAAATCACACTATGACATCTTAAGAAACAATTTCTCATTTCTCAAAACATCAAGCACTCTATTCACATGAAAGACATGTTATTCTCTTGTTTTACTGAAAATAAATATGTCATCTAAGTACAAAATCACAAATTCATAAAGAAATGGACGCAAAACACTATCCATAGAACACATGAAATTTGTCGGTGCATTACACAAATCAAATGGCATAACCAACCACTCAAAGAGTCGTTGTTTGGTTTTGAATGCAATTTTCCATACATCACTTTCTACAATTATTACTTGATGATATCCACTTCGTAAATCTAATTTAGTGAAAAAAATTTCTTCTTTCATCTAATCAAGAAAATCATCTATCCTTGGGAGTGGGTATCGATTCTTTATCATTATCTTGTTCAAAACTCTGAAGTCTACACACATGCGCCAAGTTCCATGTTTCTTTGGAATCAAGACTATGGGTGAACCACATGGCGAAGTGCTTGGCCTTATGATTCCTTTGTCTAGCATCTCCTCGATTTTTCTCTTTATTTCAGCATTCTCCATTATCAACATGGGATACATGCCGATGTTTGAAAGAGGACAATATTGTTGCAACTGAATCTCATATTGAGTCTCCCTTCTTGGAAGCAATCTTGTTGGCTCCTGAAACACCTCATGATGTGCATAAACTACATCATATAAATATGATTTCAACTTATGATCACAACCCTCAAATGATTCATGATTATCATCAACCTTAGGCTTAATCATTAGAAGAACAAAATTCTTACTTGAATTTACTAGCCTCTTTACTTGTCCAACATTTACCATAGCAATATTTTTCTTCTTGCTATGTGCTCTAACAATGTACTCCTTGCCATATTTGAATAAACGGTATTTTTTCTCATGGAGATGGAAGATCTCTTTCCTATCATACAAGTAAGGACTCCCCAAAACAATACCTGTTATGTCAAGTGGAACCACATCTAATTCAACCGTGTCAACAAAATGTGTAGTTATTGCAAACCACAATATACACTTATTTGAAACCTTTAAATTTTCATCCGTACAAATCCAACCAAGGGGATATGGTTTTGGATGTGGTATGGTATCAAAATTAAGTTTCTTGACCAAGTCTTCAAAGATTAAGTTTTCTTATGATCCACCATCGAACAATGTTTCAATCTTAGTATGTTTGGATGTGACCCTCACATGAAACAATTCAATTCTTTCTTCTTCATTTGGAGCATGTATGTGATAGTTTGATGTACTAGTGCTCGGTTTAGTTTCAATTCCTTTCCCCTTCATGTTATTCAATCCCATGGCTGTAATTTTAGATTCATCACCTGAATCCTTTCCTAAATCATGTTGAGTCGTAGTTGCAGTTTTCTGTTTCCCTTTGTTGTTGATATTTTTGGGCTTCTTTTCAGGATGTAATTTCCAACAACGATTTTCATCATGGCCTTCTTTTGAACAATATTTAAGTACCAATTTTCTCCCTCTTTATTAATAGATGCATTCTTTTTTCTTTTACCTTTTGAGGTCTTCTCTTTGTTTTTCCCCTTAAAAGGTTTGTTCCTACCCTCATCAGAAATGTTTTTCCCTCTAGCTTCTAGATGTGTGGCCTGAACACATACTTCATCTAGACTTGTGGGGTTAAACATGAGGATAGTATGTTTTAGGTAGCTATCTAAGCCTCCTATGTACTTGAGAAAATTATCTTGGCTCTAGAATCTACCCCTAACAAGAGAGATCTTCTCCTAAATTCTTGGGTGTATTCTTGCACATTCTTTCCTTTCAATTGTCTATTAAGTTTTTCCAGTTCATTATGGCTTTCTGCATATGAGCTAATGGATAAAAATGTCATTTTACTGTAGAAATAAAATCATTCCATGATACAATAATCTTACCATGCTTCTTGATTAAACATTGGAAATTCAAACTTAACATAAAGTTATGAAAAGGGAATTTTACCAGTGTTCTTTGAATTTTGTGATTGATGTACTGAAAATGAAGTAGAGGATGATGATGATGAGGGTGAGGATGGTGACTTTCCACTGCCTCCATTTCCTCCATTTCCCTTCTTTGAATTATCTTCATCATTGTGACCTCCTGATGATCCTTGTCCTTCCTTGTGAAGTTTGGATCCTTCTCCTTTCAGTTTCTCATTCCTTTCTTGATAAAGGATTCTAATCATCTTATTCAAGTCAAGAAATGATTTTCTGAACACTCTTTCCTCCTCTTTAGGATCAAATTCTTCATGAATTTCTCCTTCCTATTGAGGAATGCTTAATGATTCTTTTGCTTCCTTAGGAGATGAACTAGATAGTGGAGATTTTTGCAATCTTTCTCTCCTTTGTTGTGGCTCACTTTGAGACCCGATTTATTCCACCAATGTCCCTTCTCCTCTCTTGAGCTTGAGCCTAGTAAACATGTGAAACTTGCAAACAGTTAAACAAATCTTTGCACAAAACAACACCAAGGAATAAACTCCATCTTTGATACCAACCTGATATGAAAGGACTGTATTAGTTTTATGTGCTAAGTGTCTTTTCAGTGATAAAACATGTGCATACTTGTCTCCATAGTTTTCTTAAGTATTGAGGATTTTAACCATGAAATATAATTGATTTTAGTGAATTAGAAGCATGAAATAAGAGCAAATAACACTGAAAAACAATGTATAATAAAGAAATAAAACCACACATAACATTTACACAGCAGGCTTGATGAAGAAGCTCACCCCTCCTGGGCTACATCTGCTGGTCTAGCTCCCAATGGCATGTCCATCTTTAATTATGCTCAAAATTTTGCAAATACATGTGTTTACAAGCCTCCAATGGTTGTTTTCCCTGCACCAATGGCTCCAGAATGCTCCAATTAGTTTATAATGACTTTCCATTCACTCCATTTGGGAGAAAATTGAACCTCCAAGTCATTTTCCCAATCAATCCTAGAAAACCTCCACTAATTGTGGAGAAATCCACCTAACTACAGTTAAAAATGGCCAAAAACCTCAAACTTGGGGCACACTCTAACTTACCACCAGTCTAAACCGTAAAGGTTAATGTTAAGGGGAGGGGGTGGCCACATGCTAACCCATGAAACCTGCGGTTGCATTAAACTTTAGAGCAGAACCCTCGGCCGAAACTGTGGTTACAGTTGTGTTGAAGCCCATGTTAATGGAGCCCTTAGCACTAACCATGCGGGGTGGCGGCATAAAATCTGCCATGTGATAAATATGATGGTTGTGATAAATGTTTAGAGTTATGAAATAGTTGTTGATGGCATTTAATGTTGAAGTTTTGGTTTCATTTCAATGTGACCATATCACTTGGACCGTCGGCGGGTTGGGACTGCCAGCGGTCCTAACCCCCATATGCATAAGTTATAAAACTTAAATATAATTGGTAAACCAATATAGTTAAGAAAACTTGTAGCGTGGGAGGTTAAGTTGTGTGGATGTCATGCTGGAGGTTGTAGGGTCGAGCCTTGCAAACCTACAATAAATTTTACACTACCACTAAAGGGACATGTGGTGGCCTCAGGGATAGTCACGTGTTACCCTCCCATTGGTCCATCAAATATAACCTACAATTCCAACATCAAATCACAATGCGACACTTGTTTGCTTCTGACTGGCTCTGAGGAAGGGAATATTGCTCAAAATATTCCTTTTTGTTGACTATGAAACTGCATGTTAACTGAGCATCCTAGTCAAACCTATCACAAAATTTAGTTGTTTTGGAAATATATCAGAATGCGATATCTCCCCCATACGACATTGGTTTTTCGAATCGTTCGCAGTGCTGGAATCAGGAAGATGAGATCTATGCAACCATCCTAGTTTCAAACCAACCCTGGAACTTTCAATTTTGAGAAAAATTATGAAATCCTGATAAAAAATTATGATCTTTTTTTCTTTCTTTCAGGAATTCCTTTATATGACTTTAAATAAAAAGACAGTGATGAATAAAATTTCTCACCAGCTTCTACATCAAAGCACATATTTTTCCATCCTATGAACTCCTAAATGGAAAGAGAGCCTGCCACAAACTCCGTCTTCTCCATCCATGTTTCCAAGAAAATAAG
This sequence comes from Pinus albicaulis, assembly GCA_034641835.2. Classification (NCBI taxonomy): domain Eukaryota; kingdom Viridiplantae; phylum Streptophyta; class Pinopsida; order Pinales; family Pinaceae; genus Pinus; species Pinus albicaulis. Next base: position 497,286,878 of record CM076578.1, on the reverse strand, counting down.
CGAGAAAACTAAAACTGATTTAATAGATCTAACAGGTAACCTTTCCACCCAGCTTTTACACTTTCCTTGAAATGAATCATATAAAATACTAATGAATACATCTTCTTGTTTGATTCTAAGGAGATCAGCAAAGTCACGAAACTTTGATATGTGCTCTAAAGTCAAGATTAAATCTTCTCCATCAAATTTAGGTCCAGTACTTAAAAGATATACATCCCTGGGCAAAATATTTGGAAATCCATAAATTTTTGAAAAGGCCACACATGCATACCTTGAAGAAATTGTAGTTGCATCTAAGTCTCTCATTTCCCAGTAGTGTTACAATGAAGCTATGAATTTCTGAATTCTTCAAGAATTGATTCGCCAAGGTAGAAGTACAAACTTCGAATTGTATGATCTCCTGCTACCTCAAAGAGCTCAGTTCCTTTGACAAGAATCACCCAGGATGATATGAATTTTAGACTCCCATCAGACGCACCAAAAATTTGTCACCAAACTAGGACTAATTGGGTTGTTTAACAGTCAATTTGACGTAACTATTTCAAACCACTTGGGGTTGGAAGTTAGCCCTTCCAACTAAAGAGGGCTCTCTCAAAAGAAAGGAAATATATTAAAGAAACAATATTATAATGAATATGGCTAACTCTTATATGCTTTTAGGTGATTTTTGCAAGTGGAAGATGAGTGAGGGATACCATTGGGCATGGATTCAACATGGAAATTATATTACAAATGAGTATTATTCATGGAAAATGTGGCACGTGAGCTTTTACAATAACTCTAAAAACTAACATAGTACATAAAGGAATATGGAGAATAAGATTTATGAATTCCAAGTAATAAGTTATAATAAATATGAAACAATATTGAAAAGATAAATGGTCACAAACACATAAAAGCCCAATATGAATCTTAGGTCTGAACAAACACTTCTGCAACTGTGTATTAACTGAGTGAATGAAAATTACATAGTAGCCAAGTCATTTACATCCATCCACCCCCTCTAATTATAAAAACCTCACATTTATAGAGTGATATCTCTTTTACATAGGTCTGCCACTTGGGCTAGACTCTAGAACATGATCTAGAGATCTAATCGAAAAAGGATTCCATTACATTGAGAAAAAAAATAGATATTCTATATGAGGGATTTTGTAGTAAAAAGGGACTCTATAACTATTAACTAAATAAAAAAAAACTTTTAATAACCCATGCTAATGATGTCTACTAAACCAATCAACCATGTTTAGGTGGAAAAATGTCATACTAGATTTCAGGTCTTGATGTACCGAATTTGATGATGATTTTTCCATTGATGAGGTGGCAAAAGTGATGTGCTATCAGCCATGTCAATCCTATGAAGTGTATTCCTAAGTTGTATTCATCAACATATGTCCCATTGAAATTTCATAATCCCTTTTGATGACTCATCTTCCTAAAATTCATTGAATGCCTCAAAAATACCGAAAATTTAGAACACTGGAAAAATAGAGCATTTAGGAAGTTTCATAGCGTAATTTTTGTAGCATCTTTGTAACACCACCTTTCACAACTTGTTTTACTGTTATGCCTATGGGAGGATCTTCATTGGGTTTGATAAGGTAAATACATACCTCTAGTTACTCCTGATATGATATTTCTTAGGTATTTTTTCCTTAAATAATTCTACAGTGAGTTCGTAGCAAAAACTCAGCCTTAAGCCTGGAGCTCGCTACGAAATTGCCTAGTTTCACAAAATTTTGTAATTTTTCTTCCTTACCCTAAAAATTTCTTTGTAGCTCTGTATATTCCTTACTATGATATCTTAAGATAAAAATTATTCAAAAGGTGTGATTTACCATCCTTCATGGTGAAGCACACTAATCCTCCATCACAATCATCTTTAGACACCTGTGCATGATACCCTTCCAGTTTCTGGCAAAAACCCATGCAACTTGCATTGGAAAAAGCTTGTGATAAGTTGCGGTCTTCTAAAATTAGCCTCATATCCATGGGATCATACCTTACCACAGTTCCACCCTTGTTTGGATTTTTATGTGAGGCCATACTTTCAAACACAACGCTTATTAGCTCCTTCTTTGACAACTGCAAAATTATTTTGAGACAACAAGAAACTGCCTTGAAATGGGTAGCACTTAGCCTAAGACATCTACAAGACATAATTCAAGAATCTAGACTACTAGAAAAAGCGTTCAAACATCTTACAAGGATGAAGGTGAGGTGTTGCTTTTCTAATTAGCAATCGAGCTAAATTAGGAAAGAGAAAATGAGTGGGAAAAATAAAATGATGTGAGGAGTAATGATAACCATACATGCATATGACATATGATGACAAATAACATAATGGGACCATGATGACTGAGTGTCCACTAACCAGTCAAATCATGAAAAAACACATCCTTTCCCATCGTTAGAAGAAAAAATGGGTTTCGTAGCGTTTCTAGTACTCAGGAGGGAAAATTCGCTATGGAATTGCCACACACTTCTATAGTGAAATCAGACTATTTTACACTAACTACACTACAAAATTCAGAAAAAATAAATAAATAAATTTAAAAAATAAAAAAATCCAAGTGTCAGAGAATGACCCTATATTACCCATGAAATCATATTTTTTGAATTTACCTTGACATGACCTTTATTGCATGACTAATGACTATTAAAACCTCTTAAACTATGTACAATTTTTTGAAAATTATGAATTCAAAAGACCTTATTCAACCCCCCCAAGTGACTCAAGCTAATTAACTTAAGAACAACCTAATGGTTATCATGGATAACGTGATGGCTGATGGATGATATCCATAAACTGCCATAAATGGTGTCATTTTTGCTAGAGTGTGGAAGGAAGTGTTATACCACCATTCAACCAAAGGTAACCAATTGACCCATTGTGCTTGTTTATCAGATACAAAGCAATGAAGATATCCTTCCAAACATTTTTTCACTATCTCAGTTTACCCATCAGATTGAGGATGATAAGATGAGCTATGAGCTAGTTGAGTACCCAAACAAGAAAATAATTCCGTCCAAAAATTTCCAGTAAAAATGGGATCTCTATCACTTACAATAATCTTTGGGTTTCCATGTAGCTTTTGAATTGTCTCCATAAATGCAGTAGCAATTGTACTCACTTTAAATGGATGAGATAGTGCACAAAAGTGTGCATACTTGGTAAGTATATCAACTACCACCACGATGACACTCTTTCCTTCGGACTTAGGTAAACTTGTGATAAAATACATTGAAACCTCCTCCCAATGTTGACTTGGAATGGATAAAGGTTGTAGAAGACTTGAGGTCTTAATTGTATCAACTTTATTTTTCTGGCAAACCAAACATTCTACCACAAAATTTTGAATATCACATTTAAGGCCATCCCAAAAAAATTATTTCTTCACCACATGGTAAGTTTCTTAAAATCCCGAGTGTCCTCCTAAGAGAGAGGTGTGCAATTCCAAAAGAACATTTTTTTTTAGTTGGGAATTCTTACAAAGATATAAGTGATATTTGTACCACAAGGAATCATTTTTGCAACTAAATGTATCAGATGTACTAGGATCTTGTTGCAACTTTTGAATGAGTTTCCATAATTCTTCTTCATTCTTCCATTCTTCCATTCTTCCCTTGCTTTGGTTATCCAATCTGTTTGGATAATAGAAATGGCACAAAGAAATTCTTCCACATCCTCATCCTTTCTTGAGAGTGCATCTGCAAAAAAATTTAGCTTCCCTTTTTTGTAGATGATTTAAAAGTCATAACCCAACATCTTTGTGACCCATTTTTTCTGCTCTTCTGAAGATAGTCTTTGTTCCAAAAATTATTTAAGACTATCATGATCAGTTTTTACCTTGAAGTGTCTTCCCATTAGGTAAGGTCGCCATTTATTTAGTGCATGTAGTATTGCCAACATTTCCTTGTCATAAATATCTTTGTGTAAATACATTCCTTTGATTGGACAACTTTCAAAAGAAATGGGTCATCCTTCTTACATTAAAACAACACAAATTACATTTCCTGTGGCATCACATTCCACAGTAAAGGTTTTTGTGAAGTCTGGCATAGCTAAGACCGATGCTTGACACATTGCCTCTTTAAGATGTTCAAAGGCCTTAGTTACTTCAAGAGTCCATGAAAATTCATCTTTATTCAATAATGTTGTTAAAGGTGTTGCTATTCTCCCATAATTCTTAACAAACTTTCGATAATATCCTATTAACCCCAGAAATCTTCGCAATTGCTTTATCATTGTGGGGACTTCCCATTCATTAATGGCTTTAATTGTGTTAGCGTCTACCTTAACACCCTCTTGAGATACAATATGACCCAAATTTTCCACCTCTTGTACTCCAAATAAACATTTGGAGGTTTTTGTATATAATTGTTTCTCCTCCAATAGTTTGAGCACCCTATCAACATGTTGAACATGATCCTTCCAAGACCTACTGTATATTAGTATATCATCAAAATATACTAACACAATTTTTCTAAGGAATGGTTTGAAAATGGAATTCATCAACCCTTGAAATGTAGAAGGTTCATTGGTAAGGCTAAAGGCATGACCAAAAATTCATAATGACCCTCATGAGTTTGAATTTTTTTTTTTGGAATGTCTTTAGTCTACATTCTAATTTGATGATATCCTAAACGAAGATCCAACTTAGTGAAATAAATTTCTCCATGTAATTCATCCAATAATTCATCAATCACAGGAATGGGAAATTTGTCTTTAATAGTGAGCTTATTGAGCTCCCTATAATCCAGAAACATGCACCATGATCCATCCCTATTTTGCACCAATACTACTGGAGCATAGAAAGAAATTTGACTAGGTTGAATTATACCGGCCTTTAGCATTTTTGCAATCATATGTCCAATTTCGCTCTTTTGGACATAAGGATATTTATAAGGCCTAATGTTTAGAGGAACACTTCCTGGAATCAAATGAATAGAATGATCATGATAAAAAATAGGTGGGAGTCCTTTGGGAGTTTCAAATGCCTTGGAATGATTTCCCAAGACTTTTTGGAGATCTAGAGAAATAGATTATTTTAACCTATAGTGAGCATAATTGTGCAATTATGCCTTGTTGTTATTTCTTAAGAATATTTTTCATGATATTAGAGCTTATTATATTTCCCAAATTCCTTGCTATACATTGTAATTCAACTTCCTTTCCTTCTGAAAAAAATTCAAGAAAATTTCTTGAAAATTAAAAGCTACCGTCCCAAAATATTGTAACCATTGTATTCCTAGTACAAAAGCAGCACTACCCATTGGAATGGAAAGAATTGGAATATTAAATACATATTACCCCATGGTTAGCTTGATATTATGGCACTTTCCAAATAAATTTATAGTTCCTCCATTTGCCACCATGACTTGACACTCTAGCGCTTGGTATATGAAGCAATTCAATTCCCTCGCTACATTACAATGAATAAAATTATGGGTACTACCTGAATCGATAAGCACTATTACATTTTTCTTCTTGATATGTCCTTCTATCTTGAGAGTTTGAGGAGTGGTAATTCCTACCAATGCATTACAGGATACAGTCATATTCATTTCTTCTTTTTCTACGGTTGGTTCCTAGTGTATATCCTCTTCTTTTGAAGTTTCTTGTTCCTTTTATTCCTCCTCTTCACAATCTATGTAAAATAATTTCTTCTCGGCACACTTATGACCTTTAGATTATTTTTTGTCACAATTATAGAAAAGCCATTTTTTTCTTTTTTCTTCCACTTTTTTTGGTGTCAACCTTGTAGGTTGTGTAAGTCTAGGAGTAGCAACACTTCCATCTTTATAGTTGTGAGTGGTAGGCTTCCTTGTCGCCATAATTTTTCTTTAAATTTTTCTTGCCAACCTGAATGCCTTCTCCAATGTATCAGGTTCCCAAATGCAAACCTAATATTGGATTTTATCCTTTAGAGTCCCTATGAAGACATCAATCATATGTTCCTCTGGAATATTATTTACCCTTATATTCAATTTTTGGAAATCCTTAATGTGCTCCATCATTGAACCCTTTTGCTTGAGATTTATCAATTGGCTAAAGAAGGTGTGCTATTTGTATCCTCATAATGTGTTATCATTTCCTCCATATAAATTGACCAAGTGACCAGTGGTTTACAAGAATAGATCCATCGATGCCATACAAAATGATTTTTTTCTAAATATAAAGTTGCAATGCGTACCTTTTCTGTGTTTTTCTTATTATGGAGCTCAAGGTATTGCTCCATTTTTAGTATCCAAGTTATCAAATCCTGTCCATAAAACTTCCTCATATATATCTTTGGAATATGGTGGGTCTTAAATCCAACATTAGAGTGTATGAAATCATGACTAACATTTCTTTTGTTCTCATCATGATTTTTCTATACTACCTTTTCGCCAATAGGAAGATTTTATTTTAGCAACTTTGCCAAACCTTCCTTCAAACCTTCCATGTATTTCCTCAAATATTCCATGTTGTATTTTATACCATCGATATTAGCTTCCATGCCATCCATATTAGCTTCCATTCCATCCATATTAGCTTCCACACCATCCATCTTAGCTTCCATGCCATCCATCTTGGCTTACATGCCATCCATCTTAGCTTCCATGCCATTCTTCAAACCATCCATCTTAGCTTCAACGCCATCCATCTTAGCTTCCATGCCATTCTTCAAACTATCCATCTCAGCTTTGATTCCTTTCTTCAAACCATCCATATTAGCTTCCATGCCTTTCTTCAAACCATCCATCTTAGCTTCCATTTTATTTTTTGTTACTCTTTGCAAGAGTAAAATTTGTTGCACTTGGTCTTGGAATTTTGATATATCATGTTGCACTTATTCCTCTTCATGAGTCATAGTAGAGCCTTATGAGGGATTAATGGGTGTTGAATTCCTTTTCGGGGGAATTTTAGAACCCAATACTGATATCTATACTTCAATATGACCTTGGAGTCACTTCAAACTGATTTTTCAAACAAGACTAATGCAATTTTTTAAAAACATATACACTTGTTTCTTTCTTTTGAGGAACTTGATATTGAAACTGATGTACCTCTGTAATTTTGTATCCTCGATATTTTATATTCGTTCCTTTAGTATCCCTCGAAATATTCTTCCAATCCACATGTCTGACTTGATTTGGATTCTTCAAGGCAAATTTATGCCCAATCTCCCACAATGACCTAATTATGGGTTGGTTCAGTATAGAGAACTTGTACGTCATACCACATGTCACTGTTTCCTTCCTCAGCTCTAAAGTGGATACACAAGAAACTAAAGTCTGTGTACTTTCGACCAATTTTTATAGAATTCCAATCTGATGCTTAGACACAGAGTTATGACAATTTTCCCAAGGACACCTCTTTGAAATGAAATTCGAGAACCTACAAATCCCCTAACTTCCATAGATCATATCTCCAAAGTTATTGTGAAAAAATATCTAAAATGTTTCCACAAAGTTCCCCCAACTTTCGGCGCAAATGGTTTTTTTTTTAGTTTCTGAAACTTCGTAGAAATTTTTTTATAGCGAAAATGCCACGAAGGCCTATTTGAAGCAGCGAAACCATAGAATCCAAAGCTCTGATACCAAATGTTATGAAACCAACTCACAAAATAGAAGAAAAGAGATATCAACAACTTATAAAGCATCCACTTCGAGGGGGAAAACTCCTTTACATTACATAAATGTGCAATTCTTCAATGATTCAAATGACAAAACCTCCTTTCTATATATAGCAGTCCAAGGGGTCACAATATAATCCTAGACAACCTAAAAATAATATTGTAAGGGAAAAACAATAACAATAGTGGGTTATTGTGGGGCGTAATAATAACAATATGGGGACTACAACAATACAAAAATAACAATAAGGGGGATACATTAACAACAATAAGGGACTACATTAGTAATATAGGCCCCTAACAACTAATGAAGTAAATGACAGAGGGAATATTATCATCTAATTTTCCTAAGGCTTCCCCCACAGCTTGGTCTAATGCATCGGTATGGATATGGAAAGGAATAGCCAAATTGGGTCCCCTAAGTATGGGTACATTGGTCAATTTCTCTTTTAATATTTCAAGGGCCTCTTGGAAGCTACTTATCCAACATTAATCTAAACCCTTGGCCAACAATATAGACAATGATGAAGCCACTTTACTAAAATATTTGATAAACCTTCTATAGTAACCAACTAATCCTAATAAACTCCTAACATCTCCCTGTTTCTTAGGGGTAAGGACCCTTTTTATGATGGAAATCTTGTTTGGGTCCACTTGTATTCGTTCCTAAGATGTGGAGTGGCCAAAGACACTCCATAACTTCATTAAAAAATCACATTTCTTAGTGCTCAATGAGAGATGCATTTCAATAAATTTCCTTGGTACTTTACCCAGATTAGAGAGGGCCTCCTGGAAATAACATCAATAGGGAGTGAAATCATGCATTTATATCTCCACAAAGTCATGAAAATTCTCACCAAAGATGCTCAGAACCACTCTTTGAAAAGTGGTAGGGGAATTGTATAGGCCAAATGGGAGAAATCTATAAGAAAAGGTACCCCAAAGAGATGTAAATGTAGTTTTGTCTTGGTCTTCAAGGCTGATTTGGATCTAATTGTGACCACTAAATCCATCCAGGAAAGAGAAGAACTTCTTCCCTACAATACCATCCAGGACTTGGTCAATGAAGGGTAAAGGGAAATGGTCTTTCTTTTTGGCCTTGTTAATTTCCCTGTAATCAACATAGATCCTCTAGGTCCCATTCTTATTTGGGACTAATACTATAAATTCCACCCATTCACTATCTGAGAAGGGGTATATGAACCCTACATCCAGCAACTTTGTAATTCTTCCTTCACTATGTCCTTAAGGGTTGGGTTCATTCTCCTCTCGGGTTGGTGCACAGGCTTGCATCCTTCTTTGATGTAAATATGGTGAGTACAGACCAGGGGATGCACCACTTTAAATTCATTATAGTCCAAAGAAAAAGAATCTAAGTGTTCTCTCAACATGTTCCACAATTGTTCTTCTTGTTTGGTCGAGAGAGAGAGGATTTATATTTAAGGCTATGTATGGGCCAAACTCTACATTTTTGACATGTTCAGGGATTGATTCAACCGATCATAGCTCAATCCAAGGGCTGCTTCCATATTCTCTCACAATTTCATCAAGTGGAATGGTAGTGGGGGGTTGGTTTTGAAGGATATGGTCAATGAGGTCATCCTCATCAGGTTTCCCCCCTCATGTAACAACATCTAAGGTACATATTTGGTATGTTATTGCATGATACACTTCATATTATTCCTCATACTCTAGCCACAAAGGTATATAATGTTCAATAGAAGGCTGAGCAAGAGGATATAATATTAGTTTCTTTGATAAGGGCCCATTTTTTATGGTCATATTTCCAGCCCTACAACTAATGTAGGGATCAACAGTGGACAACCAAAGTATTCATAGGATAAGAGGATAACCATTAAACTTGTTTTTGGGCTAGAGAACTAGGAAATCAGTAGGATACTCCCAAGAGTTGATGGAAACCATGACATCCTCAACAACTCCCTTAGTAGCTATTGTGGATCTATTTGCAAGATGCAACACTGTGGTGGTTTTCCTCAAATCCCCTTGGAGATTTATCTTTATCATAGTTTATTTAGTCATCATAATGATTTTTTCCCCAAAATAAACCAGGGTACAATGGAAAATAATGTGATCAATTTGCAAATCCACTACTGGGCTTCCAGGGTCTAGCTATTTTGGATAAATCACTCTCCCCAGCATGAGATCAAATAATTGTGAAATGACATTGATGGTGAGGGTGTCTATCTTCTTCCTCCCAGGATTTTTGAAACATTTCTCCTTGATAATATTATAGATGGGAACATCCTTTACATCCTAGATAAGGTGTATCTTAACACACAAACTCTTCAATTCTCCCAAAATTTCCATCTCCTCTGGGGTGTGTTGGCTAGGGTGGATCAATATCTTAGGAAACGATGGTGCATTAGGGGAATTTTGAGGTCTAAAATGGGCCTTCTAAGGAAATTATAAAATAATAGTGGAAATAATAAAATAATATTTGATGAAATCATCAAATTTTAGAGGGAAAAAAGAAAAAAAACTATTTTTTCAACTCGTATTTTCAACTTATCTCCCAAAGTTTTTAATCAAATTTCAAGTGGGAGTACTCGTTGGATGAAAAATGTAATTCCTCATCCAAGGAGTACCCATGTTGCATACCCTGCTATACAAAAAATGAGAAATACATGAAAAACATGATTGTAATCACGTTTTTTCATGTATTTCTCATTTCTCGCGTAGTAGGGTCCATCGAAAGTATGCAACATGGGTACTCCTAAGATGAGGAATAAAATTTTGCATCCAACGAGTACTCCTGCTCGAAATTTGAGTAAAAAAATTGGGAGATAAGTTGAAATACGAGTTGAACAAATAGTTTTATTATTTTTTAATTTTTTTACCCTTTTACTTAAAAACTGGTGAATCATCCCCCATGGTTGACATCATCATCTTGAATCCTATTGGTATTACAAAGTTTATTTTGGTTTTACATTTTTCTTAGGAGGCCCATTTTAGACCTCAAAATTCCCCTAATGGATTTAACTAAGGGGTACTCTCTTCATTTTTCTTTTTAATCTCTTCAGGTGGAGATGGTGGATGGTTATCTGGGAGCACTCTCTGAGACCTAAGGTTAATCTCTTGTATCTCCATAGCATAGGCATGGTAATATGTCTCTTTATTGTATACCTATTTTGCATGTTTGTTATTCGGGTTCATATTGGGTTGAGCAGGAATATGAGGTTCCTTAGATTGAGAAGGATGAGTGAGTTGTGGTTGAGGTTAGGGTGGAGGTAGTAAAGCAGGAGTTTTGTTAGGATGAGGCCTCCAACCTTGTGATGGGTTGCTCCATTGAGGGTTTTGGAAAGGATATTTCTTAAAAGGATGGTTGACAGGTTAAGGAGGATTTTGAGGAGCATAAGGCCAAGAAGGAGGTGTGGGCCATGATGGATGAGTGGAAGAGTAACAAGGCTCCAAAGGTGCACTTTTATTTGAATTTTAATAAGAATAAGGTGCACCTTGAATGCCTTGTTGGTATGGTCGAGGTCCTTGAGGCTTCCTTTGATTGATGAAGAAAAATTACCCTAGACCACCTTCCATCCATTGTTATATATATTTTAGGCCTAGTAAGGAAGGGAATTTGTCTTTTGCATGGTTTTCCTCACAAAATGAGAAAAATTCTATGACATTCATTGGGCATTCATTCCTAGGGTGTCTCTTAGTGCATCTAGGGAAAAATATGACTAGGGCTCTCTATGCCTCCTTTTTTTTCCTATTGATCTGCATGGTATCCATTTTCAATACAAAGGTATGCAACATTTCACTCTTGAAATCCTCGAAGATGTTCCCTATCTCATTTTTTATGGATGAGGTGGATGAGGAGGTATTGACCAAGCCTTGGTTACTTCTACCCTTCTTCTCGGCTGCACTAGAGTGGAATTTAATTTTTTTTTTTATGTTGTCATAGGAAAATTGATAGATATCACCTCTAAATAGCATGTCGAGGGTATCCAACACTTCCTCCCTAATCCCCCATGTTAGTGTTAGTATTTCCATCCCGCCATCAGTGATAAAAAATTCTCTTTTCATATCATATTAGGGTCCCACTCTGAAATTTTTGTCATTCCATTAGGTCATCTTGAAAAAATTTGGTCACTAGAGATATCCCTAGTTCAAAACCTCACTCTACTCAAAATTTTCATTACTTGTTGGCTCATTTCATTACCTTGCTGACTGTACATCATCCGTAAAGTCAATGTCATCATGCCATCACACCAGTCATGTCATTATGAAATCTAGTCTTTTAAGGTTTCATTAGGTATTTTAGGGTTTTTCAAGGTTTCATTGGGTCATTAGTGTTTCCAAGGTCCAATAAAACTTCATTTCCACTGCATAAGACTAGTAAGTAAAGGGTGATCAAATAACATGTCTTGACCATATGAAGATAATTTGTAAAGAATAAATTATTGTTCTAGCATGTAATTTTGGTTTTAAGATGTAATTTTTAAATTTTCACTATGTAACCTTATGTCATTCAAAATGTAGTAAGTTCATGATTCCCAAGCTACTAACTTAGAGTTCCAACCTGCCAAAAGGCATCAGTGTTCCTAAACACTTCCCATCACTCATATCCCTCAAAATTATCATTCTCCACAAGCACTAAACCCTAATTTCCTCTCCCATCGAGCTAGGGTTTTCTATGGAATTAGAAAAATATGAATAGAGGATACATAAGGGAGGTCATATCATAAATTATGAGGCCATTCCAACTCATAAAAATCATGTCTCCATCATTTTTCAAGAAGTCATTCCAAGGGACAAATCATTTGCCACACATAGGTTCATGTTTTCTTCAAACTATGTTTATGACCAAATGGTGATCAATTTTACAGATGTGAAAGAGGTTTTTGTCAATCATATGTCAAGGAAAAAAAAAATCCTTCCGTATTTACACATGTGTCATTATTTTGGAGAAATTTCAAACATATAGTTTCTACAAGAGAGTTGCTACACTTCTGGAGTAGTCGTGGGAAAATACATTTTTCTCCCTGATGGAGTGTCTAAATGACTTGCTTGATAAGTCAAATGATAGATATATAGATATATATTTCCAATGATCTATCAAGAGCTCAATTTAGAGTTTGGGAAGGCCTTCCAAAGTGGCCTACAAGGAGCCGCTGCGCTCTTGGCTTTCTAGCACTACGCTCCTGACCAGTCTTGGGAGATTCAAGTTTTGGAGGGATAAAACTCATCATTTTTGGAAACCAAGTACATTTTTGGAAACAAGACTAGAAGAGATTTATAATGAGATATTATTAGCTCAATTTGAAGTTCAGGAAGGCCTCCAAAAGTGGACTATAAGTTGGAACTGCGCTCCTGGCTTTCTGGCACTATGCTCCTGACACGGGTGCTGCGATCCTGACCAGTCTTGGGAGAATGACGTTTTATAGGGTCAACCCTTAACCATTTTGGAAACTAGGCATAGATCTAGAAACTATACAAGACAGGGTTTCCAATGGGCTATCCTAAGCTCAATTTGGACACCTGGAACCCCCTCAAAAGTGACATTGAAGATGGTTTTGTGCATAGGACAATGGCGCTATGCATAGGACACATTTTCTTAGTTTGCTGATATTTTTCAATTTTCTCAATTTTTTCAGTTTAACCATGGTTAATGGATTTTTAACAATGTAAATCATGAATGTAAAATTAATCATGATGTGGTTGACTTACCACGTAAATAAATTAGGTGAAATTTTTTGATGGCATGTAATGAATCAGTTTGCAAAAAGTGAGGGATGAGTCAGTTTGACCTTCCTACACTCTAGGTATTCAGCTCAGTTTTTGGTGGAACACCTCCTCAAATTAGGAATTTGAGCCCTGAGGTTGGGATAGGTTGTTTCTGGTTTATATCTTGTACTTTTTTACTCATTTCAGAGGTTGGATTTTGTTGGATGTTGTTGCATTGATCAGAGACTCTAGTGTAATTAGTATTTGGCAGGAAATTGACGTAAAGGTTGCAGCTATTTATTTGGGATACCTGTGGTATGGAAATTTATCATTTTTTTTCTTATGTCTCATTATTTATGAATGTTTTGTTCCACGGCCCATTTTTTTTCTATGATATGCTGGTTTTCAATTTGATAAGCATAATACATCTCTCATGCTCTTTATTTGGGGAAACCTTCATAGTTTGTTCATATTCTTCAGTTTAGAAAGAATTCACGCTCAGCCTTGCTCTTTCTAGCTCCTCACCTTTCTGATCCATACCACTCAAGAAACCCTAAAGTGTTAGGTTTTCTACCTATCTTGCCCCATTGAATATCTGCAACCCTAATACTATTTTGCCTGGCCTAGTCTCTTTGACCTAATCCTCATCTAGCAACCCAATTCAAACAACAAACCCCTTTAATTATACCTAGCCTAAAACCCTAATTCACCTAGCTCTTTTGGCTATGATTTGTGGAGAGAGTCCTCTCCAGCTTGGTAGGGCTAGCTACCAAGCTAAAATATTGGTCTGTGGTTAACTCTGTTGGGATTTCTTCTTCAGCCTTAGAGATATGGTGGAGTGATAACATACTAGCACCATAGTCGGGTAGGCGAAAAGATAAATCTTACCTAGGAAAGAACGACAAAGATCAGATCTAATTGCTGATGGTGGATAATTATTAGGAACACGAGGGCTACAATCATCTACCTAGAAACTGCAAATAATTTTTGAAATCAAATCCAAAGACTCCACTAGAGGATGAACCTTGCCAAGAAATATGAAAGGACAACATGGGAAGATCAAGTATTCAACTTGGAATTTCCTTCAAGACATCATGTTCTTTATCATGAAATATTTTTTTTGTTTTGCTAAGAATGTACAATTTTTTTTCCAAAGTATATTATCTCTAAGAAAATATCACGAAAATCCATTAGATTCATTTCCTTTGAAGGTTGTAAATAAAAATTCCCCGTATTCCTTTGATCTTGGTCTGGACCCTTTTTCTGAATCATATGATTACCATCTTCAAATTGATGAACCTCAAGAGATCAAGGCTGATCCTACAGCTTCTGTATATACTCCTAGACCTTGTAAAATTCTAGATAGATACAAACGACTCATGTTACCTCCTATACTCCATTCTTTCCCTGAAATTCATTACCTATATCTGCCAAGGTTTGATGGTGAATGTGACAACATCACTGGTGAGAGACATATGCAGAATTTTAAGATTTTCCTAGACCTTTTTGAAGTTGATGAAGGGAATGTTAGTATTAGGATTTTTTCTCTTTCTTTGCAAGGCAAATCAAAGAGTTGGTTCAAAAACATGCATGTTGCGAGCATCTTAGATTTCTCGTATTTTGTCAAAATTTTCTTCGACAAGTGGGAGGTCAAAGAAAACCATTTCCTGATCCTAGAAGAGTATGACCAGCTGAAAAGACAACTAGGGGAGATAGTACAACAATTTAATGCGAGATTCAATCAAGTCTATTGTTCGATACCTACTAATATAGGACCTCCTCCTATTTCAGGCCTCTTACATTACCCAGATGCCTTTGATACGGAAATTGATTTTCAACTAAGAGAAAGGAACCTTGTAACACTTGAAGAGATGTAGAATAATGCAATAAATGTAGAGGCTAATATACTGATCAGAAGGGACAGGCTGAAGGAAGAAGAGAGGGAAAACATTGTAGAGCACCTGACATCTTTAGAGGTAAAAATCGACATTTTGGTAAGTACAGTAGAGGAAATGATGCAAAATATCACCATGAGAGATGGATTTTCCGTTCAAGATCACCATGACCCACTTATTGTAGAAAAAGAAGAGGTTGTTGGCCCTAAACACTTTCCTGCTAATCCCAGCTACCATAGATCAGAAAATGGATTTGTAGATCAACCTGAGGAGAAACATTCTGCCGATCTATTGTGTATGTTTGATGACATTCCTTCTTTTGATGATTTTCCTAAGTATGATCAGTATGACAAAAATTATGTTCTCCAAGCAGAATCTAATCTTGTGGACCAATCAACATTTGGTTTGTGGGATGAGGAAGCTTAGTTTCAGCAGCTTGAATACAATGATCAACTGATTCACATTAGCTATGGAAGTGAGGAGGAAAGTGCATAGCATTTGGAAGTAAGTGAAGGATATATGCCTCTTTTTTTTACTTTGTTTCAGTTCATCAGAGACAAATTTCATGCAATCATAAATCAGAAGTCACTAAGTTTTCATCTTGAAAATCAAGAGGGCATGAAATCCTTGATCAATACTCCTCAACTCTATATTTGTAGCCACCAAATTCCATTGAATTTCGAATTGAAGATGAAGGCCTGGAAGTTGAAACATATGATCAAATGATGCAAGATTATTTTGTACCGTTATGTTTTGAAGCATTTCATTTTTTAAAGGAAAATTTTCATAATGTATCTAAAGCAAAGGATTAGCAGCATGTATAAAGTCATGCAGCCTTATTAGAACTAATGGAAAATAGGTTGCAATAGTCTTTTCAAGTTTTTCATGACCTTATAGCTGATGTGTTGGATGATATCTGTAGTAAAATTCCTTCTCCATTAGCTAACTGTGAGCCTGAAAAGAGTGTTTATATAAACTTGATCTGACGACTGGTTTCTTTTTCATTTTCAACTGGAGTCTCATTACAAAGCTCATCCGAACATTTTCAGCCATATCAAGAAATTAAGGGTAAAGATGAAAGTTCATATTCATGTCATGAATACTGCCTAGAATATAGTAGTAACGTATTAGATGGGTTGGAAATCAATATGCATTCCTATTAAGATCCTTTTGCATCATTCTTGAAGTCAGTTGGTGGGCTCATGCTTTGAAATTTCACTATTCAATCTGTTGACAAGTTTTCATGGAAGTTTCCTTTCAGTAGTTCTCTCTTATTGCTCATAAGCAAGCACTTGCAGAGAATTCAACTATCAACCAAAATGATGACATGGTTGCATTGGTTGTTACATTTCACTTGATTAGGCGATGAATGGATTAGGTAGAGTAGGTTTTCTTGAATAAGTTCAATTATGATCATCTTTTTTAGTTAGTTTTCAGTAAATTTTGAGTTATTCTTGACTCAGTCTTGTGTCAGTTTATTAAGTCAAGTTTTCAGTATTCAATTAGTATTTAGCTTTTGACTCCATGCCCAATGAATAGGCACTTGGTCTACAGTGTTCTTGGCACCTCCAAGGAGCTACCATCCCTAGCTAGAGCTAATGCTAGTGTCAGTATTTTCATCCTACCATTGGTGATCAAAAATTCTCTTTTCATATCATATTAGGGCCCCATTTTGAATTTTTTGTCATTCAATTAGGTCATCATGCAAAAATTTGGTCATTGGATGTAGCCCTAGTTCAAAACCTCACTCTATTAAGAAATTTCATTACTTGCTGGCTCATTTCATTACTTGGCTGACTGCAGATCATCCATAAATTCAATTTCATCATGTCATCACATCAGTCATATCATTATGAAATCCAATCTTTCAAGGTTTCATTAGGTCTTTTAGGGGTTTTCAAGGTTTCACTAGGTCATTAGGGTTTCCAAGGTCTAATAAAACTTCATTTCCACTACATAATACCAACAAGTAAATGGTGATCAAATAACATCTATTCACCATATGAAGATTATTTGTAAAGAAAAAATTCTTGTTTCAGCATGTAATTTTGGTTTTAAGATGTAAATTTTAAATTTTCACTATGTAATTTTATGTCATTCAAAATGTAATATGTTCATGATTCCCAAGCTGCTAACTTAGATTTTCAACATGCCAAAAGGCATCATTGTTCCTAAACACTTCCCATCACTACTATCCCTCAAAATCATCATTTTCCACAAGCACTAAACCCTAATTTCTTCTCCCATTGAGCTAGGGTTTGCTATAAAATCATAGACATATGAGTAGAGGAGACATAAGGGAGGTCATATAAGCAAGTATGAGGCCATTCCAACTCATAAACATCATGTCTCCATTGATAATTTGGAGGGCTAGAGGTTAATACCAATTCTCTTCTTGATAATTACTTGTGAGCTTTCTTGAGTTACTTATGTCTTCTCTTATTTTAGCTTAGTTAAACTTTCATCAAGTCAATTATAAAAATGCACAAGACACAGAATTTAGGCTCCTAGAGTGAGGGAAAAAACTCTCCCTCTTGGAGAGGAAAACCCACAAAGAATTCTTCTTATAGATCTTCAAATGACAAGTACCATGACCTAGACTTAGACCCTTGACCTATATATGCTTCCAAGACCTTGGCTTAGCTTCTTAATTTTTTATTCTTCTTTTCACCGATTCGCTTAGTTCTGCATCAGCAGTATAGACCTTGACCTTCACCTTCTATATGCCTATATTTGATTTGCTTGAAATGTAGTTAGGAAGGTAAATCTCATATTTACCTTCCTCACTTTCTCCCACCTTATGGTCTTCCTTTCTTCTTGCACTTACTGTCTTAGCTTCTTCCTTCAAACAAACTGTCCTCAAATTTATTTTTCTAGACCATCTTCCTAGTTACAGAATCACATCTATACCTTATACATATCTTCTAAAATCTACACTATATACTATCCTTTTATCTGCATTCATGTTTTAGCAAAATCCGCATTCAAGTTTTAGTGATGTCCGCATTCATATCTTGCACCTCTGTTTTAGATCCACACCTTTTATTGTTTCTTATCTACACTTATATGCTTCCTATATCCACATTTATTGGTTTTCCTTCATGCACTTTTTCATGTTCAGATGCTGCCCTAATTCACTATCGTGTCCGCACATATTGACTGTGATAGATCCGCAATCTTTTACTAAGATTTATCCGCAGTGTAATCTTGTATATTTCTGCATTCAATTTAGTGTTATCTGCAATCCTGGCTTCTCCAAATGATCCATAGTATAGGTTAATATATAGTGATATATTCTCATATTTTTAGGCCGACCTTCCAAATGTAATTTAGGCTGACTTCACCATAGCATGTAGGCCGACATGACTTGTAATTTCTTCAACATGTCAAGAGGTGTTTCTTCACTTGCTTTTCATAGTTGCATTGAGTACTGTTGTAAGCTTCTTCCATAAGGTCTTGGAGCATATCAAAAAACTAGATCTGACACTTAACTCAAACCTACTAGAAATCAAGAAGAAGTCCATATACTTAATAAATTATGCTCATGAAACCCATGAAGAAAATACAATAATAATATATATTATTTTAACTTCTTCTTTTTCATAATTACATAATTACATAGTCAACATGAAGACCGACCTAGTTACACTATTAAACACTCACTCTTAACTAGGGATGTATTCATACATGTACATGGGCACTTTCAAACTGAAGAATCTCATAAGAAGAATCGGATTGGTAATCGCATATGTATAACATCATATCAACCAACATTGTCCTAGTGCAAGGCCTTGACTAACAACCCCATCTCTCAATGAGGCAATGGGCTACAATTCTTGCGAGCCACATGACTTATAGACACCATCGTCATTTTCTCTCCATGGTACATACTCCACCTGGTTGTTCCCAAAGTATGAACTTCATGGACTATTCTTCTCTTCGGTATATAGCCCTCAAATAATATTGGTCCCTGACTACTCTTATCTTGAATGCCCTAACAAATTCTCAAAGAGTATCGAATGCCAGATGATTACCCAATCCTCGATTCTATCTTCCCAAGTGAAGACCAGAATGATGTGTCTACCTCTCCATATCAACCAAGGAGGACCTATTCCACAAGGGAATGTACACATTCCTATACAAGGAATGTACCTAAGCTCATTATTAGGAATTACCAAGTTTCTTCCAATTAAGAAAATTATCACCAGGCTCCCTCTTAACCAAGGACCTCGAGAAACAATGGTGAGACACCAAGATTCTCATGAAGAATTCTTGTCCTTGATGTCATGGATTTTGATATTGAGGAATATTTAACTTTTAGCTTCATAGGGCACAGATCATCCATCACTTTCATCTGCGAGTCATGTCAGCTATCAGAAAGTGATTCATCAGACTTATTTATCTGGTCCAGCGTTATATCATGTTGATTTCCTTCAAATCATCTCCAAGGATCATACATCCTTGCTCATGATTAGTAGCTCTGCACAAATTCATCCAGATAAATATATACATGTGAGATTTTAGAACAAAAGTTACCTTAGTGATGATCTTTCACCATGACATATTCTTATAGGCATCAACATCCTTCATACAGATTGACACATCTCCTAATGATATGTTTTTCAAAGGGTCTTCTTCTTTACCAGACTTTCGTCAAAGTCTACATATCTTCCGAGGAGATCTCCTAGTCACATCTTCTTGGCATCTGGATGATAACTTCCTCTTGAAATGGTTGCATTTCATGATCTCTTCCTCTCTGCACATTATTCATTCTCAGGATCTTATAAATTTTTCCAATTTATTATTTATGTACAACCACCTCACATTCTATGACGACATATTATGTTGGTTTCATTTGTCAATGCACTGAGAGGCCCTTCTTCATAGATCATACTTCTAAATTTGGAAGTATGTTACCTGCGACATTATGACATGACTTCAAAACATCCTGTATCAACATATATATATACATGGACCTCATACCTATTCCCTTGAGTCATCATGTAGAAATTTCTCTAGAATGAAGAGCTTCATTCCTTTGACTTGCTCCATCAATATGTCATTACCTCCTGAATTTTGTTTCCATGATGACCCTTGATCTTGATGACTAATTTAATTTAGTAATTTTATCGGAGAGGTTTTTTTGAAGTTGTTTCATCTAGGGCTCCTTCCATGCTTCCATCGAGATAATTCTTAATGTACATTTCTTCCTATCATACTATTTTGCAGCCAATTAGAGATCACTTAAAGAGAAATATGATCTCAATCATAATAGAGATATGTTGATTCCTCCTTCTTAGAACTTTTAGCATCAGGTTCTTCTCCTTGATTAGTGACATGGGCTTCTTCCTTTTTCCTCTTGTCCTTTCCAAATTTAGGACAATGTCCTTTATAATGCCCAAGCTCATTACATCCAAAGCATCGTACGTTGTCCATATTTCTTCTTTTATTCTGAGGGCCAAATTTTTTGAATCTTCATTTCTTCCTGTATGAGGCTGCAAAGTCATGATTCTCTTCACTTGGTCTTGTATCATCTTTTGCCTTTAGTCTTGTTTCCTCTATTTTACATAGAGACCATAAATCATGGAATGGGGTGGCTTCTTTATTCCCATACAGACTAGAAGTGAAGTTTCCCCATTCCTTTCGTAGAGCATTCAGCACCACCATAGTCATCTCAATGTCAGACATTACTTCTCCTAGTTTGTGCAGTTGATCTCTTATTTCAGAAATCCTCATAAAGTATGGGGTGATTCCATCTTCCCTTGATAATTTAATTTTGTATAGTTATTTTCTTAGAGAGATTGCTTCTCCTGTAGTACTCATAGAGAACATCTCCACAAATTTCTCATATATTTTTTTTTAAGTCTTTAGTTTTGATACCTAGGCAATGATAGAGTCTTTAATGCATTCTATGAGAATCCTCTGGGCTCTAATTTCTCCCTTCATGTACTTGGAATGGGCTAGAGCATCTTCTTTTGGGGGTTGAACAAGATATCCTTCGATGTCATCCATTACTTCATCTTCAATTAGATTCAAGTATATCCTCTTCTTCCATGCACTAAAGTTTGATGACCCAACTAGTGTATTGCTTTCTTTATAATAAGGCATCTTGACAAACAGTGTCATGAATACTTACTTGAGTGGATTTTCTTGCAGCTTTCTTAATCATGATTGAAAATGAAGTCAAGGGTTTCCTTTAAGATAGGAGCTTCTTCAATGTTGGTGTACTTGAACCCTTGATTATAAAGAATATCTTCAGCATTTGCGGTTCTCTTCAAATAATGTCTTGAGTGAAAATATTTGTTGACAAAGATTATTTTCTTGAATGAGTTGATCTTTTGTATGAGATAGGAGATCTTACTTGAAGTAGCTAGATAGTCTTCCTTGCAAACTGATTTGACTTTCCGTTTCAAACTTTGATCTTTGCTTATTTGAGTGTCTTTGTTGACAGGAAGTCCTTGTGTTCAGCACCTTAGCTCAGATACCATGTTGATAATTTGGAGGGCTATAGGTTAATACAAATTCTCTTCTTGATAATAACTTGTGAGCTTTCTTGAGTTACTTATGTCTTCTCTTCTTTTAGCTTAGTTAATCTTTCATCAAGTCAATTATGAAAATGCACAAGACACAGAAGTTAGGCTCCTAGAGCTAGGGAAAAATCTCTCCCTCTTGGAGAGGAAAACCCACAAAGAATTCTTGTTATAGATATTCAAATGACAAGTACCATGACCTAGACTCAAACCCTTGACCTAGATATGCTTCCAAGACCTTGATTCAGCTTCTTCAATTTTGATTCTTCTTTTCACCAATTTCATTAGTTATGCATCAATACTATATACCTTGACCTTCACCTTGTATATGCTTGCAATTGATTTGCATGAACTGTAGTTAGGAAGGTAAATCTCAGATTTACCTTCCTCACTTTATCCCACCTTAAGGTCTGCCTTTCATCTTGCACTTACTATCTTAGTTTCTTCCTTCAAACAAATTGTCCTCAACTTTCTTTTTCCAGACCTTATTCCTTATTCTGGAATCAAATTTATATCTTATACATATCTTCTAAAATCCACACTGTATACTATCATTTTATCTGCATTCATGTTTCAAAAAAATCCGCATTCAAGTTTCGGTGATGTCTTCATTCATATCCTGCACCTTTGTTTTAGATCCACACCTTTTACTATTTCTTATCTGCACTTATATGCTTCCTATATCTACATTTATTGGCTACCCTTCGTGCACTTGATCGTGTTCATATGGTGCCCTAATTCACTGTCTTGTCCGCACTTATTGACTGTGATATATCCGCAATATTTTACAGAGATTTGTCTACAGTGTAATATTTTATATGTCCACATTCAATTCAGTGCTATCCACAATCCTTACTTCTCGAAACGATCTGTAGTCTAGGTTAATATACAATGATCTATTCTCATCTTTTTAGGCCGACTTTACCACAACATGTAGGCCGACATGACTTGTAATTTCTTCAACATTTCAAGAGGTCTTTCTTCACTTATATTTCATTGTTGCATTGAGTATTGTTGTAAGATTCTTCCATAAGGTCTTGGAGCATATAAAAAAACTAAATCTGACACTAAAATAAAACCTAATGGACATTAAGAAGAAGTCTATCTACTTAATAAATTATGCTCATGAAACCTGTGAAGAAAATACAACAATAATATATATTATTTTGACTTCTTCTTTTTCATAATTACATAATTACATATTCAACATGAAGACCGACCTAGTTACACTTTTCAACAGTCTCCATCATTTTTCAAGAATTCATTCCAAGGGACAAATCATTTGCCACACATAGGGCTAGTTTTTCTTCAAAATATTTTTCTGACCAAATGGCGATGAATTTTTAAAACATGAAAGATTTTTTTTTCCATAATAGGTAAAGGAAGAAAAAACTCCTTCTATTTTTACACAGGTGTCATGGTTTTGAAGAAATGTCAAAAATATTTTTTCTACAAGAGAGTTGCTGCACTTATGGAATAATCTTTGGAAAATACAATTTTCTCCTTGATGGAGTGTCCAAATGACATCCTTGATACGTCAAATGATAAATATACATAGAGATATTTCCAATGAGCTATCATGAGCTCAATTTGGAGTTTGGTAAGGCCTCCAAAAGTGGTCTGCAAGGAGGAATTATACTCCTATATTTCTCGCACTACACTCCTTACCAGTCTTGCGAGCTTCAACTTTTGGAGGGCTAAAACTCATAATTTTTTGAAAACAAGTACATTTTGTGAAGATATACTGAAATATTTTTCCAATGATCTATCATGATCTCAATTTGGAGTTCAAGAAGGCCTCCAAAAGTGTTCTGAAAGTTGGTGCCGCACTCGTGGGCTTGGCACTGTGCTCCTGGATTTCTGGCGTTGTGCTCCTGAATAGTCTTGGGAGAATGAAGTTTTCGAGGGTCAAAATTTGACCGTTTTAGAAACTTGGCATATATCTGGAAACTAGATAGGAAAGGGTTTCCAATGAGCTATCATGAGCTCAATTTAGACACATGGAACCCCCTCAAACATGAAGCTAAAAATGGGTTTGCGCGTAGGACAGTGGCGCTGTGCATAGGACACATTTTCTCAGTTTGCTGATATTTTTCAATTTTCTCAATTTTTTTAGCTTGACCATGGTCAATGGGATTTTTACCAATGTAAATCATGAATTTAAAATTAATAATGATGTGTTTGAATTACCTAGGGGTAAATATATTAGGTGAAAAGTTTTGATGACATCTAATGAATCAGTTTACAAAAAGTGAGGGATGAGTCAGTTTGACCTCCCTATACTCTAGGTATTCAACTTAGTTTTTGGTGGAACACCTCCCCAAATTAGGAATTCGAGCCCTGAGGTTGGGAGAGGTTGTTTTTGGTCTATATATTTTACTTTTTGACTCATTTCAGAGGTTTTATTTTGTTGGATGTTGTTGCATTGATCAGAGACTCTAGTGTAATCAGTATTTGGCAGGAAATTAATGAAAAGGTTGCAGTTATTTCTTTGAGATACCATTGGTATGGAAATTTAGCATTTTTTTCTTATGTATCATTATGTATGAATGTTTTCTTCCATGATCCATTTCATTTCTATGATATGCTGGTTTTCAAGTTGATAAGAATAATACATCTCTCATGCTCTATATTTAGGAAAACCTTCATAATTTGTTCATCATCTTCAGTTTAGAAATAATTCATGCTTAGCCTTGCTCTTTCAAGATCCTCACCTGTGTGATCGATCCCACTCAAGAAACCTTAATTTTTTAGGTTTTCTACATACCTTTCCCCATTGAATCTCTGCAACCTTAATCCTATTTTCCCTGACCTAGTCTCTTTGACCTAATCCTCATCCAGAAACCCAATTCAAACAACAAACCCCTGTACTTATACCTAGCCTAAAAACTTAATTCATCCAATCCTTTTGGTTTTGATTTGTGGAGAGAGCCCTCTCTGGGTTGGTGGGGCTAGCTACCAAGCTAAAAGATTGGTCTGTGGTTACCTATGTTGGGATTTCTTCTTCAACCTTAGAGATCTGGTGGAGCAATAACACCCAGGAGAAGAAATAAATTGATTGATCCAAGATAAATGGTGTAGTTGGCTCTCCTGTAGTTAATTTGAACCTTTCCTCATAGTCTTCTAAATATTCATTAGGCCCTAGGGTCATCCTAAATATTTCTTCCTTGGTTTATTTGGACCTACAATAATGTATGTACTTTCTATTAAAAGATTCTTGCATCTGGGCCTAGGTAGTGATGGTACGCCTAGGCAGACCCATGAACAAGTGAAAGGTTGCATCCTTAGGGGTAGAGAGGAACAACTTCATATTTTTTTCATCTGAGGAATAGTAATAGGTCCTAAAAACAATAAAAAAATCAAACATGAAGGTATCAGGGTCTCCAGAGGTTAGGCCATGGAAGTGTGGGAGGGTAGCAGAGCTGATGTTCTTCATCTTGGACTCCCCGTTGGTTTCTATGATGGGAAATATCTCATTCTTTCTGTTCTCATCCATATCTTGTATAGGTGAAGTAGGGTCTTCTTTTTGCCCAATAATTTCTTCAAAAAAAATTCGGTGCTTGTCTAAAGGGTATTATAAGTCCCCTATATTCAGAGAGGGAATCTCACAGTCACTGAAGAACAGTAAAGGTTGAATGTGTGAGGATGTGGGGGTTTTTGGTAGCAATTTTCCTTGGTTATCCCTACTCCTACGAGGCATCAAAGGAAATTTTTTTGTGGCTTTTCTCACTTTTTAAAAATTGTATGCAAAACAAAAAGAAGAAAACAATGCTTAAGCATAAACATTCATCTACTTAGACACCTCCCCGATAACAACGCCAAAAATTGGTGAAGCCTGGTATTGCACCAAGAGTGTTGCAACTCCCAAGGGATACTCAACTCTATTTATCAACTCGAGGTTTGTACAAACTTAGAGGTGACACTGCTATATGTACAACATATTGGATTCTACTCATTCCACCCTTAGCTAGGACTTCTGATCGATAGTTCTTTAAGGCCATTCCTTCTACTGAATTAGAGTGAAAAATATCTAATTTAGATGCAATGTATAAACTACTTCTAACTAGGAAAAGTGAAATTATATCAACTTCAACTTGAAAATTCTATTGAAACAAATCAAGAATAGGAAAAAGTTAACCTACTTGTAGAAAGTAAATTACACTATATTGCAATCATATATCTAGTTATCAAACCTATTTGCAGTAAAGAACTACTTTCTCTTTCATAACCTATCAAACCATAAGTCAATATTATATATACTATTTAACTAGCTCACACTTGCATATAAATAATTGTTCTATAAATATGTGATAAAATAGTAATGATGTTTTGTTTTTGCAGCAAAGGGAAAGGAGGGGTTGGAGTGGTCTAGGAGTCTCTACTAGTCATGAAACCACAGTTGGTAGTTAATAACATCCTAACCTAAGTTAAAGTTACAACAAGGTTAAAAAATGGATGGAGAATGAGGTCCTATAGGTATGATACATTAGTCTCCTACATGAGACCTGTCTTGCTACAAGAAGCCTTGTAATGCTATAGGAAGGTTTCCAAGAAGGTTCAAGAGGTGAAGAATATGGTTGGAAGGTGTGGGAATATGAATGGAAGTGAAGGAAAATAGGTGAAATCTTACCAACTTCTCTAAACAAGATCAAAGCCCCTTGAGGGTATATTTTTCACTAGAAGAGATGCGCTTGGTGATCATGGAAAAATTAACTCATAAAACAAAATTTTGATGACAAAATTTGGAGTTTGTAAGAGGAAGTGATGGAGTCCAAGGTGGAGGTGGTGAAGGTGCATTTTCCTGCATATTGAACCAACCATGCAATCATCACCTGCATACATTTATTTATCATTGAAAAAACAAAACAACTAGTAGTGGAAAATATGAGTTGAATGGGAATTCTATCAAATTTATGCCAGAATTCTGGTTTAATCAATCATCTAACTTGTAAGCCACAATAGGAATGTGAAAAATAAGATAAATACACTAATATTCTTCCAAGAAATCATAAAGAAAATTTTTTTGGGTTGTGGTTCGAGGTCCTTCTACTCATGCTCCCATGAGAGAGATGAGGCAAAGGCTGCAATTTTGGAATTTAATGGAGTATTATTCTATTGAGATGAAAGTAACTAAAAAAAAATTTGAAACTAAAATAAAGATTCAAGTACATAAGAGGGACCTAAGCCACTGGGTTGGGCCCAAACCCAAGAGCCTCAACCCTCTGAAACTAACTCAATAATGAATCAAATAATAACTTATCATTATCCCAAACCCAAGAGCCTCACCCCTCTAAAACTAACTCAATAATGAATCAAATAATAAATTATCATTATCATTGAATCAAGGTCTAATACATTATATAACAGTAAAAAATTAGCAATGCTTGAGCTCAATAACTACCTAGCTGGAATCAAAATTCGAATTGTAATGATATATTCTACAAATTTATTTATACAAGAAGGTGGATACCAAAAACTCCCTATAAAATAGGAATATCATCTCTTAAAACTCGAGAAGAGTGGAGCTTGGCTCCTCATGAATTTCACTTGCTTGGCTGGCAATGACCTCGAGCTTATGAGAGAGATATTGATGTGATATTGGACTGATTAAGGAAGTTGAGGACATGGAAAACCCCCTATAATCTATCCTTTTTGTCTACTTTGAGACCATACATAGAAATTGTCTCAAAAATTTCTCCATTTCCTGTAATTAAACCATATTAGGCTACATGATAGGACAAACATATTTCACCCTTCTCACTAAGAATAATATGAGAAAAAATGTAAATAAATGTGAGAAAGAGATAGTTATAAAGTTGGAGGATGGCATTATGACCATTTATAATGTACCTATTGATGAGCCTCATCAAAAAGTCTTATGGATTGTGGAGTTTCACAACTCAAGGTGACAGGTTGGAAGCTTGAGGCTTGACACTGCACAATGTGCAGTTTGGATGACTGGGGCAGAAATTGCGCAGTTTCGGAGCTCAGGGGTCAAGGCTAGGAAATGTTACTGCATAGTGCACAGTTCCAAGGGACATTTTCAAGGCTTGAGGGTTGATAGTACGCAATATCTAGTTCAGGAGGGATGAGCGAGGTTGAGTTTCTTGGAAAGGCACTTTTTCCGATTTGGCTAATTGTGGGATTAGTGAGACCAACGTGAATAGTAGGAAAACTTGAACATGATCACACACTTAGACTAGTTAATGAAACAATGTTTATCACTCAAAAAACACAATTAGAGGAATTTTGAGGTCTAAAATGGGCCTCCTAAGAAAAATTTACAAAAAAAAACTTTATAAGAACTAATAGGATTCAACATGATGATGTCAACAATGGGGGATGATTCACCATTTTCGGGGTAAAAAAGTAAAAATATTAAAAAATAATAAAATAATAAAACTAATTTTTCAACTTATTTCCCTAAGGTTTTACTCAAATTTTGAGTGGGAGTACTCATTGGATGCAAAAATTAATACGTCATCCAAGGAGTACCCATGTTGCATACTTTTGATGTACCCTGCTACACTAAAAATGAGAAATACATGAAAAAACGTGATTGCAATCATGCTTTTCATGTATTTATTATTTTTCATGTAGTAGGGTCCATAAAAGTATGGAAAATGGGTATGCCTTGGATGAGGAATAAAAATTTTCATCCAATGAGTGTTCCCACTCGAAATTTGAGTAAACGCATAGGGAGATAAGTTGAAAATACGAGTTGAAAAAATAGTTTTTTTATTTTTTCCCTCTAAACTTTGATGATGTAATCTAATATTATTTTATTATTTCCACTATTATTTTATAATTTCCTTAGGAGGCCCATTTTATACCTCATAATTCCCCTAATGGAACACCATACTTTCCTCAGTGTGACAACATTGCGACGCCTTTTCCCATGTGCGACACTAAAGGTATAATTTGCAGAAAATGACACTTGGGAGAAAATGCTTGAAACTTTGGGAATGAGTGTGATACATGTCCACATGGTAAGAATGACTCATTAGCACCAAGGTTACCCGTTGAAACATGCCAAAACTCCATTTTATACGATAAGCGACACTTCCCATGCCAAAATATGATATATTCTATATGAAGAGAAAAGTGTGAGTGGCACTTGCGATATGTGAACGACGATGAGAGTGACACATGAAAAAATAAATATAACATGAAAATGACACTAATTAAGGTGAAATCGTGTGAAATAAATAGTAAAAAACATGAAAGCGTCACTCACGAAAGCGAAGGTGTGCAAAAGAGATAGTTCGAAAAAATCACTGAAATAGAAGTACAATCACAACCAAAAGTGAGGGATTTTCAATTGAAAGCCAAAAATGACTAATTGCATAGGTTGAAAATTTCATAGACATTGTCTTCATGAATTATGCTATGCCTATTCAAGCTCATGAAAAATAATTCACTCATGAACATGCTATAGACTAAACACGTGTATGCAAGTGACTTTGAAACTTATCGAATGACTATAAAGTGACTATGGAACAAACAATCATAAGATCCACAGTAGGCTCCAAAATTGAAGTGTGTACCAAATTTTATAAGTTGTTTGTCGTCGTGAGAATAAGCTCCTACACCAAAAGGTGTGAGGTCTAATTGGGACTTCATATCGGTGATACCCCTTTTATGTTGGCAGGCTCCAACACTATTAATAATACCTATGACATATTGAATGCATCTAGGGCATACTAAATAATACCCTTAATTTGACTATATATTGGAAACTACCTCTAAAAATCACATTATTTAACCCCCTACCAATACGAACTGAGTACACCTTCGAAATTTAAGAAACCCCTACTTTCACTAGATACTATAGGTATCCATTTTTTCATTAACATTTTTTATACCCCTTTATATTTTTTTCATTAACTTTTAGCTCCATTTTTTATACTTGCCAATATAAAAACCATTTACGCCTTATTATCTCCTAAATATATTCTGTCATTTTTTCCTCAATATATATCCCCAAATATGAACACGTGGTATGGTATTTCTCCCCCATTGAATCCCCCGTGGATGCTACAAGAAAAATAGAGTAAAGAAAGCAACCGTAAACAATGGCATAAAAATTATTTTAGCCATAATGTGGCCCTATTATTTTTAAAATCATTATAATGGAACTAGTGCTTCAAAGTGCTTTCTTGGGAATATATCCATCACGGATCAAATCAAATATTGGTCGATGTGGATGCCAAATTAAGGGGCCCAAATATTGAAAAATAGTATCCATCCCACTATGATCCTATACATACTCTGAGTGTTTTATGGCTATGGAGACTACATGCTTATTAGACCCATCAAATCCACAATAGACTATATTGTTTTCATTGGAAGGGAAGTTGAACTTTCATTCTCCTCCATTCCAAGTGTGAATCCCAAGGTTGAAGAGTGTGAGGCTCTAGAAAATATTTGACGAGTTTGAAAAGAATGAAAATGAAAAAATCACTACTGAGGAGCTTGGAAATGCCCTAGAAAGGGTTGGCCTTCTCATCCCACTACCTGATATGGAATCCATGGTCAGTGACATCCTCTAGGTGGGAGGTGATGACCTTGATTTCGATGGGTTCGTTGCTCTCCAAAACTCTGTTGGAGAGAAATTCTTTAGCTATCACACCCTGATGACAAAGGGAATCATCGTGGAAGAGAAGGAGGAATTATGTGTGTTTTAGGAGGACAACAACAATTTTAAATCTGTAGAGGTGTTGAAAATAAATGCCATGAAATAGGACCAATTGAAGTCCAAGGATTATTACAACCTCATTGACTTTGTGGCTCACAAGTTGGAGGTCTCACTGTGGCTCTAGTGGTTTCATTCTCATTGCAAGAAACATAGTTTCAAGGTGAGTTCTATAGTGAATAGCCATGAAGTGCAAAAAAATGAAAGAGATTTAGCAGGGATTGCTTCAAATATGTTCTAGAAGAAGAAGTCCTACATCGATTGGTGGGCTAAGGTGAATGGGACAACCACAGTTGAAGCATTTAATCTTTTTGTTACAAACATCATCAAATTTAAGGTAAATAAACTTGTTCAAGATGAAAAAAATATGTCAAAGATGGAAATGCAAATAAACATTTTGGGTAACATGACATTATTGGTAGATAAATACACTACAACATGGAATGTAAGAAATCCACTGAACTTTTCTTTCTATGAAAAATGTTTTCCATTCAAAATATCTTCTTGTACTGAACACTTTTTAAGGGTTTTCAATATTCCCTAAGAAATTTTGATATTTGGCATTTATGTGCTTGGTAGCGCTTCTTGAAAATGACATTGTTTTTACATGAGGTATCAGAAGCTTATGTGGAACTAGATCCATTAAGGGAAGATAATTTAGGGGATAAACATAATCACCACAAGGAAACTTAACTACATAGAAAGGATAAAAGGATAAAACGTCATAGTAGAAATAAAAACATCCCTATATCTAAGGAACCTATAGAGCATGATTCTCCAAAGGGAAAACCGTGTGAGGAGAAAGTAAATCTAGTGATTTGTGAAGAAGATAAGAAAAAGGGTATGAGAAGCTCTCTCCCAACAAATTCAAGACTGAAAGAAATTGAAGAAAATTTTCAATTTTTTTTATGTTGGGAGGAAAAAAAATAAGAAAACATATCCCGCAAACATATTTAGAAAGAGCATCATCAGCCTCAAGAATTATTGGGGTTCAAATGAAAATAAATAAACATCTAAGTTGTGGGACCAAATCTAAAAATAATGAGATTGAGAACTTTGATGCTGCACTTTTATCAAATGATAGGAAACTTGAGGAATTTTTTTTGAGCCATTGCAATAATTTTTTTTTCCACATTTCTCTTTGTTGCAACATGTTAAATCAAATTTTGATATTGCAGTAGAGGATTCTTGTTCCAAAAATATAAGTTTCGCGAGTTTTGTTAATAGCAAATATAAGCCACCAGATGAGCCACCAAATGTTTACTAGACAAAATAGAAAGTAAACTATCCAGAATTCAATTTTCTAGGCCATGCACTGTCACCCTCACATTTTTCACAGAATCATTACGGGATATATCTATCCTAATTCCCTCGTTCATCATGGTTATGGGTCACCCACAAACCCAAGGTTATGTTTCAACCACAAAAAACAATTTTCATAGAAGTCCATTTTTTAGGCCACACACTATCAGTATCGTAGTTGGGTCATAAGCATTTTAGGGTATCTCTATCCTCAAATCTTCAACATGGTTTTGGGTCATACGCAAACCCTTGGTTACTGGTCAGCCATGCAAAATCATTGCCTTCAACAATACTTGGTTTTGGGTCACCCACAAACCCATGGTTATGGGTCATTTGCAAACCAAAAATTATGGGTCAACCACACAAAACCTTTCTCTTCATCGGCTCATATTCAACAAAATATTATCAGGAGGGAATTTGAGGCAATGGGGGCCATCACTTCCTAATGGGGAAGGAGTGATTCGAATGGAAAATCGCTTCTTCCCCTCCCACCATATTGTAACTTATGAAGGCTATAAATAATGAGCCTCATTTTGTAAAAGGACATATAGGTCTACACAATGTAGATGTAACAAAGTTTTCTTTTTCATTTAATAAATAATTAGGTTTTATCTTGTTCTCTCTTTTCATATTTTTTTGGGATATATTTAGTTCATGCATTTTTTTATTCAGTGTAATGGTGCTAGGTTATCTCCCCCGCTTTAAGTGTTCTTCCTTCTGGATCTAACCTCTAGGATCTGGACCACAATTAGCTACTTAACTAGGGAGATTAATTTTTACATCCCAAGCCCCAACAATTGCATCAAGTTCTCAACATGAACAATCTTATAAGTAGATTGTCAAGGTTCTCATGATGTAGTCTACAACACCAAAAATCCTTAGAAACCTAGTGGGAAAAAGAAAAAGATAGCAAGAAAAAGAAAAATAAAAAACAAAAGGATAACTCTAAACCTGCTTAAGAAACTACTCAAAACAAACCCAACTAGGGTAGGGGCACAAATAAGAGACTTCATAAGGTTAATTTTCCTTATAATATTTGTCAAGGAGATCATATGACTCATGAGTGCCTATATTTTTGGCACAATGGTGGCTTTGGGCACATGATTTTCATTTCCCATGGTTTTTTTCTCGTGGATTGCATGTAATGAAGCCTTTAAAAGGATTGGGAATACTTCATTGTAATGTGCCAAGGATATGAGCAATGAAGGGTCACTTGGCTAGCTTGGCCAAATTTTGGACAAGAGACTAGTAGAAAATTTTGTAACATGATATCATATATAGATTAACCTGGACTCTCCAAAGATGTTGGCTCTATATAGATTGTCAGGACAGTCATTTGAAAACTGTTGTAGTGTTGGTAGTTTCATAAGGAGTAGATGCACCTACATAGTGAATGCATCGAAGATCTACTATTCCTAAAGCTATGAGGAGAATAATTTTGTGAATTATTGTAGCAATGGTTGATAAATATTTTTTAAGATGCCAGAAAATGAAGATTCCACCCTCACTAGTGAATTTTTTCATGATAGTTGGTGGAAACACCAACGGGAACATATTACCAGGTAATATATGCTAAGGACAGACACCAAGTGTTTGACATAATGTTTTAATGAGATTACTTATCATGGATTCACATAATGTGGTTGTAGATGGGTGAGGAAATCGTCAGGCTTGAAAAATAAAGAAGATGAAAACATAAGTATTAGGATAGCAATAATAATTCAAAAAAATGTAATGGAGTAAAAAAAAAATCAATTACATTTAAATGGGCATACGATTGTAAGAGATAGTAGGGCATGCATATTCATGAGAAATTACTAGTAAACTCTAGAGTTAGACCTAGGTGATAGGGGGCATGTCTAATTACCAAATATCCTAGTTATAAACTTTGAAGGAGGTAGGGCCTAGAGTTGAGCATTGATGGCTCACTTGGCCAATTTCAGTAATGTTGGTCAAGGGAAACTTGTTTTGGTGGAAGAGTGAATGTTTCTTGGTTAAAATAAGGTGGTTTTGGTCACACGTTTTTTTTCATGTGGATTGCATGTAATGAAGCCTTTAAAAGTGTTGGGAATAATTCATTATAATGTGTTAGGGATGTGAGCGGTGAAGGATCACTTGGCTTGGTCGGATTTGACTGATTTTGGGCAAGGGACACTAATAGAAAATTTTGTTAGTTGGTTTTTACCCCGGATTGGGGTGTTCTAGGATAAGAATTGTGTTTATGTGTGTTTTTTCTTGCTTGTAAATTTCTCTCTCTTAGTTTATTTCTCTTAAAAAAATTTAGCAATGCCTTCAATATAGAGAAATGGATTCGATTAGATTGAAATCCATGAATGGAATAATCTAATTAAATACCAAGTTCAATAGCTATAGTGGAAATTTTTTTGATGCAAGTACACCTTAATAATCAAGAGATTCATGGCCATAGATTTCTATCATTAATCATCAAAATGAATCCGATTCACTAGGAACTACCATAATAGGCATGCAAGGGATTTGTATTGTTGAAGAGACAAACAACATGTTCAATTGAAATATATAATAGACACAACAAATGAGGATTTATTATCCCCATCTTAAGGATGAAAATTTACTCATATGGGAAATTGCGTTATGTGACTATTTATTGTAATTATGATCCATTTTTTGGATGTTGCATAAAGTAAGAAGTTGTATATTGTAGTAATAAACTAAAATAAGGGGGTAATTATAAGGTTTTAAAATCATTGGTTCCACATATTGTAGAATTTATGATGCATAATTCTTTGCATGCTACATAATTCTCCATAAATTGTAAAGTGAATGATGAAAATCTGGACCAACTCCTAAATAGGTGAGAGATGGTTTTAGCTCATTGAAGGATTGTTTATAAACTAATTTTATTTATTTAATTTTCATAAATAAAATTGTTGAAAAAAAACTTAATTTGTTCCCAAATTTCCTCTAGATTTTGAGGTAATTTGTTTATATAAACTCTCTATAAAAAAGAAAGCATATTAAATAAAAATGGAGTGGTAAAATAAGTTTGGTTATTTACTTTGAAATAATAATACAATACCCATTCTTCATTCCATATTATGTTAATGAATTAATGAGACCATGGAGGTATCCTTTGAATGCAACCAGGATGGGCCTTAATTTTTGGATAAAGATGAGAGTTCGAAAACATGTTAGATTAAGAGTATAATAAATGGTTCATTTTAGCTCATTTCTTTCCATGTTGCAAAAGTAGTCCATATTTTAATATTTCTTGTTGATAGATGTATATAACATATGCTATGAATAGCTGTAAATTGATAGATTTATGTATATTTCATTCTTATATTAATGGTGTGAATTTGTGATCATTCATTATCATCAATAATATCACTTCAATTTAATTCATTTCCATGACCAACATGCAAGAATAATATGAAATATTTAAGTGCCTACCACACTAAGAAATAAAAAAACATAATACAATATCGAGTGGTACACTCTTTCACTTAAACAACAAGTATTCATTTAAAGAAACATTTTCTACCCTTTGTTAAGAACACTAAATTTTTTCTCTCATAATAGTCAAGGGCCCCTTTTCTAAGGTTCGATCATATAATTTCCAATATTATGTTTCAATAAAAATATAGTGTCAATTCAATGATACATAAGATGGAACAACCAAAATCAAATAAAAAAGTAAATAATGAGTGTAAGGAATAAGATTATAATATATGACTTATAAAAAAATAAATGAAAAGAGAATAAATAATAATACATAATTATTATATAAATGAAAGATAAAATTACTATATTTCAAAACCCTTATCTCTTAGTCTCAAATCTTTATATAATATTAATTTCATTGGCAAGAAGGCTAAAATAATGAATAGATAAATATCATGTCAAATGACTTCAAAATAATAATTATCCCAAAATATCTAAATAATTGGGAAATTTTGCAGGAATAAGGTTTATAAAAATATGAATTCGTTGAATCCTTATAACTACTCATTAAGGGAATTCATGTAATTAATGAATTTTTTATTTTTCATCATTGAATATTTCAACATGTTGAATATGTTTTCAACTTTATAGGAACTATACTATATCATTGATTCTCCCACCCAAAATGTTAGGGAGAAAATGGTGGTGTTATTAAAATGAGGAAAAATACTTTTAAGGATATTTTTTTGAAACTTTATTAATGATAACTTTGAATATTTTTTCTCTATGGGTTTTGTTCATATCAACATGGACTTTATTGATGCATATGTCATTTATTTTGTACTTTATATTTGGCTATAAGATTCATTTAGTCCTTGTTTTCTACATCAAGGTATGGAATTGAAGACAAGAAGTCCAAATTTATCAAGGAATAAAAGGTAAAATGTGGTAGGAATAAAATTCCTCATACTCAATAACCACCTACTCCTTCTTACCAATTGACATGAAATATCTTGAATATTCGATAAGGACATACACTTGCATCATGCATTTATTATGATAATTATGAGCAGTTTATTAGTATAGGTTGTATTTATTTTTGTAATTTTAGTGTGAATTAATAAATTATTAAATTTTCTCTAAATTACAAGAACCTCCGTTCACTCTCTAGATCATGTTTGACTAACATAAATGGTCATGTAATAGTGAAATGTATAATAGTGAAATGTATTTGACTACACTTCCTGAGCAGTTAAGGAAAGAATCCATGTATATATGGTTGTAAACTTGAACATAGAAAAATCCCTTTTCATATGCCTTCAAATAATACCTGGGAAGTACAAACATATATCAAAAATCACTCTTATGCATTGTAAGCATGTCCTAAATTTCTTATGTATGTTTTCACTCATTTTTAGTGAGCTAGACACTAAAACTCATGTTATAATATATTACTATTGAAAATATAAGACACAATTTTTAAGAGAGGAGAGGTCGATATTCATTGTAACATAACACCAAACCTTGAAGATATGGCCATACAAAAATACATGATGCCTCTTGGGACGATATAATTTAGCTCACCTGAATCACAATGAGATCCCCCATGAGTATTGGAAAAGAAAGAAAGAGTGAAAATTACTATTGGAAAGAAGTGATTATGAGGGATATGGATACTTCAAAAGTGAGGTGTGTCATTACCAAGTAAATAGAAATTGGCATCTCCCATTAATTTTGCAAACCCCTACGAACCTATTAAGAAATTATATTGGATATTCATGAATCCTTCGGGCCTTAAATTAATACTACAACTGAAATGAAATTCATCATGATCCTCACCTTGATCCATCTGTACACCTAATTGTTCATGTACTTTAGTAATACTAATAGATAAAATTATCTTCCACTTGTGCTTTATTCCAAGTGATTAGATCCTTAGTCATGAGAATAAATAACTCTATAGCCATATATCTTTAGTCATGAGAACAAATAACACTATAGCCACATAGAGTTAGAATCTAAGAAATATTTTTAGAAATGGTTATGGGTATAATATTTTATGGATTTGAGATTGATCCTTTAATTCTATAGTATATCTCTAGGTGGTTTCTTTCAAATAATATTAAAGGACCACATTTTATTGCATGCCTAAAGGGAATTGATTCTAAAGGTCCCACCTACTATCTATCCTCAATATTGGATGAGATCAATTACTATTGATGAACTTGAATCTACCACATGGGTCCATGTGATAGATAAATTCATTGATTTAGTAAAATTCCAATCTATAATCATATGTCATCCCATATACAAAGCTAAGCAATCATGCCAACTATGATTTCCAACCCACCCATGTTTTTTTTCATTATATTCCTCATGAATCCTTGACATTAAAAGAAATTTTTTCTTTTTATTAGGTCCACATACCTTTTAAAGTCCTCATAATTATTTCTAAAGCCTACCAAATATCAACTCTCGACCTACACCACATGAAAATTTAGTTTGTGCCAAGTGGTAGTGGAAACAATCCTTACAATGTGTACTCATGACCTCAATTTGAGTCTTGAAACTTGTGCAACTTCATACATCATATTGAATTTTCCATTCAAAATAGTTTAAGAACCTAATACATGCTTAAAGGTTAGGCTTACACCTTGTAACATCAATCCTTTGAACTCATTCTAAACGACTACAAGATTACTATCTTCAAACTCTAATATAATTCTTTAGATTGCTAAGAGCTTTCAAATTCTAATGAATCATGACCATTAATTCAACTTATCTAAAGAGACATGAGATGTACCTATGTGTATTAACCTACTCACTGTTTACACTTTTGGCAGTCGCATTTTGTGCATCAAGCCTTTAGATGAGCTTAGTAATGCTCAAAAGTTTGATAAGTGTATAAGATTTAAAAGTGTCCATATTAATACTATGATGTCAAGAAGACATCATCTCAAGGCTAGAACTCTTAATCAATTAGAAGATGTGATGTTTATGATATCCAACCATAAGATTTTTGTCATATGGAGATATTACCTAGGACCTTAGAAGCTTTAGAGACTTCAAAACAAAGAGGTTTCTTTCATAAGACACAATGCATGAGAAAACTATGATAAAATTGTCACCTTCTTAAAAAAGACACATGAAATTGCATATTCAATTTATAGAAACCATGGCCATAATCTTGAAACATACATTCCTACATAACCTCTAAACTTTTTGCAACACAAAAAAAATCCACATACTAAAACTCTTTATAATACAGGTCTTCAATACTTACAATACTAAGTGAACGAAAGCTAAAATGATACATTTGATATATGAAATAACTCAAAATCCACACACTAAAACTCTTTATAATACATGGTCTTCAATACTTACAACACTAAGTGAACGAAACTTAAAATAATACATTTGATACATAAAATAACTCATAAACAATGACAGATCCAAATATTTAATCCCTTTGCATTCAACTTTGCAAAGATTATAAAATACCACAAATATTATAAAAATAAAAGTACTAACAACTAAAACATCAAACTTTCTCTTAACATTTTCAAACGTTTCCCACTATTTGTGGATGGCACACCCTTAAGCAACCATACTATCTACATTAACAAAAGGACGTGAGTTTCATCATGCTAATGTTGTTTGTTACATATGTTTTTTTCTTCCTTTTAATTAATATTGTTTATATAAGAGTAGATTATACTGGTTATATGAGAATAGTTATAGTTTACAAAATTAGAGGTATATAATTTTTTTTAGAATGTTTTATTTTGTTTAAGATAAGAGTATTTTAATTATTAAATGTTTTTGTTTTTTTGTGAAATTTAATGATACAATTTTCAATTAGATTGTGAATTTTAGTGGTTTAAATGTGTATTTAAAGATACAAATAGATTCAACGCTATGGTAAATCTCTCAAACAATTTATTTCTGTAAATTAAATAACAATTTATTTTTACAAATTAAATAACAGAAATCAAGAAATTTCAATAAATCTTTACAAAATGTCTAACCAAATTAATAGAAATAGACAAAAACCCAAAAATACTTAACCATTAAACTACACTTTTAAACTCCCTTGATTTTTGATAGAAAGTTAGAACAACCACTACATAAAAGTAAAAAAGTATAAATGATATAATAAGATTCCATACGTTATTGCATTTTGTTCCTGTGATAGTTTAGAATACCAGGTGTGAAATCTTCATTTTTTTTGTTTGATAAAATGTATTTGAACTTGCTTGAACCATTAAACTACACTTTTAAACTCGTTTTTTGGATTTGAACTTGCTTGAACCATTAAACTACACTTTAGA
The DNA here is from genome assembly GCA_034641835.2 of Pinus albicaulis. Lineage (NCBI taxonomy): Eukaryota > Viridiplantae > Streptophyta > Pinopsida > Pinales > Pinaceae > Pinus > Pinus albicaulis. The sequence continues at coordinate 497,247,395 of CM076578.1, read as the reverse complement.
CTCCCTTGATTTTTGGCAGAAAGTTAGACCAACCACTAAAAAAAAATATAAATGATATAATAAGATTCGATATGTTTATTGCATTTTATTCCTGTGATAGTTTAGAATACCAGGTGTGAAATCTTCATTTTTTTTGTTTCATAAAATGTATTTGAACTTGCTTGATTGGCAGTGAGAGCGGTAAGATAAAACATGAAGCAACCGTACAACCGACATGGGGTCGGTGTATTATCACACCAACCAAAGAAGTGTGGAGGAGGCGAGATGATTGGTCCTCTCATACACCTACATCTCGTCGTTTCATTTGAAAGGAACTTGACCCAAGATTTTGGAACAACTCCTTGTAGCTATGTAATTAATTGGATCCCTATCCCTAAATACATATTTATAACACCACCATTTTTTCCATTTGGCCCTGCAACTTTTTACAAACATGTGAAAACTAACCTAACGACCGCGACAACAAATGCATGAAGACAATAATGCGCAAGGAGTCGACGATGCACGTGAAATATCACATGTTTTTGGTTAACTCTTTCACTGTGAAACGAGTACCAAGGTTCAGAAACATATATCTTGGAAAAGCTGGAAAAAATAAAAAAATCCAAACAAGAGAAGAATGATTTGAACAAATGGCCATGAGAGTTGTCATGCGTGGAGAGATGGAAGCGACAAATTAGTGCAGTTTAAGACAGACATTCTGAGAGATTTTAATTGAGATTGTAGTTATAAATATGGATGTTTAGTGGGAAAAAAAATAATCTAGGGCATCTGTCAAAATCAGGCAATCTACTTCAGTGGCCTTGTCGTCTTTGTGGGATCTGATTATGTACTGGAACGTCAGAAATATTGAAAAAGATTCTCTTGATTGGTGATATAGTGATTGAATATCATTATGGTTGTTGTACCCATGTACCAACGCCCTCGTGGTGCACTAGGACTGATTTTGGTTTTCATCTCCCTGGACCGTAGTAGTACTATTTTCAAACAAGGCCATCACTGGTTATATGGCCTATCTTTGCTTTGCTCTTCCCCCTCTCTGTGCAAGCCATTTGCAGGCTTTTCTTGATTGCCTCTCAAAGCTCAAGAATTGCTATCTGCAATGGAAAAACAAGCTGAAATACCCAAATGATTTTCTTGCACTATCTTAAGGGTACAGCTGCCAGTCAGTCTCCACAGGCTTCCCAGATGCTGTGTATATATGTTTTTTTTGTGTATGCTTCAATTGAGAGCAACGGAGGAGATGAATCTACTGGAAATGAGCCGAGCAGACTGGAGTTTTAATGGAGGCCGGGGTCATGCGGATTTATAAACCGTAAGTTTCTGTAGGATCTCACTATTGTTCGTTTGACTATCAAGTGTTCGACAAAATAACCCTTTTGGGGTTTCGCCTTTTTATGGCATCTAGGTTTTATTTTCGCTTCTGTTACTGTAATTTGTATTTTCTCCATCGTGGGTACCTTTTTCATGGTGGTCACAGTGTTGGAATAAGAGATTTGAGCTCCTGTTCATTTTGGTATTTATTTCCGTAGCTTGATATGAACAAATGCAGAGAATCTGAGGCTCGTATAAAAAAATACCTATGTTGGTTATATATATATATATTCTTTCTTTCTGCTGGTACAATCCGTGTACATTGTAGTATGACTTACAGATAACTGAAGGGTTTTGCGATAAGCCCATATATTCAAAAACTGATTTTTATCTGATAGGACTAGTTTGAAATGCTCTTAATTGATTTTTATTATCTGGTTAGGTGCAGATAGATACTGAATTTATGTATATATATTAACTACTACAACTAGCTGTTATATATTATACTTTACCAATAAGCAATTTTGGAGATGAATCTTGATTTAGATTTGAAACTTCAATCCAAGTTATTTTGAAGATAAATCTTGGTTTAGATTGGAAACATCAATTTAAAACAATGAAAATAGATAACACTTTATTGATAAGTAATTTCCAAAATAAATCTTGATATAGATTCGAAATAACAATTACAAAACAATGAAAAGCGTAGATTATCAACCATTCGATAATTCTAATATTTTTAGTATTACCCAACAATGAAAACTGTGAATTATCATCCAGTTCATAATTCTAATAAAACAAAAGAAGTGATATTTTTCATTACTGTGTTGCCTTGATTGTGGTGTGTCACGGATCATTAGTATTTCTTTTTTTAATGTTTCTTTGGGGACAGATCTCCTTGGAAAACTGATCAAAGATGGTTTTTTTGATCAGACAAAATGCTATCCAATTCCCAAGTGATTATCCGAAATCACCTCTCTGACAGAACAGTTGTCGCAATTGAGTTGAGCCAAAGGTAGATAATCGTCTTCTTCATCACACATGGCAACGATCTCAGAACCTGCAAAAATAACTCGTCAGCAGACAGTATGAATAGGGTTCATATCGGGAACTGGATCTTAGGGTTTCTGGATCATCATCGTTGCTTGCCATGAAAGGTGCGCTGGAGATAATGGGTATCAATCATCAAGCTGACTTTCAGATCTCAAGACACGCGCCAGTGCTGTTTTCTGATAAACGAATGAAATTAGAGGAGTCCAGGCAGTTTTTGGTGTGCAACGAGGCTGGAGCTCTAAGCCCCCCAGATTGCTTTGAGGCCACCGGAGGTCAAATAGGGTGGATTTTATCAGGGAGTTCTGAACTGGGTCAGCCATCTTCGGTTGGATTATCAGCAGTAACTTGCCAAGAATCAAACATTGATGTTAATTCAATCAAAACAAGGCAGCAATCCTTGCAGTTTGCAGATACATCAGACAGACCAGACTGCACAAGGCAAGTCCAATGTATAGTCAAGAATTCTCCAAAATTGAAATCTATTGATTCCAAATTAGCATTTAGATCCCCCTCCATGGCTGCCACCCACAGAGAATGGAATGCATCGACTGATTTAAATGCAACTAGTAGCCATTACTACGAAGAACTCAGCACAGCACCCACAGATCAAGATCAAAGTTGGCCATTGCTTGGGGTCTCTATAGCCAAGGGACTGGGAAACCTAGGAGCCTGCCACGATGCCAGCTGCATGGAACAGTTACTGCTGCACTGTTCAAGTGCCCTAGAAAACAACGATGTTACATTGGCTCAGCAAATAATGTGGGTTCTGAACAATATAGCATCTGCTGAAGGAGACCCTAACCAGAGGGTCACTTCTTGTTTTCTCAGGGCACTCATAGCAAGAGCTGCAAGAATGGGTAACTCAAATATACTCAAGGCCATGGCTGCTACAACAGCCAATGGGCATGTTGGGGATACCAAGAGACTTTCAGTTATTGAGCTTGCAGGGTTTGTAGACCTTACTCCATGGCACAGATTCGGATTCTCTTCATCCAATGGGGCCATTGCAGAAGCAGTGGAAGGGTATTCAGTAGTTCATATTGTAGACTTTGGTATTGCCCATTGCATGCAATGGCCTACGTTGATTGATAGTCTGTCCAAAAGACCAGAAGGGCCTCCATACATCAGATTGACAGTTTCTTGTGCCAGACCTCCAGTTCCTCCATTGCTTAATATGTCCTACGAGGAATTGGGCACCAGGCTATCCAACTTTGCCCGGTCAAGAAACGTGCCCTTTGAGTTTAGGGCCATCCCTCCAGACCCTATTGAAGACTTCTTGGTATTGGATCAGCTTGAGCCATCAATACTGGATATAAGAGAAGGTGAAGCTTTGGTCATAAATTGTCAATTTAGATTGCACTACATACCTGATGAAACAGCAGATCAGCAAAACTCTTGTTCACCTTCATCCTGTCAACGAGATGAATTTTTAAGAATCATTAGAAGCTTTGAGCCCACAATCATGACTCTTGTTGATGAGGATTCCAATCTGACTTCAACTAGCTTAGTGTCAAGGTTAAAATCTGCTTTTAATTATCTGTGGATTCCCTTTGATGCATTAGATACTTTCCTGCCCAGGGACAGTAAGCAAAGACAGCAATATGAAAGTGATGTTGGATACAAGATAGAGAATATAATTGCATTTGAGGGTCACCAGAGGATAGAGAGGCTGGAGTCCAAAGCTAAATGGACGCAGAGAATGAGAAAGGCTTGTTTCCAAAGCATTTCTTTCAGTGAAGACACAATTGCAGAAGTGAAGGCTATGCTAGATGAGCATGCTGCTGGATGGGGTCTGAAGAAAGAAGAAGATGACTTGCTGCTCACTTGGAAAGGTCACAATGTTGTTTTTGCTACAGCTTGGGTTCCTTCCCATTTGTAACTATATTAAAGCCTGCAGGCTGCATGTATACCTTGCATTCTGCTCTCACTGTTCTTTTGTAGCTTGCATTATATATAGTAAACAGCTTCATTGTTCACTCAAAAAAATCCTATCAGCTGTGAAGATGTATACAGTAGGCAGAAGAGCTTTCTCTGCAATTTCTTCCTTGATTACAGAATAAATTAATTATTCTGAGATTGTTGCAGCATGGTGCATTAGAAAAATCATAGAATTAATGCAGCCAGCTGCAACAATGCATATCTAGGATAAAAAATATCAAGTTGAAAATATCGAAAGAGAGTCAAAGCTAGGTAGATGGTAAAGCTGGTGTATTTCATAGCTTACCTTATTAGAAGATAATTAAAATTATATAGTCTCAGTTGGATGTGGTAAAGTTGCTTTAAAAAAATTATATTAGTGTTCATATGGTCTGAGTTGGATGTTGTAAAGTAAGGGTGTTTGACATCTAATAAAACTTAAATTTCTCCTACATTTTGTACAACAAATACTGGGATATGTTATTGTTAATTTTAAGGATTTCGTTTATTCTTGTGTGGTATTTCATTGAATTTAAAGTGAAATTTAATCAGTTGAAACTAACATGCTATTTGAAATTTAATGAGATGCTTCAGATTGGTTTGAAATCATCTGTGTTCTTTAAAAATCTCATCTGCTCGTATTTACTATCCTTTATTCATTACAAGGTGAAGGATGTTCCTCGTCGACATAATGTACATTGACTGTTAGAGACGGATTAATTAAATGAAAATGAGATAATAAACAATCCAATGCATTGTGCTCTACCATTTGAAATAGTTTACTTTAGTCATATGAGCTGATTTTGGGGTTTTAATTGGGTGAAAGCTCTATTTTATTTTAACAGAAAAAACTTATAAATTTATGTATAATAATAGAAACTTGATTTTAGGTTTTTAATTGGGTGAAAGCTCTATTTTATTTTAACAGAGAAAACTTATAAATGTATGTATAATAAGAGAAACTTATAAATTTATGTATGAGTTGTACGTCAGTTATGAAGCTTAATCTCTATTATAATTTAGGTTCAAGCTTTCTATCATTTTTTAGATTTAAATTTTCTAAAATATCCATGATAACATCCAATTGATTTAAACTTTTTCGGGAAACAAAAATAATGATAACATCCCATTGATCTAAACCTTACTCTTTTAAATTTTTTCAAACATATTTTGCAATAGTTATGTTAATTGGGTTCATGAGAAAACTGTACTCCAGTAAGAGACTTCTATGGACTTTGGATTATTAAAGGAAAATTTTCACTGTAATTTCTGGAAATAGCTTCACTGAATGCAATTAGGCACCTCTGTTTAGATTTAGCAGAGGAAAAGCGAGCAATTAATGATTAAAGTCACACGCTGACAAGCTATTATGGTCACCTTCTGTACTTGAAATCGGCATCTAGATAAGAAGGACCATGTCTATGGTTCCTGTACAGGCGCAGAGGCGTGGTTCACGATGGATTAGTTGTATAAATTCTTATTGCTGCAGTTATTGTTATCGCTTTCTTTTGTCTTTCTTGGAAATATGCCGTAAAGAACTAAAACTGCCAAGCTTTTTACCATTATAGAGATTAATATTTTTAATTATTACTTGGCCTGGGAAAAAAATTATTATATTTAAAAATAATTTTGGAGAGAGATTTGTTTAATCTCTAAACTAATTTAGCGTTAATTATTATTTGAAATATGATATATTATAGTGTATTGTTAAAAAAAAAAAAGTTTTAGAGATTTCTTTTTATACAAGTCGATGAAATTCTTAACCTGATTGGCTACGTAAAAAAAAATGGTGATTCTTAGTTATATAGGGAAACCAAGTCTTAGTCAAATAAAGTTGGACCAAAACTAGGTCATAAAGTCTACTATAGATAGATATTAGGAAAAAAAATAAAAAATTGAGTTAAAGACATGAAAAGAGAGCATAGAGGTTAAGGAAGATTGTTGGTACCTGCCTCATCACATAACTCAATAGGGGTTCTTTTGAAAATAGCAGGAACCTACACCATACTCTTCCTAGATACTTTTTTTTTCTTAGTTTTGAAAAAAATTGTCTAAGTCACAAAACCTTTGATGTGCCAATAAAGCTCTTGCATTCATTGGAACTTGGTGTTCATTATTTGTGATGTTCTCACATTAGCTAGGAAATCCATTATTTTTGCATTAACTGGACCTTTGTTCAACACAACTCTCGAGGCTGGAGCTCTTTTTTCCATCTCATGGACCCTGTATATTTGCTCTGATGAAATTGTAGTATGCAATGCAATGGTCACAACAACACATCTTGCCTGACCTTGGTGCTCCGCAGAGGTGTCATAAGACATTTTCCCTTGCAGCATTAACACATGGCCATTCTAGTGTGGAGGCAGCCAAGAAACCAAACGAGTGGGAAAAGGGTCAAATATGTGAAAACAAACTAAGGGAAAGGCCAAAGTACCAAAGGAACTCGAGATAAGGAAGAGAGATACCCATTGAAATCCCCAACAAGTTGATAAAGTTTCCTTTAGAATGATGCATTATTTTCGAAGGTGGGTGGAAGCCTAGCCTCACTTTTCATACAAAATGCCTATCCCACTTACTTTCTACATTATTTCTCTTTGTTTCCTTGCCCTCATGGTTCTCCATGTAGCATGAATGTCAAAACCTTGTTCCATCACCTCACACGAATGTTGTATCGGTGGGAGTGGTATGAGAAGTTTGGCTCATGTCTTGATACCTGTCCACACCCCCTTTTCCAATCCATGTACCACCCCATGTGGAATTAAGGATTGTCATTATTATTATTATTTCATAATATTTTCAATTATAAAACTAATTTCATATTAATTAAAAAATGTAATCGACATTAGCATATAAATTTTAATATATTCAGAGTTTTATGATGATGTTGATGATGATTAATGCTCACTTACTAGAATTAGTTTTACTTATCATACTTTAAGGAAGGTAAGAAATTACTTGAGACCTTTTAGAATGTTATTGTGTTCTAAAGTATTAAGAGAAGCATTCAATATCACCATAGTTTCGATGCCATTAACACTTAATATGGGTATAAATAAGACATTCTAGGAGTGTGGTTTCATATTTACCTTTCTAAATGTCACAAAAATGACATATTTTCATTCATCTCTGTTGGGAATCACGATTGTCGTTAGACCAAAACCCGCAGGTGTTAGTCAACAATCGCATCGCCAGAGATAAGGATCCACGAAAGGCGGTTAGTCCATGTCGCGAAACACACGGGGTCGAAACACACAAAGACGTTGGTTTTTTATCGATGTCCAACAATCTCTCCCCCCAACGCAGTAGGTGTGTATCGAACTGTGTCTACGCTCTTTGATACCACTTATTTTGGGGTGCAGTGGCCAGATTAGACCAAAACCGCCGAGTGTTAATTAACGAGTATATGGAGATAAGGATCCACGAAAGGCGGTTAGTCCATGTCGCGAAACACACGGGGAGCATTGGTTTATCCAATGTCCAACAATCTCACGGTGTTTTGGGGATTGCTAAACACTAAGTTTCACAATGTATCCAGGTGAGAGTTTGTTCTTATTTTAGCAACGTAGATTTTTTTCCTGTGGTAGTCCAAACAGAGATATTTTTGATATTCTATATTAGTGTTGGCTACCTACTATTGATTAAAATTTCTTAATCAAATTGAATGTCAAGGGTTTCTCTTTGAATGCACTATATGACCTCATTAAGACAAAAAAAGTTCTAAAGTTTAAATCAGTTTCAAGATGCAGTGCTTCCTTATAAAATGCTAACCACCATGGTTTCTCCTTTGAATAATTAAAGGTCTACTAAGAAAGAGGAAAGCAAGTGTGCTCATCTTTTTGTTTGATAGATCTATGCCTTAATTGCATCTAGCACTTTACAAAATCTAAAATAAAGATCATTAACCTAAGATATTTCCAATTTCATCTAAAAACCCACGAAATTAATTCACTTACATCATTTTCATTCTATATTCCATTTATTTATTACATCCATTTTCCATTATTTTTTATCTACCCATATTATTCTATTATTCTTAATGTTTTTATATTTCTAATTTTTTTTCTCTATATTTATGAGACAAGCCATTTGATTTCTTATACTTAATTTTTTTTTACATAGTATTTCTATTTTCCTCTCATCTAACATCTTCATATTATTCTTTAGAAAAAACCATTTTATATCACCTTTACACTTTTAAAACATATTTTGGCTAATAAATAATTTCGTAGGGTATTTGTTATTTCTTTTTATAATATAACAATTTATGAAATTGTGATGATTTTACCATATTTTACTAGACACTAACAAATCTGTAAATTTTCATCCATTTTCATATTTTCAGACCACTTGGGAAAAAAAATCAAGACATGGTTTTTTCACACAGTATCTCGAGAAGGTGAATTATCCCTTGGTTCAATAGAAATCCGTGTAGAGAGGGTTGGTCAACGCCATTAGTTTTGCTTAAAAAACACAGATCAAGTCACGAGATCTGCCCATATTTTTTACATGTAATTTCTTCCACAATATGATCAAAGGAGGTTGAATTGATCTATATGCATCCTCAGAATAATTTAGTGTTGTAAACAAAGAAGATTTTTAGTAGTTAGCTTCATAATTGGATTGGTGTGTAAAAGAAATCCGATTAAGCTTGATAAGTAGCTTTTCAATTATACACTATTGAGAATATTTGTGTGAACTTAGTATTTAGAAACTTTAATCCCGAAATTCTAATTTCAACTACCATTTTAGAAATAAGCGCAGCCTTTGTGATTTTTCATTGTCCGTAGACCTTAGTGTGTAAGCTAAGGTGTGGAGGGCTCTTAGAGTCTCATCCTATGCATTTTTTTTATTTCTTCTTCATCATTGTATATATTAGCACATATTTCCATGTTTTTATTTTATACTTATGAAAGAAAACTTTTCCTTTTATGAGATTTTATTTATCTGGTTAATATTTCCAATTCTATGTTTATAATTTTCTGTATTTGTTTAAAATTATCGTGTCATATTAGCATATTTCATTTTTCATTAGGTATTATAGTTTTGGTTATTTTTCATGAAAAAATGGAACTAATTTATCATAGGTTATTCAATCTAGTTGAATACAAGATTATTGTTAAGTTAGGTAAATGACTAGGAGTGCTTGTCCATTATCAGTCTATTTTGGAAAATTCCTTAGTGCATGCAAAGTCCATCAAACTAGACTTACTCAAGCATTGTTTTCAATTCCTATAATTTCTATTTCCAAGAATTTAATTTTAATTTGAATATTTGAAATCAACCATACATGATAATGTAAAAGACTACAAGTCAATCATTGTAACTTTGGAACCAAAGGAGTTACAACATCTAGGACACTAGTACATGCCTGATCATTCAATATATTTTAAGTATGTGTGTGTTTTACTTCCAAGAAGGGTGATTGTATTATTTTTATTTTATAGCTTTGTTTCATGCTTTCTTAATTCACTTTCTTGATTTAGTTAATTTAGAATTTTAGACTCCTAAGTAGCTAATAAACTATCTAGTAGCCAACTTTAGCACTCAGTCCATAATCTAGGTTCCATTTTCTAAATGTGACAACAAATATAACTTAACTCCCTACATACGACAATGTGCTTCTAAGTCTACAGACACCCAGATTGATATAAATATTATGTACTGTTTATGCCCATAGAATAGGCTAACATTTTTGGTGCCATTAATGGGAAAGTATATTTTGAGTTAGAACTCGATTTAGAATTTTCCTAGAATTTTGCATTCGATTTTTCAAAATATAAATATGTAGGACATGGAGGAGTGAAGGCGGTAAGACAAAAGGTAATAATCTATTCATTCACTTTAGTTGATTCTTTCTAAATCCTAGTCATGTTTATATATGCAATTTTGAATTAGATATTAGCTTTTAATTATGTTTATTTATGTATTATTACACTAGATATATAGATAAAAAAGGTAGGCACATTAAAAATAATAATAATAAACAAAAAAACAAAAAAAATAAAAATAAACCACCACTAATCAACCTTTGTTGGTACTAGCAACGCTAAAAACTGAAAAAGAATTAGAAGAAAAAGCTACAACAATTGTTGGAAGAATAACTATTGAAAAATTGAAACAAAAACAATCTACAGAGATGAGTTTGACACTAGTAGAAAGAAAAGAAGTGTTGGTTCAACAAGCAAAGAGGAAAAAAGTGCAACTAGAAACCGATTCATTAGAGAAACCAAGAAAATCAATTCCTCAACAAGTCCTTGGAGAAATAGGAATGTCTAAGAGATAAAAGCCTCACTTGCCTAATAAAATGCTAGAAGGGATTTTGTTTGTAATGAAGAATTTTCAATTTGTTTGAAGGAGAAATGGCAAATAAAAATAGAGAATGAGAATTTAGAGAAAGAGAAGAGCTAGAAATACATAAAAGTGAAAGAGAATGAGAAATACTTGAAAGAGAAAAATAAAGACGAGAATAATGGGCATAAATTGAAGCAAAAAGAAAAGGAAAATACACAACAAACCATGATGAAAGACGATCAAACATAGGATGAAGAAGAGCTAGGGATAAAGAGGAAGAAGACCAAGATGGTGAAACTAATTTTGAATTCTCCATTTTAGATGCACTTGCAATATTAGGAACTAAGGTAAAAATTAAGGAAATTCCTCATTCTATTCTTCCAATTTTCTATGTTATATCTACTAAAGTGTTGAGATTCAACAAGATGATGAGCTTAGTGAAAAGAGTCGCCTTCACTAAGTGGGCCTGCAGGCTATTTTTGGCACAAGTCTATTTTTAGACATGTCGATCATATTTCAGAAGTTGCAGGATGCTATTTGTGGATGGTTGATCAAGTTGGAAAAAAAGATGAAATTCTATTTTTAGAATATTGGGCGAAGTCTATTTATAGATCGTCAATCTAAAAATAGATGCATGTTGATTATTATTAGCTATTAATAATAATCAGACTCTAAACAACAACTTATTCTCTTGGAGCACCTCAGTTCAATGCACAGATGTCGCACATCAGCTGATAGAAGGAATTACGCTATTCCTGAGGGTTTACTGGAGCTAATGCATGGAGGACTTAGTTAGAACTCAAGTGGCAGAGTTATGACACAGTTGGAAGAAGTAGTTATGGAGTTGTATTCAGTTAGACTCAGTTGAGCTAGTTGTATCGAGTCTAACTGATTGATACACTAGTGAGAGTGGAGTGAATTAATTAGTTAATTAATTCATAAATAATAACGCATTAATCAACTAAGCAATACATCAGTTAACTACAGTGCATGGCAGTTTCAGTGGAGACCAGTGGAGAGATAGGTGAAAGGGCAAGATAGACTATCTATTGTGACTATAGTGATGCATTGATTGCATCCAACACTTAGTGGAGATTCCAATGAGAATTGCGTAGTCAAGGATGGAGTAATTCGAATTCATTCAGAGCCATTCTTCATCAGAGATTGCGCAGTGGAGGCAAGCTAGTAGGTGGCAAAGATCGGTGCATGGATTTGCAAGATTGGTCCTGATTAGTGTATGACGATTGTACTATACTGAGAGTTTGTGATAAGCATTGTATGTTTGTATGAGATTGTCATATGATCTCCATGTTACATAATATATAGTTGGGGTTTTCAGCTTTAGGCTTTCCTGGTTAAAAATTGTGTTATGTGCGATTGATAAAAAAAAATTATGCTTCACATGTGTGTGCAATTAATTTTTCCACAAAAGATTAACGAGTGGAATAGATTCAGTATCTTGCATAAAGTTAAATAGTGTGAGATCAGGTGGATCTTGGACATATGCATGCTTAGTGCATATAATTTCTACATGGTATCAGAGCATTGTTGATTGAAGATTGCAATTGTGAAGTGAGTTTGTGCTAGTGGACAATTTGAATTTGCTACAGAAGATTCTTGGTGCAGAAATCGAGTATACATTGAAATGTCTTTCAACGGGTTGAGATTGGAGTATGCATGATAGAAGTCAAATTACAGCACGGAAGGACGGGATGGAGCGATCTTGGAGGATAATGGGTGAAGGAGTTCATCGATAGTGATGTTCTGGCGGGATCTAAACGATGTTTGCATTACTTGATGCATGGCAAAATAAGGCTGAACCCGGTTCTGAAGGTTTGGAAGGTGTGAAGGATGTGTCGACCTTCACGGAAAGCCACTCATTCTGCCAATGTGGAAGGCTTTGAAGACTTGTTCCAAAGAAGAAGTGACCAGAGGAAGTTGGCGCTTAAAGACAAGCTCAGAAAAATAAAAATGGAGAAAGGCAACAGTATTCCAAAATACCTCACAAAGTTTGTCCACTGCAAGGATGAGGTGGGAAGTGTGGGGGTTATTGTTGATGAAGAATACTTGGTGAGCTTGGCTCTCCTTGGGCTTTCGAAAATTTGACATAGCTACAAAGACTCTGCCAATGGAAGGGAGAAACTGCTAGGATGGGAGCGACTTTGGTCAGATATTGTGCAGGAGGAGATAAGGCGGGGTACTAGGGATGGATCTTCATCGAAGAATGAAGATGAAGAGAATTGTGCTTTGGCTGCCAAAGCAAGGAAAGGGAAGGGGAATAAAAATCCTTCTAAATTCGGTGCGAAAGGCAAGAAGCAGGACTTGTCCAAAGTGAAGTGTTTTCACTGTCACGAGCATAGAAATTTCACCACTAACTGTTCACAGAAGAAGAAGAATAAGCAGGCTGCTAGATCTGCAGCTGGAGAGGCCTTAGCCTCGCAATTTGAGCTGGATTTTTCCTTGATCGCATGCTTGGTTTCAAGCTGCATGGGATCGGTGTGGTATCTTGATAGTGGTGTGTCTTTCCATATGACGGGAGATAAAGAGTTGTTTAGTGACTTGGAGGAAAAGGACCTCCAGATGCATATAGAGATGGGCGAGGATGGTCGGTACAGTGCGACAGGAATTGGGACCATTACCTTTGAGAGGGAGTCCGGTAATCTGTTCTTTTTGAAGAATGTCATGCATGTTCTAGGTCTGAAGAAGAACTTTCTCTCAGTCGCAATGCTGGAAGACAGGGGTTATGATGTTGTTTTCAGTGAGGGAAATGCCTTCCTTCGACATAAAAAAATGGGTCAAACCAAGAATATAGGGGTTCAAATTAAGAATCTCTACAAGCTGAAGGTAGATGGCTGCACTGCAATGGCGGGAAAAGCAGAAGAAGTGGTGAGCCGCGATGAGGGCGAATTATGGCACAGGAGATTGGGCCATCTTCACCATGGCGCTTTGAAAAATTTGCAGCAAATTTCTACTGGACTTCCCAAGGGTACTCTTGCACAGTCAGATCAGTGCAAAGGATGTACAATGGGTAATTCTGTGAAGACCACCTTTCATGAGAAGGAGAACCATGCTTCGGTGATCCTGTAGAGAATTCACACAGACGTGTGTGGACCATTCTCGGTTTCTTCAACAACAAAACACGAGTATTATGTGATATTTGTTGATGATTTTTCTCGTAGATGCTGGATCTTCTTCATGCAGAAGAAGAGTGAAACTTTCTCAAAGTTCTGTGAGTTCAAGGCATTGGTGGAGAAGGAGTCGGGGAAGCAGGTGAAAGCTCTAAGGAGCGATAATGGTGGTGAATACATATCTGGTGAATTCAAAGACTTCTGTAGCAAAGAAGGAATTCGAAGAGAACTCATATCGCCTCATAACCCATAGCAGAATGGGGTCGTGGAGAGAAAGAATAGAACGATCATGGGTGCTGCACGAGCGATGTTGCATGACCAGGGCCTACCGATGCACTTGTGGGTGGAAGCATGCAACATTGCGGTTTATGTGCAAAACCGTCGTCCTCATAGAGTACTTGGCATGAGTACACCCGAGGAAGTTTTTACTGGTAAGAAGCCTGATATTTCTCATTTGAAGATTTTTGGCTCATCTGTTTACATTCATGTGACGAAGGATGCCAGGAAGAAGTTGGAACCGACTGCAGAAGTTGGGATATTTGTGGGGTACACAGAAACACCCCACAACTATCATGTGTATTTTCTAAATATTCGGATGACTGTTATGTGACAGGATATAAAATTCAATGAGGTGAAAGCCATGAAGTTGTCGCTTGAGAGGGAGCTACACTTGCATGCAGAAGAGGAACTTCTTGTTCCCAAAGATGAGCCTCTGGATGTGGATCAGCGACAGGAGGAGATTCATGGAGTGTAGGAGTCCACTCATGCAGAACCAAACATCAGACAAGGCAAGAAGCGTACCGCAGAAGCTGAGAGACTGAAGGTGGATGCGGCACCAAATGTAGGAGTTCCTACATCACAGCACAGACAAAGACAGTCACCTGACCAATATACTGGATACATGGCTCTTATGAGCAAGTGTATTGTGACAAAGCCATCTTCTTTTGAAGAAACAACGCAGGACCCCACATGGGTAGATGCCATGGTGGAGGAGTATGACTCCATTTTCAGAAACAGTGCTTGGGATATTGTTCCAAGGCCGGTGGGAAAATCAGTTGTAGGATCAAGATGGATCTACAAGGTAAAGCAAGCTATTGATGGGAGCGTCGAGAAGTATAAGGAAAGATTTGTTTCCCAGGGCTTCTCATAGATTAAGGGGATTGACTATGAAGAAACCTTTGGACCTATCGCATGGTATTCTTCCATATGGACCATCCTTGCTCTCTCAGCACAGATGGGTTGGAAAATTCATCAGAGGGATGTGAAGACTGCATTCCTTAATGGGATCATTGAGGAAGAGGTGTACATTGAGCAGCCTGAAGGATTTGAGATCTTCAACAGCGAGTCACATGTGTGCAGGCTCAAAAGAGCGCTGTATGGGCTAAAACAAGCACCCCGTGCTTGGTACACTTGGATCGACAGCTATTTCACTGGACTTGGCTTCACCAAGAGTGAGGCGGATGCAAACCTGTACCAGATTGTGGTTGAGGGTAAGATTTTGATCATTGTACTTTATGTTGATGATTTGATACTGACAGGTGATGAGCAGTTGAAACACTCATGCAAGGCAGATCTTGCAAAGGAGTTTGAGATGAAGGATTTGGGCCTCCTTCATTATTTCCTTAGATTCGAAATATGGCAGCGGGAAGGTGAACTGTTTGTGTCTCAAGGAAAGTATGCCCGAGAGATACTGGAGAAGTTTCATATGCAAGGCTGCAAGCTTATCGACACTCCTCTTCCAAGAAATTAGAATAAATAGAATGCTACATCGGCAGAGGTAGTGGATGCCACTGTTTATCGACAATTGGTGGGTTCGCTCATGTATTTAGTCAATACAAGATCAGGCATATGCTATGCGGTGAACCAGCTTTCACAAGCGATGGTTAAGCCTACCAAGCTATTTTGGAAAGTAGGCAAGCATGTCCTGAGATATCTTAGGGGCACATCTGAGTATGGTTTATGGTATAGACAGACGGATGAGGTGAAGTTTCATGGCTTCATGGATGCAGATTGGGCAGGAAGCCCAACAGACAGAAAGAGCACATCAGGAGGGATTTTCAGTATCAGATCTACGACAGTTTCTTGGTACAGCAGGAAAAAAATATCTGTGGCACTCAGTTCAGCAGAAGCAGAATACATGGCAACAAGTTTAGCTGCATGTGAGGCTATCTGGATGAGGAAGATTCTAGTTGGTTTGTTCGGTTCACATTTAGATCCCACGGTGATTAATTGTGATAATCAGAGTTGCATTAAACTCTCGGTTAATCCTGTGTTTCATGATAGATCTAAACATATTGATATTTGGTATCATCATATCAGAGATTGTGTGTAGCGCAAGATTATGTTGCTTCAGTACATTCATACGGAGGATCACGATGCAGATATTCTGACGAAGGCGCTCACCAGGAGAAAATTCGAATACCATAGAGGCAGGATTGAGGTGAAGGATAATCCCTATCTTGTTGAGAGGGAGTGTTGAGATTCAACAAGATGATGAGCTTAGTGAAAAGATTCGCCTTCACTAAGTGGGCCCGCAGGCTATTTTTGGCGCAAGTCTATTTTTAGACATGTTGATCATATTTCAGAAGTTGCAGGATGCTATTTGTGGATGGTTGATCAAGTTGGAAAAATAGATGAAATTCTATTTTTAGAATATTGGGCGAAGTCTATTTATAGATCGTCAATCTAAAAATAGATGCATGTCGATTATTATTAGCTCTTAATAATAATCGGACTCTAAACAACAACTTATTCTCTTGGAGCACTTCAGTTCAGTGCACAGATGTGGCACATCAGCTGACAGAAGGAATTACGCAATTCCTAAGGGTTTACTGGAGCTAATGCATGGAGGACTCGGTTAGAACTCAAGTGGCAGAGTTATGACACAGTTGGAAGAAGTAGTTATGGAGTTGTATTCAGTTTAACTCAGTTAGACTCAGTTGAGCTAGTTGTATCTAGTCTAACTGATTGATACACTAGTGAGAGTGGAGTGAATTAATTAGTTAATTAACTCATAAATAATAACTCATTAATCAACTGAACAATACATCAGTTAACTACAGTGCATGGCAATTTCAATGGAGACTAGTGGAGAGATAGGTGAAAGGGCAAGATAGACTATCTGTTGTGACTATAGTGATGCATTGATTGCATCCAACACTCAGTGGAGATGACAATGAGGATTGCGCAGTCAAGGATGGAGTGATTCGGATTCATTTAGATCCATTCTTCATCAGAGAATGCGCAGTGGAGGCAGGCTAGAAGGTGGCAAAGATCGGTGCATGGATTTGCAAGGTTGGTCCTGATTAGTGTATGCCGATTATACTGTATTGAGAGCTTGTGATAAGCTTTGTATGTTTGTATGAGATTTTCATATGATCTCCATGTTACATAATATATAGTTTTGGTTTTCAGCTTCAGGCTTTCCCGATTAAAATCTGTGTTATGTGCGATTGATCATTTTTGTTTATGCTTCACATGTGTGTGAAATTAATTTTTCCGCAAAAGATTAACAAGTGGAATAGATTAATTATCTTGCATATAGTTAAATAATGTGAGATCAGGTGGATCTTGGACATATGCATTCTTAGTGCATATAATTTCTACATAAAGACCCTGAAGTTTTCTTGTTTGAATTTGATATTTTATGTCATACGTAAAAAATTTTCTATTCCCTACTACTTTGAAAGGCTCTGCATTAAAATGGCTTATGGGATTAAGATAATCCACTATACTATATTGGGATGACATGAGAAAGAAATTATTGAGAAAATTTCAACCTTATGGTATATCTCGAAATTTCAAAGAAGATATTTTTAGGAGTAGTCAACAAGAAGATGAAAGTTTGGAATATTAATTGCAGAGATTTACATAGAATCTACAAAAATCAAAACAAACTAATCTAAACTATGATTTTTCCTGAACAATTTTATTAAAAGGAATCTAGGATGATTATATTGATTTTCTTAATCTTATGGGGGGAGGTGATATTTGTGGATTACCTTATGATCAAATAATTGAATTTGTAGGAAATCCTATAGAGGAAGAGCTGAATCCAGTAAGGGATAATGATGTGCTCTCTCAAAGGTGACTAACTTAGCCTCAGGAAGAGTTACAAGGGAATAACATTGCAATATTTTAGAAAAAATAAATTTGACCTCATAAATACTCTTTCCTCTCAAATGTATACACTAAAAGCTAGAAAGAGGCAAGAATAATAAATTGAAGTATTATATATATTTTCCCCGAAATGTAGAAAGAAACATCCTTTACACGAAATTCCCTTGTATACTGTTGAAATGAGTGGAATTTGTGGCAAGAAATATTCAACAGAAAATTTTATAACAATATTGGAACTAAAGACAACCTATAAAATAAAAGGTGAAGAAGTAGATTTAATTTATTACGTCACACCACTAATATTCCCTTGGCATCCTTGACCTATAGGTATGTCTCCGGACCCCCAAAAAATTTCTCAAATATTTCCTCAGATTCCATAATATATTATGCAGAATACAAGGAATTATCTTATGTTATGACAGTCTTGGCCTCCTCAACAATTTCCAGACCAATATTATCGAAAAGGTTGGTGAGGGAAAGCCTATGGAAGCCAACCTTCCTAAAACCCGCAACAACATTATCAACCATTATAGCGTCAACAACCATACCAAAAACAACCTCCTTTTTTAGCAATTCTACTAGCGACATAATCCTTATGTTCAACAACCGCATTTCTTGTACCACAAATAACCTAATATTAACAAATCCATCTACCATCTAACCAACCTCGACCTAAATATACACAATTACCATCCTACCCAGTGGATAATCATAATAGTAAAGTGGAAAATCCTATATAGAATACTGAGAAAGGAACACTTCCCACTTATGTAATTGTATTTGTTGAAAATATCCTCTTAAGTGCAAGTAAATTTTTACAAAGGTAAACTTCCATAATCATAGAAGAACGAGAAGAATAAACTAAGGAAATTCCTAGCCAAACTAGCACAAATGAATTACAAAAAAGCACATAATCTCAAATTGTTCAATCACTAGCGACCACATTACCTACTTTTCTAGAGAGGTTGATTTTAGAAAAGCCACTGATCCCTCTTGACCATGATTTCTTAAATTAATTGAAGAATATTTTAGTGAAATATATTAAGGAAATACATATTTAATTAAATACAATTAAGGAAACATGTTTTAAGAAACCATGTAAAGAATAAATATCTAACTACATTTCATGTCACTGGAAACTTAACTAGCATAATGTCAAAAACAATTCATATTAAGAAATATGTTGATGCTAGGACACCTCTCGTAAAAATAAGTATCAACATTTTTCAATTCAAAACACGTTAATTGACTTAGGTGAAGTTATTAATGTGATGATTATGGATATAATGAAATGTTTAAATTTGCATAATATTTGACCAACACCTACAAATATTGAACTATTTGATAGATAAAGAATAAAATTGGAAGGTGTAATTGAAGATCTAATGGTATCCTTGGATTCCTTCGAATATCCAGTAAAACTTCTATATCTACAATTCAAATTTGGTGTACATCCTATCATGCTCAAAATACCATGGCCAACTACAACTTATGGATTCATTAGTTTTAGATTAGGGAAGGTGACAATTTCAAAGGGAAGTGAAAGTAAACAAATGACATTATATCCCCCTAATACATCACTTAATTAATTAGAAAAATTATCATGGCTTGAAAAAATAGATTCGAAGGAAGATGTAATTCAACCTATATTCACTATTATTCAAGCTATTGACTTCAAGGATGAAATAAATGGTTTTTTTTAGATTATTTCGTTTTTAATCATGATATTCAAAAAGGATTAAAAACAACTCTATATATGGCTATAAATAATATATTAGAACAAATATTTTATGGAGATTGTACAATAAATTCTTTATATTATTTATTTAAGACAATTTTTCCTCTAAAGTGAATGACTAATTCAAATATCAAAACTATCCACATTGGAAACATCTTAGGAAAACCAACCGATTCAAGTATTAAAAAAAAATATTCCAAAGTATTTTCTTAGGATTACACAAATATGCAAGGAATTAATCTTGGCATATTCATTCATCATTTATACATAAATGAACATGAAAAACCTATAAGAAAACATCAACACTGAATTAACCCAATAGTTAAAGATGCCAAATTTTGTACAAGATACACAATAGAATAATATTTTCTACGAGATAATAACTTCCTAATTATTTTCACACAATATTCTATGCCACTGATATCATTACAAAATTACAATTCAGAAAATTTTGATAATAAATGTAGTGGAAATACTAAAGATCATATAAAGAAAACCTTGCATAATAGAGACAACAAGTTTTACCCTAGGAAAATCAACCTTGGGATAAAACCAAACTACTTTTCTTTAGGAGAAATTATTCTTTAGTAAGGTTTACGAAATAAGAAATTTTTTCTAGAAATATGTGCCAATAATACATGTCAAAATATTATTCAAACCTCATCAATCTTTATCAATTAAATGTTGATAAAACCATCCAAAATATCATAAATTAAACACTAGTCAACTTGTCTTGGTCAACCTTCTTGCAGTCAAATTTTGGCCTTATGGTCAACTGCAATCAAACCTACGATCAACTGCAATATAGACTTTGGTCAAAATGCAATCAATTAAATTTGGTCAAATAGTCAAACTCAGTTAACTACCATAGTAAAATTCATCAATCTATTCATATTTGTGACTATCCAAGAATGTTTTTCAAACTCGTCCAAGAATTTGGTCAAAGACTCTTCTACATGTACGACCAAGAGAGAGATCTAAATATAGAAATATGATCCCCAAAAAGAAATTATTCATGATCATATTTTCTCTTCATTGGTTAAGAAAATGAAATCTCACATCATCTATATCTACTTTTCTAATGAGGGTAAATAATCCAAGGGATATGTCCCTTCAACCTCCTATGCCCACTTGAATTTTTTGTTCCAACTTATTCAAAAATCAGAATTTTATTTTAATTATTCATAATTATTCTACGTTGACATAGGAATGCATAAAAACCACCCGATGTTACACACGAAAATCAACACTCCTTCTTAGAGAGGGAGGTATTTTCCTTAGCTACAACATATTTCTCCTTAGATAAAATTTATCCTCTACAAGAAAAGTTCATGAGATTCCTATGTTGATGTAATGTATTTTTATATGCATGCCTATATATCACTCCATCCTAGAGTAGGAAATGTGACTCCTCACATGCATGTCTATAGATCACTCCATATTAGAGTAGGCAATGTGAATATCCAGGGTAATTTACCCCTAGTGAGATCAACATGGCCTAGCCAAATCAACATGGCTCGTTAGGTAAATTTATCAATCTGGTCATCCACGCGGTCTCACCAATTCCAAAATCACAAAATAAAATGTATCAATATGTTCAAATCAACACGAAGCAACCAATTTCCTTAATTCCTTCTCAAGAGATGATCTTCCCCTAGACCATTCACCCTTGGAGAAATCAATATGGACCATCCAAATTCCTTCATGGCTTCTCAAGTGAGTTATATCAATATCGTCTGGTATAATTAACATGACCCAACCAAAATCCTTCATGGATTTCTAGGAGAAGATGTATCGAATGTTGTAGTTACCTTGGGTCATTCACCCCTGGTCAAATTAGCATGACCCATCCAAATTAGCATGGCTACTCAGGTGAATGTATCCATCTCCCTTGCTAAAATCAGCATGACCTAATCAAATCAACATGGCTTCTCAAGATATGTTTTTCTTGATATTGCAAAGACATCAACACTCCCTCTCAAGGAGGGAGACATTATTCATCATGCAAATATTGTCTTTAAAGTATACAAAATTCACTCTAGATAAAGTCTTTGTGAGAAAGTTAGTAATATTCTCATCTATGGATATGTGTTGGAGCTTCATTGCTTCTCTGCACTCTCAGATGAAGTGATATTTTATCTGAATGTGCTTTTACCTAATGAAATATTCATGAAAATAGCTTCCAAATCCACACCGCATCCTGACTTGCGACACTGGCTATGATATACTATTTCTTTGTTGTACTGAGTGAAATAGAAGTATTTTTATTACTAAACTAGGATATCATAGTTGATTCCAAGCCGAAGCAACACTCACGAGATTTTCTTTCTATCCTTTGTACTACCTACTCAATCTGAATTTGTATGTCCATACCAACTCATTTCACCACCTGAGATATATCTCAAACCATATCAAATTGTACCATGCAGGTACCTCAACACATGATTCTAAGCATGGCTTGGCTCGACTATAAAATAGATAGCTTGCTTAATTGGATCCATCACCAAAATTTATTTTTGTTCACCCTGAATGGGTTCTCCCTCTAACACTTAAGTAGATCCTCCTATGGTAATAGTGGTTGGTCCCTTTTCCATGGAAGAAAATTCTCCTTCCATTGTTTCTCCCTTTGTCACTGAAGCAAATCTTGTTTCTGAGCATGGTCCCCTCATAAAAGGCATACTACTCCTAGAGGACTCCCATCTCTTATCATCTAGTATGATAACCTCAACTCATGACATCCTCTTGGAAGGTTTATCCTTCCATTTCTACCTGATTGTTTGCTTTGTTTGAACTAGAATCTCTTCTAACCACTTGGCATGGTCATGGAGATACTAAAAATTACAATCATCCCTCTCGAACATTAATCGCTCCTACTAAGTCCATGCTCACGCCCTTAGGTTGTACGAGAACCTTATAGTTTGGTGAGTAGAGAAAAAATATCCTGATAGTCGACTCCCTCTTTATGGTAGAACCATATTGCCACAAAACTAGCTTGTATGTTTCTATCTGATGTGTGAATCATGGCCTTGGCAGTCTCCAAAATGGGGTTGTTATTCCTTTCCCCATTAAAAAATCCATGGAAAATAAAGGAAAACCTCATAACCAAGCATAATACAATGACTATAGAGTGACTAAATTATAAAAGTAATAATAATCATCAAGGGAGAAAAAAATATAAAGTACTAATCTCATAATCCTAGGATTTTATGTAATTTTCAACTTCCACTCTAAAAAATCTATAAGAGAGTCTCAAAAACTTGTCATATGCCTTTTTCCACAAACCAAAGATCACTAATATTGGTAATAGTTTCTAAAGGAAAACTTCCTTTGACTTATTCTAAGGTGGATGCTCATCATCATCATCAACAAAATTGGTTATTGATGCATGGTATTTTCCCTTCCTTTTCTTGTCAAGACATCAGGAGGAACAAATTATAAAATATTTGACTTATTCTAAGGTGGATTATCATCATCACCATCAACAACATTGCTTATTGATGCATGGTGCTTTTCCTTCCTTTTCTTCTCAATACATCAGGAGGAACAATGTGCAAAATCATGAAAAATGAAGCACTTTACCTTTGACATATCCTTCTTCTTATTATCCTTAATAAGAGTGGGTCTTATATATGTATTCTTCTTATCAAACTTTCCAAAGTTCCTAATTCCTTTTCCTTTCCTTGTGTGAGTTTCAAGAGCTTGAGTTTTTCATCCTGTGGATTCTGCAAGCTATTCATGGACAACAATTTGGTCTCCTCTTGGACGTAATAATTCCATAGCTTATTAAACTTATAATGTTTTTCTCGTGCATAAATTCCCTAAAAAATTTCTCCCATGAGGAGGGAAATCCATTGAGAGACACTATAACAAGTTGTATCATTAATGGTATCTCTAATGGCTACAAGCTCATATCTTCTCTGGGAGACTATCAAAATATATGAGGCAATCGAATTTGATATATTCATCATGAAATTACAAAGAATATTTTTCAATCTTAACTTCCTACTAGTGCTGTTTCTCTCATACAATCCTACCATAGCATCATATACTTCCTTGGTAGTCTTCATTCTAGCAACATGAGGAATCAATTGACCCTTTATGGAATATACCAAGATTATATTCTCATTTCATTCATTCTTATTATACTTGGATTTATCGTCAACTCACTCTCACTTTGGAATCACTTTCTCCACGTGATCGTGAAGCTCATCCTTTTCTAGGATAAGAAGTGTCCTAGTATTACAATATTTCAAGTTAATGTCAACATCAAACCGATCTTCTACTCTAAGACTTGGTGTCATTTTTACAAGATATCCCAAAACCTCATTGTTGAATGTTTGTATCTTAGATTTACTTCAATACTTTCTATTTTAATAAATATCTAATACCATGTTGAATTTTCTACAAGATGCATAATAGAATACAATTTTCTGCCAAATAATTACTTCCTAATGATTTTCATACTATATTCTATGCCACTGATATCATTGAGAAATTACACTTAAGAAAATATCAACAATAAATGCATAGGAAATAGTAAAGATCATAGAAGTACAACCAAACATAATAGAGACAATAAATTTTACCATTGAAAACCCAAGCTTGGGAGAAAACCTGACAACTCTTCTTTAGGAGAAATTTTTCATCAACAAGGTTTAAAAAATCGACAATTTTGTCTAGAAATTTGTGCCAATAATAGAATTGAAAATACCAGTCAAACCTAGTCAATATTTAGCAAGTAAACACTGGAGAAACTAGATAAAATATCAAAAATTAAAAACTAGTCAACTTGGCCTAATCAACCTTCTCGCAGCCAAATTTTGGCCCTACGGTCAACTGTGATCAACCTTGCAGTCAACTACAGTATGGGATTTAGTCAGAATGTAGTTAAATCAGCTCAATCAAATAGCAAAATTAGGTCAACTACTAGAGTCATATTCATCCTTCTATTCACATGTCTGAATATCCAAGAATGTTGGTGAAACTTGTTCAAGGACTCAGTCAAATAATTGTCGATATGTGCAACTAAGAGAGAGATAGAAAGACAAAAATATGATTTCCAAAAAGGACTTCATCATGCTTATATTCTTTCTTCATTGGTGAAGAAAATGAAATACTTACAATGCAATTAAATTTACTACTACCTGCAATTCAATTAATAGTTTTCTATGTTTACTAACCCCTAGGGGTCTCGTTACTATTTAAAATTTATTGAAATGTGATGTGGGGGTTGGGACTGAGGTTAACCCCCAACTCCGGTTTGTAGACCAAGGTTAGGGGTTAACCCTGGCCCCGGAATAAACCATATTATAAACTGCTTTTTTGTGGCACATTTCATATGGCGGAGAAAAACATTGTATAACTAGTTACCTAAAGTTCCATTGCATACGTATTGGTAGAATGTATTAATTTAAACAAAAACCTATTTTCCCAAACTTATTGTCAACGGTTATGTTGGAGGTCATGACGACAGTCACGCAAATAGTTGAAATTGTTGACATGGCAGTTTGGCACGATTTAATCCACAATTAAAATTTTAATACAACAGAAAGGTTAACGCTTATGCAATGGGTTAAGAGTTGGAGTGCATTCAAATTTCATGGTAAGGTATGATGACATGCTTGTAGTTTATGTTACCATGGTAGTTGGAGTGTTCACATGATCCGTTATAGTTTATTTAACCATCGATGTTGAATCACATGTGGGTATCAGAACATGTCGGGGGTAGGGTTCTGTAAACCCAACCCACCTTCAACCTCAAGTCACCACCTGGGAAACCCAAGTCAATCAACCGATGGGAATTTCACGAAATCAATGATGATTATTACACAATGTGGAAAAAATTTGGTCGGATAGTGGGCCTCACCAGTGAAATTAAGGAGGCAACAATTTGCCTCCTTGCCAGCGGGAATCCCACTAGTGTCAGGTTAAAATGTCGCCCCACAATGTCGAAAAAGATGAAAATTTTTCCTAGTGTCGAAAAAGTGGAATTTGCAGAACCAATAATAGAGAACCCTGGGGAGATGATAATTTTTATAGTTTTGGCCTTTTTGGGAGCAGAAATAGGCTATACAGGGGTTTTTGATAGTTCCGAAGCCGTTGGAGCTACTTTTGAAGCCAATTGAGCACTGTAACTTGATTTAAACACCATTTATTGAGCATAATGAAAGAGTCCCAACCTTTGGAAGCTGAACCAAGAGATGTAGCCCCAGAGGGGTGAACTCCTTCATCATTTGTTGTGTTGTGTTTGCTATTATTGTGATGTTGTCTCATGTTTTCTACAAAATTTGAACTTTTAAATTCATGTTTACATGTTTTTTAATTTGACATAAGAGGCTTAACAACCCTAATTAATCACTTGCAAAATTTACATAATCCTTAAGAAATTTCATATATAGATCAAACAAGAGGATCTATCCTTGAAATATTATGTGTAAATGTATTGGATTATATGTTGATTCTATGGTGGTTGTATCCTTGAGATTTTTGTTGTTATTATGTTGGTTATAAGCATGTATTATGACAATGATGATGTATGGCTCTCCTCATTTTTTTTATTTTTTAATTAATAAACAATGTATCTTTGACCTAATAGATGATTTTGCGGCTAACGATGTAAGGGATAAATGCTTCTTAGTGATTCTCACATAAGTATGAGACCCCTATGCTCATATTTTTTGTTTACACCTGTATATTACATATTTTCAATATATTTGACGAAATTCTTGTCATGGCTAGTCGGGGTCCAGTCTATGTCTTGTTATGATTTTTTCCAACACATCATTGTTTCATTTTGTTATTTCATTTCTGAACGTGTCACTGAGTTATGGGTAGTGGGTTGGGCTTTGGGCCTGAAGAATTGTCTTAAATATCATGGACACAAGCACAAGTTAGGGAAATTTAGACCCTAGACATAGGAATGTAGGCTTGTGCGTATGTCCAGAGCCTCCTAGACGCATAGTGGGACCTAGGGGCTAGTTACGTGAGTGGTTGAGATGGTTCCTAAGAGTCTTGTTCATGATGTGTAAGGTATGTATGATGTGTTCTTGTCTGTTCCACTTCCTTGAGGTCACCTACGAGGTTGAATTTGATCATAGTAGCCTCTCGTCACATGTTTACCCCAGTTGGTTGGTTACGTGGGTAGATATGGGAGGAAGGTGTTACACCCAACAAACATAACGTGAAAATATGGCATAAAATAGAAAATATGAGTCTTGGCCACACCTTCCTGCAAACAAAAATAGAGATAATAGTGAAATATTTGTTTGGTCACCTAATTGGATTAAAACTAATAAAGAAAATTATTAATTGCATTGCAAGTAGTAGTAAATTTCATTGCATTGTAAGTCATAGTAAATTAATAAAGAAAACTATTAATTGCATTGAAAGAAGTAGTACAACGAAGGAATAGTTATGGTGTTTCATACAATGTCACGCATAAAACGATAAGTCATCGGCATGGAGAATTAATTGTCTTGTAAAACCTTACTAAGTGGTCATGGAAAGGTTGCCTTTGGTAATCATGGTGTGGTGCCATTTACCCCATCACTAACGCCAAGAATTGGGCTCTAGAGCCTTGGTGGTAGTGGGGGCATAACGTCAGCCTAGAAAAAAGCACATAACCAAAGTTCAACTATATAAAAACCATAAATTTATAAAAAATAGCTCGTTTTATCACCCAAAAAATGTTCACCTCGTCATTTATTACTAGGTGGATTAGAATACACCATATATTATTAATTTTACCATGGTAAAACCCACTTTCACCATAGGAAATAATTTACTAAACTATTTTTATAAATTATTTCTCATTAAAATCCAAAAAACCCCATGAGAATAATTAAATAAATCATTATTTATTTAATATTCTCTATAAAAAAATTTGTTTTGTTTTTCAAGTTGTCTATGATCCTCCAGGCTTGACTTGTGGCTTGAGAAACCACAACCCAGGGGAATCTAATCTATCAAAGTCACTCGGGGATCACACCCAGCCTTGGCCACATCATCCCTAAGCTGATTGGATATTTTTAGCATGTCTCCTCCCCCTATAACAATGCACAAATACCCCCCGTGAAGTTTGATCCTAGTTTGCCTTGTTAACAAGGCTCATCCTCAACTAGTTGTACTAGTGGGACTTGACAATATTCTCTATAAATAATTATTAAATCATTATTTGATGATTATTTCTTATCACTTTTGACTTAATCACCTTGAAATACTTAAATAAACCATTATTTATTAATTATTCGTTATTTATCCCCTATTTTTCGTATGAGATAATCATTAAACCATTATTTAATAATTATTTCTTTCTTAATTATCACAAAGTGATTAATAAATAATTTTTATTTGTTAATTACTTCAACCACTTTCTAAATAAAGATATTCAACCATTTTGAATATCTTTTCCCTCTCGAAAACTATAATAAAATATCCACAATGATTATATTTTTATTTTGTCAATAATATTTTATTATTTTTTAATTCTCAATCCTCTCCAATATTTTTTTATAATAGAGGGTTTTCTCTCCATTATTCACCATGAACATTTTCATCGTCAACACTATCACCTCATAGCATTTGAACTCCCACTTGAAATCAAACACATTTTTGTTTTTTTTTTCCCTCTACAAATTGAGAGAGAGAAGCACACTCTTGAAGCACAAGGACAAGAAAGGACCTATCCCACGGAGGAGGAACTGTAGACTTTTTTTGTAATTTCTCCTCACTAGGTGTATTCATTAATAAAATTATCATTTATTCAAGTCATTCATTGGGTTATTAAAGTTCGATTTTATGGTGTTATGTGTTTCTATTTGCAAGATCAATTTTGTTGCAGGGTTTTTTCGTGTTTTTGTAGCATATATAAAGAATAGAGCATCCATGTTTTTTTGTTAGGGTTATCAGTCACCTATAACTTAAGGTATTTTGGCACACTTCTTCAAAAAATTTACACTAACACTCGTACAGTGAAAACTACTGTGAACTCATGGATACTATATGTCAATGCGTGAATGCAGTGACATCATAATAAAAATTCACTGTCACTCATAAATAAAATATTTTAATATGGAGGGTTAATTAATATTAAAGTGTATTTAAAAATAAATTAATAACATAAAAATCATTTTAATTTCTAAAATATAGTCCATAAGTAAAATATTTCAACAAAAATATTTAAATGTGCATATACTGTATAAGATTATATGTGTGTGTGTGTGTGTGTGTGTGTGTGTGTGTGTGTGTGTAGAGAGAGAGAGAGAGAGAGAGAGAGAGAGAGAGAGAGAGAGAGAGAGAGAGTAATTGACAACAGTAAATTTATGTGGTAAAAAAATTTAACTGTTCTCATTGTGGCCCTTTTTTAAGTTTTTTTTTTTGGCTCAATTTTGTTTGAAATCAAGAAAAAATGTGCTTGAATTGCAAGTTTAAGATGTGTAGTGTACAAAATCCAAGCTCCCAAGTAAATTTTGAAGACTTTGAATCCATTTTATACATTAAAAAATGTAATTTAAACAATGAAAAATTACACGTGGTATGTATATATATATATATATATATATAGAGAGAGAGAGAGAGAGAGAGAGAGAGAGAGAGAGAGATCTATTAGGCTTCCAAAGGGATCAAATTTATCACATGCAAAATTTCTAGTCAAAAATTTCACTAAAAAATAGGTTTGCAAATCAAAATATTTGATCTCTCTTGGCTCTTGATATATTTGTAATTAAGATGGATCTATATTTCTATTAGCCACTCAAATCACAGAATACATCCTTGCATTTTATCCCTTTAGAAGAATTAATTTGGACTCCAAAACAAACCCAAAAACATAATAAAATTTAAATGATCAACAAAATGCACCCTGCTTGTGGCGCTTGGTCTAACCTCCAAAATGTTCTAGCCTCTAGACCAAATTCTAACCCATGACCTCCAATATGCAACCCAATTATGACACCATATGTGTTGTGCAATGTTTCTCATTACATCATGCACAACAAAATGATTTCATGTGTATTATGATGTCAAGCGAGAAAAAACCAACTCTGCAAGACATGAACCCATGACCACCTACCGTCCAAAAAAAACTTGACACCACATGAGCTGTATAGTTTTGATCATTACATCACACAAATAAAATTATTTTGATGTGTATTACAATTTCAAGAAAGAATCAAAAAACTCTGCAGGACACAAAGTTGTGACCAAATACCATGAAAACAAGCCTGACACCACTTGTTCTGCATGGCCTTTCTCATTACATCATGCACAAAAATTATTTTGACGTGTGTTATGTTTCCAAGCCAAGAAATAACAAACTCCACAGGACTTGAACCCTACACCACCTAGAATGCAAACATGGCCAACCCCATCAATGCTACAATGTTATGCATTCAATACCCTTTTCAAAACATATATTATAACTCCACACCATAAAAAAATAAGGTTTCATTGACCTCTACTCGACTCTACCTTATAACCAACCACAACCCAAAAAATACAATGCCCTACACTAACCATGATTTCATACATATGCTTGTTTCCCTATTCTTTCACTCACACCACTCCATCTCCCATATATTTATACATGTGACGTTGAAACATCTCATGTATTGGGATGACTATAACTTGGAGTTTCAACCTAGTTCTGACCCCATATGACTAGTGATATGACCATAGTTTACACCTAGTTTATGACTATGGTAGCCTCGAGGGATGGAGGCATAGCCTTCTTCTCCATGTAACTATGCAATATGATTAAAGGCTTAATACTCCATGGTCAAGTGAGTGTTGATGTAATCATTATGTCATCAATGTATTTGGAACTTCTAGGTCGTTCCATGTGTCACTCAAATATGGCATACTTGGTAACCTAAACATGTTGAATTCACATGCCACGTGGAACCCTAGTCACTCAAATATGGCCCACATAGCTACCCACTCATGCTAAACCAACATGCCAAATGGAACCCTTCCATACTACCACATCATCATCCACATGTTGTTTCACTTATACTTGTGCACCAATCTCATGCTTCCACCTAGCTTGCTATGTCACCCTCATCATCTATCTAGGCATCAACATGTCATTCCACCATGAATCCATGCCATTGGTTAGAGAGTCCACCTACCACATTGTATTTTTCTATTTGTTAGAGGTATTTACATCATTGGAGGGTACACCTAACCACGTTTCACTTGTTTGATTGGTCAGAGGGATAAGAGGTGTGGCTTGGGAGAGTGACCTCTCATTAGGGGAATTTTGAGGTAAAAAATGGGTCTCCTAAGGAAATTATAAAATAATAGTGGAAATAATAAATTAAGATTCGATTACATCATCAAATTTTAGAGGGAAAAATAGAAAAACTACCTTTTCGAATTTTATTTTCAACTTATCTCCCAAATTTTTTACTCAAATTTCGAGCGGGAATACTCATTGGATGAAAAATTTAATTCCTCATCCAAGGATTACCCATGTTGCATACTTTTGATGGACCCTGCTACACGAAAAATAAGAAATACATGAAAAACGTGATTGCAATCGTGTTTTTCCATGCATTTCTCATTTTTTGTGTAGCATGGTCCATCGAAAGTATGCAACATGGGTACTCCTTGGATGAGGAATTAAATCTTGCATCCAATGAGTACTCCTGCTCAAAATTTGAGTAAAAACCTTGGGAGATAAGTTGAAAATACGAGTTGAAAAAGTAGCTTTATTATTTTATTATTTTTTAATCTTTTTACCCTTTTACTTAAAAAATGGTGAACCATCCCCCATGGATGACATCATCATCTTGAATCCTATTTTTTCTTATAAATTTTATTTTGGTTGTACATTTTTCTTAGGAGGCCCATTTTAGACCTCAAAATTACCCTAATGTATGGTTTTGACCCACCATTAAGCATCATCCATGTTAGTGCTCCATAGTCCATAAATTTTCCATAAACATGAAAATCCACCATGGAGTTGCACAATGGTTAACAAATTTGGGGTTTGACACGACCTATTCATAATTGTTGATTTTCAAGCCAAGTTTTCTTCTCATTCGTGAGGATTTTGATCAATTGTACTATACCATTGGAAATATCTCAGGGAGAGTTATCCGAAAAAACATTTTTCATACTCGTTTGAACAATATAGCTCCAAAAAATTCTCAAATATGTCAAGAATATCATGCCTCTTTTTACATCAATGAGATGGCATTGGTTGTGATCAATGGAAGCACACTATCCAACAACTTCTTGATTGAAATAAGTATAGTTTAAATTTTTGAAACTTTCTTTTCTATCAAATTTTTAGCAACTTTATTTCCTTTGTTGCCTACAACTTTAATTATGAGATATTAATTCCTACACTATGACTCTTGAATTCCCACCCCCTACCAGGCTAGATCAATTAAGGTAACTACTGATTAGCATGACCACTCTATTCACTTGAATAAGAAAGAAATATTTCCCATATATTATAATGTATTGAGAAAAGGAAAAACTATAAATTGAATATATAGTGTTGAAAAATGCAACCAAAAATTCTCAATTTGATTTATCCTTGGTCAAATTGAGAAAATTAGAATTTCAACGCCAGTAGAAAACTTGGATGCAGTTAACTTGTGTGACATGGATTTTGTCACTTAGTTAGCTCAGTAAATTTAAGTTATAGGAGTTGGAATCCATCTAAGCATGCGTGTTTACTAATTTGTAACAATTGAGGTCAGTTATTTCAAGTTGTTTTTAGTTAAACTAGTTCTAACTGTTGGAGGAAATAGTGGAAGGTTAGTTGTGAAGTGGGACTTAAATCTAACTTATTGATCATCCATTTAACTGATCAATCATCCTAAAATAGCTAATGCATGTAGAGAATTCAAGTTCCCCAGTTGTGGTGGATATTCCAAGGGATTGTAACATTAGTTATAGACTAGTATTCAGTGTACAGGTGTTGCATGAATTCATATGATCAACCTTGGGAATTGCACAGTCAATTGGAGGTAAATTCCTAAATAATAGGGGACTAGTTACTCAGTATTTTCATAAGGAAATAAGGGCTCAAGCATAGGTAGACATTGACTAAGTATGGGGCAGAGCTTCTTAGTGAGCAGAGAGATAGGTTATTCACTTGCAGGTTGAGCTCATAATAAGCTAGAAATTCTAATACATCTATATTGATCATATTAATGAAAGAATTCATAAGGGTTTTTTAGCATTTTCTTTCCCCTAGAAAAATATTGTGTGCGTGTGTGTTATTTCCTATTTCATGTTTTTGATTGATGATTTTGAATTGAATTTAGTGGAACAATAGAGTAAGATTGTGTCTTGTGATTTAGATTAAAATTTCATGAGCAGGTACAATCCTACACCTTAATTTCTACATGGTATCAGAGCAGGATTCACATTAGAATAGGAATTTTGAAGTTGTTTCTTAGGAGGATCAAATTTGCAGTTTAGTTTAGCATGATCTCTACAAAGTTTGGAATATGACATTCAATGGGTTGAGACTAGATTATGCCTTGAAAGGAAACTCTAATTTCATTGCATGGAAGGATCACATGGACGCAATGTTGGATGACAATGTATTTCTATAGTATATCGAGATAGATATTGCTAAACCACGAGAATATAATGCATGAAACCTATCTCAATGGAAGAAAGATGTAGCCAAGGTGAGGAGAATGATCTTGGAGGGAATATGGGATCACATTGTCTCTAATCTCCATGGGAAAGAAACCCCTTCGCAATGTGGAAATAACTGAAATAATTGTTCGAGAATAGCAACGCCCATGAGAAACTGGTGCTCAAGGATAAAATTTGAAATATCAAGATGCAAAAGAATGACACTATTCCACAGTATCTGAGCATATTTACACAAGTTCTTGATGAGCTTGGCGAGGTTGGTGTAAATGTTGTAGAAGATGACTTGGTAATCCTGGCTCTTCTAGGCCTTCCAAAAATTTTGCATAGCTACCAAGACATGGTGAACGAGGGGGAGAAATTATTGAATTTGGAACACTTATGTTTTGATTTGTTACAAGAGGAGATAAGGTGGAATACAAGATATTGAATTTTATCCAAGGGAGAGGATGAAGAAAACTTTGGATCGGTTGGAAATGGAATGAATTGGAAATGAAATAAATCTCAAGCCAAACCAGAATCCAACCAAGGGGGAAAGAAGAAAGACTTTTCCAAAATTAAATGCTCCAATTTTCACAAATTAGGGAATTACGCCACGAAGTTTCCACAAAAATATTCGAGCAATAAAACCTCAAGAGGAGTATTATGTAAAGCTTTGACTTCACAGTTTGTGCTTGACTTCACCCTTATCGCATGCACGGCTAGCACAATGATGAAGAGATTGTGGTACTTGGACTCAAGTGCATCATTCCACATTACAGGGTGTATAAAGTTTTTCAGTGACCTAGAGAGGAAGGATCTCCAAATTCACATGCAGATGGGGGACGACGGAAGGTATATTAGAACCAAGATTGGTACAGTCACCTTTTATAGTCTGCCGGGATCCCCTCTCAGACTCAAAGATGTCGTGTTCGTTTCAGGCCTAAAGAAAAATATCATCTATGTTGCAGTTTTGGAAGATCGTGGTTATGATGTGATATTTAGCAAAGGGAAAGCATTCCTGAGACACATAGCTATAGGACAGGTGAATCAGATCGAGGTTCATGTGAAGGACATGTATAAAATAAATGTGGAAGATTTTTCTGCATTAAATAGTAAGGCGGAAAAGTGTAGAGATGCGATGTCGGTGAAATTTTTCATAGAATACTTGGCCATTTTCCACTGGCATTCCTAAAGGATATTTTGAGAAGAAATATGTTTGCAAATGATGTACTTTGGGGAAGTATGAAAAATCCACATTCCATGATTGGGACAAAAAAGCACATGGAATCTTGGAAAGGATCCACTTTGATGTCTGTGGACCTTTCTTGACAACCTCCACTGCTAGACACAAATATTTTGTCTTTTTTATTGATGACTTCTCAAGGAAGTGTTGGATCTTATTAATTCAGAAGAAGGATGATACATTCTCCAAGTTCGTAGAATTCAAGGCATTGGTTGAGAAAGAAAGAAGAAAGAAGGAGAAGGCTTTTACGAGAAATAATAGAGGTGAGTATGTTTCAAATGAATTCAATATTTTTTGTGCGAACGGAGGAATTCAAAGAGAGCTATCAGCACCCCACAACCCATAGAAGAATCGGGTAGCTAAGAGAAATAACCGTAACATTGTGGGAGCTATGAGGGATATGTTGCATGCCGAAGCCCTACCACTCAATTAGTGGGAAGATGCATGTAACACACAAGTATAATTGTTGAACCAAAGTCCTCATCAAATTCTTGGTATGATTTCACTAGAGGTGGCTTTCTCGGGGAGAAATACAAATGTGTCACACTTCAAGGTTTTTGGAGCCTCTGTTTACTTCCATATATCCTAAGATTATAGGAAGAAGCTTGAGCCGAAAACAAAGTTGGGGATATTTGTGGGTTACAAAGAAACTCCAGAAAACTATTGTCTGTACTTCACATCCCTTAGAATGACATTTGTGCAAAGGGATGTAAATTTTTATGAGGAGAAAGTGATTTGGTATATCTTGAGAGGGAGCTTTAGATCCCACTATAGGAGGAGATTTTAGCTCCAAAGGAGGAGCCTCAATAATTTGTGGAGGAGCCACAAGTTTAGGACAAGATAGTGGAGACATACAGTCAAGTAGAAACATCCATAGAAGGTAGAAAAATAACAAGGGAAGATGATAGACTTGTGCAAGATGTAAGGGAGAATGTGGGAGCTCCTTCGAATTTTTGCAGGCAGAGTAGGTCACCTAAACAATACACTAGCTACATGGCTCTAATAAATAATCTTGTAGATATTGAGACATACTCTTTCGAGGAAGCAATACAGAAACATGTTTGGGTTGATCCAATAGTGGAAGAATATGAATCCATTGTAAAGAAAAAAAATTGGAAGTGGTCCTAAGACTAGAAGATAAATCAATTTTGGGTTCAAGATGGATCTTCAAGGTTAATCATGCAATATATGGAAGAAATGAGAATTTTAAGGCAAGATCTGTGGCCAAAGGATTCTCTCAAGTTGAGGGAATTGACTGTGATTAAATATTTTTTCCTGTCGCAAGGTATTCATCCATTAGAGAAATTATTGTTGGAAATATTGTCATTGATGGCAAAGGAATAGAAAGGAGCAGCATTAGAATATTTATCAAGGAACAAAGGTAGAAAGGAGAAATGCAAAGGAGCAACAAAGAGGCATAGATCAACACCAGAATTATCATTAAGGAAAAGGAGTATAGAGAAGCAGTAAAAATTCAAGGAGCAACATTAGAATCTTTATAAAGGAGAAAAGGTAGCAAAGGCAACAAAGGCAACAAAGGTAGCAAGCTTGGGTCAAGTTGTGAATGTG
The DNA here is from genome assembly GCA_034641835.2 of Pinus albicaulis. Taxonomy (NCBI): domain Eukaryota; kingdom Viridiplantae; phylum Streptophyta; class Pinopsida; order Pinales; family Pinaceae; genus Pinus; species Pinus albicaulis. The sequence continues at coordinate 497,211,421 of CM076578.1, read as the reverse complement.
TTGGGTCGAGTCATGCATGAGTGGGCAGAGCCGTGAACGTGCTAAGACAAGTAATATACGTGTTCAACAAATGGAGAAAGTAGTGAATGTGCAGGTCAAGTCGGGATTGTTTGCATTTAGAGAAGTGCACGAGGGTGCATGCAACGCGTGCAGTTCCGCTGGAAAAGTGTTGTAATTTCCAAAAGAAAAGAATTCAGAACAATGTTCAGAGGGCCTAATCGCATATTGCAAATCACAATAGGAGGCCTGATCACAAATTGCAAATCACAAGTTGAAGGAGTATCGCAAAACAACAGAGACACAGAAATTGCAAAATGTGAAGTGCAGGAGATGACGTGGTAGATGACGTGGCAAGTAATATGAAAGATGACGTGGACCTAACCCCACAAATCGCAAATAACTCTTAATATGCATGTTCAGATGGACGGTAAGAATCTTATCGTAGAAATAAAGGTTGAGAGATGGATGGTTAAGATCAAATTGCAGTATTGAACTGGAGGATGGAAAGACAAGATCGTGCCACAGAGTGAGGTGGATATTAATAGTCGAGATCATATCATGAACATAAAGTAGGAGAATGAACGATTCATATTATATCGCATTGGGTGAAAAGATTATTAGTGCACATTTCTAGCGGTGATTTTTATATTTATATGTCAAGTTATCACAAGTTAATTGTTTTAAGCTGTGATGTGATAAGAAGTAGGGTTTGCAATGCGATGCGATCACATATCGCATATGATAAGAGGAATATTTTTATTTCTATGAGCTAAATATTGCGACATTTAATAAGGTATTCGCAGCGATTTGCGAAATCGAAAATCACAAACATTGCAATATGGTTAAAAATGTGATATTGCGATGGGCCGATTTGAGATGAGCTAAAATGTAAAATGCACAATGAGGCTAAAGTTTAAATCTACAATATCCGATATTGCGATGAGCCTAAATCTGTGATATTGCAACATTGTCTTGGTTCTGATTATTTCGATCCTCCGTACATTGTGGAAACTTTTGTGGGCCATAACCCGCAAGTCCTTGCATTGTAAATAATTGTAGCCTTGTGATATTAGGAGAAGATGTGATACATTACAAAGGTGAAGTCCAAAGGATTTCAAATCTAGGTTTATATGAAAGTTCTTTAAGAAATCACATCGGGGTTTGGAAGAGCTATGAATAACAATAAACACATGATAATGACAAAGCGCAAAGTGCGATAATGAAGCAGACATGATGCAGGTCAACACTGAAGCCTAAAGGATTTCAAGTACAGGTGTATGTGGTTTTTCCTTTGTTAAATCACATAGTAGAACAAAGGAGGCTTATAATGTAGAACGATTGGATTGCTGAAATGCGATTAAGAGACCATATGCGAGGTTGTTCAAATGTTAATTGGAATTTATTTAAGGTCCATGGTTCTTTGTAGTTACGCCTTGATAATGGAAGAAAGTATAAATGTGGGCATAAAGTCTTAGGTAAGGGACTCGACACAGAGTAAAGGGAATATTAAGCTAAAATTTTCGGTATTGTGGAGATAGACACCATGGGTTGTGTTGGGCTCAGCAAAACCCTCTGGGCAGAGTTGGGCATTGAGAAGAGCAATGAAGGCTGAATGCTGCGGGCATGAGAAAAATAGGTGGAGTCGGGAAAAAGGAGATATGGTGGCACTATTGGAAATGTTCCAGCTGGGTCAAGTCAGGAAAAAGGCATTTGTACAGAACTATTATAATATAATAGCAAGAATAGAAAAGGAAGTGACAACAACATAAAGGACAAATTAAAAACGAGAGAAGAGCTGAAAGGGCTGAGAAAAATATTTTAGTAATTGTAAATGTAAGTTCATTGATTATTTTATATTGTTTGTAATGCAAAGGCAAGTCTTCGTAGACATAGGAAAAACTCTAATGAGTGTTTTAATGATTATTTCTCACGTAATAACCTAATCTGAAGTGTAAGTAATCGAATGGGTGGTGTTAGTCATCAATAATTTTTACTATCTGTAGATGAATAAATATTGGTTCTAGATTTCTAAAAACAAAATAACTTGAATATTGTGAGTTTTAGAAATCTCAATGCCTTCATTATCCTTATGGAAAATTTTTCACTATTCTACCATTTTTCCATTCCATGGTCACCCTGCCACTCCTAGAAGAGCTCCTTATGGGCTTATGCCTCCCATCTCCATCATTTTTTCTACCTATGACCTCATCACCCTATTTTTTCCCTTTCCCATCACTCCACTTCACATCTAGAGTTACTTATAAGCCTATTCCTTCCCATGTTCACTAGGTTCCTCAAGAATTTATGGTCTTTGTAGGATCTTTAGATAAATTAAATACATTGGATTTTGGATCTTCACTAAACCACCTTTTCAATACTCTATTTTTATACTTGAAGACTCCAAGCCAATTTTCAGTCAAAGACCAGGTCAAAGAACCCTCCCACTAGGTCATTAGGGTTTCATAGGTTGTAAGTCCATCATTGATGTTTTAAGCACTTTTTTTCCTGTGTTAGAGGTTGGCTTAGTTGTAATAGAAGATCAGCACATGGTTATCCAAGAAAGATCAGAAAATCTCCAAAGAGGACTACTTTATCAAGTTCAAGTTCCGCAAAAGGTAAATGTGAACTTTGACACTTATGCAAGAGTGTTAAAATGAATATCAGCAGAAATTTGGTAAGGTAAAAGGTCTGCTCCTCAATAAAGACATTCATAGCAAGGAGGGGGAAAGGAGTTTGGTTTCAAGGAGAACTAAGGTTTTGAGCTTGATGGCCCGGCAAAGTGCCAAACAGTGAATCAAATGGCACAAATAATCATGGAGGAGGTACACCAAGAAACCAAACATGAAGAGAATTTTTTACAGAAATTATTGATAAGATAGGGAAAAAGGTGAGGTGAACTGGACAAAAATTAATGAACTTAAAAGGGCCATAAAGGACTTAGAAGACAACACTGATAATTATTTTCAAGTGTTCCAGACACCTAGGGTTTTGGGAAAGTGTTCAAAGAAGGTGAAACCATGGTTTAAACTCCATGGTGATAGCAAAGGGATTCTGAAGATGTCATTGTTTGTAAAAGATTCAAAACGTGTCCAAAGGAGCTTGTCATGCCAAAAATGATCAAAAGATAGGTTGAGCTCCATGGTGTAGGTAAAGGAAGATTTAGAAACTACTACGGTGTGGAAGCATCCTAAAAAGTTGCCAAGCTCAACCTGTCATGTCTCAAGATCAGTGAGAAAGGGAAAATCAATGTGTTCAAGTCACCTACACTCAGTGGTAAAAAGTATGAAAAACATGATGTTGAGCTCCAAGGTGGAAATGGAAGGTGATTTTAAGGTTGCTACTGTGTAAATAAATATGTCAAGCTTTAGGAATAAAAGGAAATACCACTCAATGTTTTATGTCACCTGCAAATCAAAAGTGGTGAAATAAGGAAAAATGCATGATTTTGAATTCCCTAGTGTATGTAAAAGGAGAGTTTTGAAGGTACCATCATGTGAAATTCTCCCAAAGGTGTGTTAATGAGCTGTCAGGACCAAATGACCAACAGAAAGGGTCAAAATTCATCACCTCTGTAACCTGCAGAGAAAATAGTGTAAAAGGTTATTCAGAGAAGGTAAGGAGTTGAGTTAGAAATCATGATGGCAATGAGAGGAAATGTTGGAGCTGCTACTGTGTGAAGATTCCAAACTTGTAAAAAAGAGTTATCATGCCTAAATGATCAAATGATCAAATTAAACTTCAGGATGCAGAAAAAGGAGGTTTTTAAAAGATGTTGTTGTGTCAAGATGAATAGGTCAAATCCTCAGGATTAAAATAAAGGAAAATTTTATAACTCAAAGAAAACCTGCAAAAAGGGAAGGTAAAGAGTATCAGTGAGAAACGTCACAATTATCACTTCAATCACCTACAGGACAAGAGTATAAAGAAATATCAGTGAAAATTGAAGGGGGCTTAAAAACATTAGGAAAGTGGGTTGTGAAGCTAAAATCAAATCCTTGATTCTATATAAGGTCATTTTACACTTCAAACAATTTAGTGTTTCCTTCCAAAAAAATTGAAATTTCGAAAGGAGAAGAAACTGTGAGTTTTTAGCCAAAATTTGACTAAGTGTTGAGGCGTTGTGCATTCAGGTCAGTGCTGTGTGCCTGGAGTCGGGTGCTGCGCCCCTGGTAGTGCATATGAGGTGGCGCTGTGCACCTGGAAACATGCTGTGCATTTGCCCGATTCACTCGACATGCCCGGTAGAAAACCTCTAGCGATGCGCCTTTGCCCAACCCAACTCACCGGTTGCCTGGGCACTACACTCTTGGCCAGGAGGGCCTCCTACACCCTACAAGCACTCAAATCCACTAAAAAAGCCTTCAAATTTCCTCCAAGGTTTCTTCAAATTCTAGAGAGGGTAAGTACATTTCATCAACCCTTTTCCAAGTATTTTGTCATCATTTAATTGAAGGAAGGAAACCCTAATTATCTTGCTTAAACATCACTGTTTTAAACATTTCTTCATCTACATGCTAAAAATACCCATGACAGATAGAGGGTTACATTATTGGAATTTATTCACTCACCTAAGGCTGTGCCTACACTCACTCCATTCACCAAATCAGTCCCTTGCATTACAAAAAGATTGACAAATTGATTGCCTTCCTTCATATCCATTTTCCATCAGTGCAAGTTGTTGTCAAAGAAGATTTGTAACAAGTAGCTGAGGTTGTCCTTGAGTTTTGCCTCTCACCCATATTCCTATACCCTTACCCTCACTCACCCATCCATCTCATTCACTTGTAAATACTATCATCCTCCATTCCTTCATCTCATTTTTATTGTGCAGTCCTAGGGTTTTGTTCAAAACATAGTGATCAAAATGTCAAGGGAAGGTGACACTGATAGTGGTGAGGGAGTCCAAATTCCAAGGAGGCATCAACACAAAGGTGGGAGGATCAACATTTTTGAACCACTAAACACAATGGAGCTAAATGTATCTCCCTTAACTATCTCCTGCTTCCAAAATGTAGGCTACTATGAATTTTTTGAGAAAGTACAGCAGGTGCAGAATCACCTCGAGCTGACTAGGCTCTTCACACTTAACCTACATGAGAAACAAGTCAACCTTTTAGGGGTAAACTTTGAGTTGTCTTCAGATGAAATTTCTATTGCCACTGGGATACCTAGTGTGGGTGAAAAATGGTTCAAGCAGGCCAGTTTAGACATGAACTAGTACGAGCCATACCTAAGCCCAGATACAAAGACTACAATAAATCCATATTTCCTTTCTCACATTTGCTTGAGAGGTATGCACCCATGATGAGGGTCATTATGAAATATTTCACATGTGAAGGAATATTCTCCTAGCTTTATTCCTATCACATCAACTTGCTCATGCACTTTACTAGGGTTGAGATGCTACATCTACCCTACTACCTCTACAGGAGTATTGAAAAAATGTCTTATATTGTACAAAAGAGAGACCATCCACAGCAGATGCAGAGCCTCTTTCACCACTCTCTTATCAAAATGGTTGTGATGCATCAATTGCAACAAAAGGGTATTCCATGGGAGGTTTTCATTTCCCATGAAGTGTTCACAAAACCACAACCCCATCCTCAACAAAATGTGCCTTCATCATCTCATCCTCCTATCCCTACTCCTCCATCATCTCCTGTTGAACATGTTTCACCATCTACACATATCCCTTCACCTCAGGGCAACCCTCCTTCATCACTCTCTCACAATGCATCAGACAATGAAGGAAGTGACAATGAGCAATCAAATGAAAATGAGGGAGAGGGTAATGATGAATCAAGTAATAATGAAGAAGAAAACAGTGAAGAAGAGGGTAGTGAGGATGCTGAAAATAAGGCTGATGACAGTAAGGAGGATATCAGCAGTGAGGTAGAGGTCAGTGATAAGGTAAAAAGCATGGAAACAGAAGGCAATGATGATGATGGAGATGATGATAGAATTGAAACAAAGAGCCATAATGATAGTGAAAACAACGAGGAGTCAAAAAATGAAAAATCAGTCAGTGAAGAAGATGAAGGCAGTGCAGAAATCAGTAAGGAAGAATCAAACAGTGAAGAGAGAAACAATGCTAATAAAAGCCATGAAGACAGTGAGGATACCAATGATGATGGTAGTCATGATGGAAGCAATAGTGAAGGCACTAAAATAATCAAAATTGAACCTTTTCCTTTAACTTACCAAAATGGAAGTAGGCATGTGTTTGCTTCCCTCAAGAGGTAAGGGGCCATGCCTTCTACTTGAACCAAAGAGCTTGACAAAGGAAAAGAGAAGGTCATGGATGAAAAGGAAGAAGACCAACATGAAATTGAACAAGAATTTGAACTCATTCATGTTGACAGTGATGATGATAACGAGGCCAAGATCTCAAGCATGTTGCTCAAGAGTAGAGATGCCCAAATCAAAGATTTACAAGCTAATATAGCTAGGGCTAGGAATGTCATCCACTATTATGAGATTGAAAACAAGTAGCTGGAGGCACAAAATACCATCTATGAGGTTAGGAAAATCAAAGCCCGGAAAGAGGCTGAAAGGACCAAGGTTAGGTTAGATGAGGTCTTGGGTGTTTTTTATGAGAGTGAAGATGAAGAAGGGTAGTTGTCTAGGAGAAGGCCAAGAACAATGGGCTTGAGGAAGGCCTTAGCGAAGGATAAAGAGCAAGAGCCAGCCTTGGCAGAGCATCTCACTCCAAGTGAGTTGCTTGCCATGGAGATTGAGTATGATCGGGAGACTTGGTTAGAGATGGCTAATACACATGTGGAGGATCAGCTGGAAAGGACACAAAGAGACCTTAGCCTTCAGAAGAAGATGGCCAAGAATTATGCCTTAAGAAATCAAATTGCAAGGGCCAAGCTAAAAAGAGCCCTTGCTAAAATTCAAGATCTCAAGGAGTAAAAATGTAAGAAGAACCTTCAAATCCTTACTAATTCTTACCTACAAGCATCCCAAACACCATAAGCAAGGCAATTTCAAAATTTTGGCAACTTTTGATAATTTGGTTTTTCACTGTTTTGGAGGGCCAAGGGCGCAGCGCCCCTGGCGCACTCTTTTTTGGGGAACTTTCTTATGGATTGGTTTGAATTTTTGGGTTCATATTTCCAATTACATCACACACACCAAATTTCAGATCATTTGGAGTGGATTTGGTCCTCCAAAAGGGTAAAAAACATGCAAAAATTCACCATTCTGCCCAATTTTTAGAGCTGGCACTACACCTTGGGAAGTCTCGGTAGATTTAGTCATTGAACAGGTAAATGAAGTCCAATCAGAAAACTAAGGGAATTTTTTAAAAGTAGACTTGACAAGCCTTCCAACGAGCTATCACGGAGCTCATTGGGACATTGGGAAGGCCTTCTAAACTCAGCTGCAAGGTGACCTATTTTTCCAGTGCAGGCGTTGCGTCCTTGGACCTTAATGCTACGCCCTTTCTTGCAAACTCAAAAAAACACACTAGAAGATATTTTGGAGTTATTGAGGAGCCTCAAAGTCATTTTTTTCCAAATTTAGGTGTTAGAAGTTATTTTTAGTTATTTCATTAGATATTTTGTGCCTTGGGCCTTGCATGGTCTTAATGGAAAAAATTGGCATTTATGATGTATTTATGACATTTTGGAAATCCTAGTTAGGGTTTTGGTCCTCCTTGCTTGATTAATACAACATTGAGGCCTCAATGTACATGTTGGATGATTATTAAGAAAACTGTCATAGATTTGAGATTGGAGAGAAATTGGCTTTGGTTTTTTGTGGTTGGCTTGACTTGCTTGACAATGGAGAAGGCTTAGTTGTAGGATTCATGAGCATAGTTAATGGTGATGTGTTCCTTATTTAGTTCTTGTTTTCTTATTTTATCATTTTTTCCCATCTTTCTATTGCAGTAGGACAGAAATTTTAGGCCAAGAAATGTTGTTTAGAGGCACCTTAGCTCTATTTGTTCTCTACTGCTTCTATGTTTTCCTCTGCTAGGTAAAATTAGAGAATTATTGAATGCTCTCTAGTCCCACTTAGTTTTTTTATCTTAATAATGATTCGATGAAGCAAATTTCAAAGTAGTTTTATCGTTATCCCTACTCTTTGCTATTACTTAAACATTATTTTTAAGGTCTTTTACTTTGAAGTATTGCTAATTAGGTTTAGCTAAAGAGGTATATGATTTTCCATGCCCTATTGTTTATCCTAAATGGTTGCTTTGGAGGTATTTATAGCTTGATTAATGAAGTTAGGAGTTCCCTATTCTTTGATCTCTGTTATATGTTTATCTTAAATGTTTTCTTAGCTTGAAGGTGAAATCACTAGAACATTTACAAGTTTCTTGCCTTCTATAGTTCACTGGATCGTTGTCTTCATGCTTACTTGCTAGGGTTTAGTCAAAGAAGTTATTGGTATGCCATGTCTTTGGTTATTCCTTCATGCTTAGTAATCTTAAAGGATATTCTTGTTAAATTATTTGACAAAGGATTCTTAACTGCCCTTTGCACCTACTATGTTCACAATTTGATGTTCACTCCACTCACATAAGCTTTTAGATCCATTTGACCTTGTTAGACATGCCTTGTGATACACCCTTGATCCATTGTTAAACTTATCAAGACCTTTTGTAGACTCCATAGCCCAATGGCTTAAACCTCTCTTCCTTTATCTATTCTACTTGAAAATCTACCCAACCAACCAAACAAACAAACAAAAAAACCCTAAACCTAATAACTAGCCTAAAATCAAAACCCTAAAATCAATCAAGTTCACATCCTTTACACAAGCATAGAGAGAGCCCTCTCTAAGTCTAGGAAGGCTAGGTCCTAGGATTCCAAAGACTGGTTTGATGTTACCCTTGTACATTTGGTCTTGCCAATCTAACAAATTACGGGGACCTAACAGGTGGAAGGCATAGGGCCAGGCCTGTGCACTTCATATTCCCTGTAGAATGTAAAAAATCATGTAGTTATCTATATAAAACACCTAATATCAATGTGCATAGGGAGTTTAGAGAGAGTGCAGTAGAATTGAAGAGAGCTGAAGAAGGTTACAAAGCTATAGAATGGAAGAGAGCGAAATAATTTAAGAGATCTGCAGAAGGTTAGAGAGAGGAAGAATGAGGGAGAGCTGATAGAGATGTTGTGCACATCAGGAGCTGATATGAAGTATATATGAAGGCTGAAGAGGCAGCATCGGAGAAGGAGTATAGCAGAGCTAATATTCAGGTAAATCAACATTTTAGTTTCATGTTGAGTGAGGGGATTGTAGTCTCCTTTCAAGTTGTAGCTTGATAAATCTCTAGTTGAAGCTGGGTGAGGTAGGAACCTCGTGTGGGTTGTAGCCTGCAGAAAATACATGGGAGTTGGTGATTCCCTTTCAAATTGCAGCTTGATAAATTTCTAGTTGGAGCTGGTTGAGGTAGGAGCCTCCTGTGGGTTATAGCCTATAGAAAAGATATGGGGGTTCGAGCTTCCTTGCAAGTTGTAGCTTGCAAAATTTGAGGTAGTAGCCTCTTGTATGTTGGAGCCTACAGAAAATCAGTGGTGAGAGGGAGTTGGAGTTTGCCTTTGCATCATAACAATAACAAGATGTGGTTTTCTCCCTTATGGGTTTCCACTTATATCTGTTGTCTATGTGCTTTATGATTATGTGTTGATGTGATGTATTATTCTGCTTAATTACTTGTTTTCCATAGATTCAGTTTGTTGATTCATTATGTATTAATCTGCTTATAAAATGAAGTAGTTAATGAGCTGAATGAAAGGAGTATTAATGACCAAGAATGTGCTAAACTGATTCACCCCCCCCCCTCCCCACTTAGTTTAGCTAAGGGTTCATCAATAGGTATCAGAGCCAGTTCCTTTTGTAACGGTTTAACCACCGGAAGGAGGTTCTTAGTCCCAAAAAATGGCTAGCTTATAACGATGCTCTACAAATAAAGCCCCTTTATTTACTAGCACAAACTATGATTTCTAGAAAATAAGAAAGAGGACATACTTAATGTCTCTTGGAGTAGAAATCTGGGTTGCTGTGGAAGGAAAATATGTACCAAAGGATACAGACACTGAGAAAGAAGCCAAAAAAAATTTCATAGGTAATGAAAAAGCAATGAATGCACTCTTGAGCAGTCTGAGTGAGTCATAATTTATCAAAGTAATGCACAGTAAGACTATGAATGAAATCTAGGATACATTAGAAAATATTCATGAGGGAGATAAAAAGGTGAAGATGGCCAAACTGTAAGCACATAGAACTTAGTTTGAAAACTTAAAAATGAATGAAGATGAAGAAATAGTTGCATTGTTCTTAAGAGTTGTAGAAGTTGTGAATATCAAGATATGCCTAGGAGAAGAAATTAAAGAAAGTGTTGTAGTCCAAAAAATATTGAGATCTCTACCATCTAGGTTTACTCCTAAGGTTTCTGCCATAGAAGAAACAACAGACTGAGAAACCTTAACTAGAAACCAATTACTTGGGAACCTAACATCATATGAGATGAGACTTCCTAAAGGGAAGTCATACATGAGGGAGGTTTCCTTTAAGGTAGACAAATGGATAAATGATAAGGAAGGTACATGCTCATGCTCTGATGAAGAAGAAGCCAAATTTGTCAGAAGATTGGATAGAGGCACAGGCAAGTACAAAGGTAAAATTCTATTCAAGTGCTTTAATTGTGGAAGAGTGGGGCACTATGCCTCAAAATGTCCCAATAAGATAACAGAGAATTAGTCTAAAGGGAAAGAGAGAAGCAACTCCTATAATATGCAGAAAGGGGAGAAATTTAAGAGAAAAACCTCAGCAATATAACAGTGCATCTGAAAACTCAGACGAATCCCTAGATGAAGATGTAATCTCAGAATTCGCACTAATGGGTATGGATGATCTTGAAGATGGTCTCTTGGAATATGAAGAAGAAGGCGAGGGAGACCATGAGGGGGAGTCAATGAGTTCCCTAAAGGAAATAAATAGAATCCAACTCAAGGCTAGAAAATAGAAGTAAATCCTTCTGAAATATGTCGAGGAAGAACCAAACTCTGAAGATTTTACTAAGTTGAAGATTGATCTAGAAGAATCAAGGAATGTATAAGACATTCTGCTGCATCAAATAAGAGATATAAGTAAGGAATGTGGAAGATTGGAAGCCGAGGTGGTGAGTCCACTACAAGGAAAAGACCCTCTAGCGGAGGTTATAAAAGAGGTTCTTAGTGTTATAAAATTGGGAAAAATTGTCCAAAAATAATTTTCTACAACATCCATTTATGGTTACGGAGGTTTTGGTGGAGCTTTTAACGGAAATTCAGCACAACTAAAAAAACTTGGCGACTGGAGGTTATTACTAATTTTTTTTTTCATCTATGCGCTACTAAGTTTTCAACGCACCAGTGTGTGTCATCTAGACAGTGGCCCTGAGGAGTTCGAAGGTGCGTGCATCGGGCCATCAAGGTATAAAATCGCACCGAGCGCAATGTTGGTGATACAACGCATGGGGCTTTTCTAATTCGTCTTAGGATTTGTGCGGTGCCCATAGGTCGTCTCAATGCACCAGTACATAGACTTATAGAAATGCACTAGTGTGCCAAATGCACTAAGATTTATAATTGGTATTGGTATTTGTGCAGTGCCCATACATCATACAAACGCACCGGTGCGTAGTCTCACATAAACGCACCGGTGCACAGTATCATGCAAATGCACTGATATTTTTAATTGGTTTTGATATTTTTGAAGTGCCCATAGGTCATAGAAATGCACCGGTGCGCTGCAGCATACAAACGCATTGATGTACAGTGACTGACATGCACTGGTGTTCATTTTGTATTTTTTAGAAACATCGACCTGTGATAGTGAAATTATTGTGATTTTTAAAAACACATTATTTATCAAAAGTCGACACATCTTATAATAGTATTCATATTAATTAAATTTTTATTATTACTTTTGAATGTGATATTTGGATTAATTTGTTATATCATATCATAATTATTGTGATTTTTTTCAAATTCATTATTCATCAAAATTCGACACATATATATCTTATAACAGTACTCATATGAATTAAAATTTTATTAGTGCATTTTAATATCATGTTTGGATTAATTTGTTATATCATATCATCAAATTTCACAATGGAGAATGCAAAAGAATAAATTAAAACATATTTTATTATTATATATATATGAATAAGACAGTCGTTGTCATACAAAATGGGACATTTATTGGTATCCATTTGTCTTTCAATTGGGACACTATGTCCATTACATTAAACAAAATGTCTGATTTCACAGACAAAAATTTCAAAAAATACAATGCCTTGCTTTGATATCCAAACATAGTGATCATCATTCTTTGCTTGAACTATTGTCACTGCTAGAGCTACTTCCATGACTTGGGTTATTTTCAGGAATGTTTTGTTCATGGTGTTGATTGTTTTCTTCTTCGCCCATCCTATAATCATTTTTAAGCTATGTGAGTGTATATACATTGGTGAGAATATTAATTGCAATATTAAATAATATACATCCAATGTAAATCAAAAAGAAATGGCCTTTCTAACAACAATTGACTCATAAACTATACACATTCTTTCAAAAGTATAAATGCCACTTCTTAATAACACAATTTCATCTGATAGTAGTTTCATACTTTGTTACATGATTTTACTTTATAACAAATCATATATTTAATATAAAATATTATTTTTTTCTATTAATTATAGACGGAGCTAAGTAAAACAAGATCGATAGATTATTACAAATTCCAAAATTAATTTATGATATGCCAACATATACTCACAACCCATATTTAACCCAATTTCAATCAATTCATCTCATGGTTCTTCATTGTATGTTAGCACCTGTTTGAAGACATTCAATGATGATTTTTGTAAAACAACTTAAAAAATAAAAAAATGAAATCTAGTTAAGTTGTTATAAGGCAGTAACAATTACTCACAAACCTGGATATCAACCCTTTTCTTCATTGTCATCATGTTTTATGTGTTGAATGGGTTCCATTTTCTTTTCTTTTCTGCAAGAAAATACTTGAAAATTAATATTTAATGTTAAATTGTTTATTTATTATACCTAATGATTGAAAAATTCAATGATTACATATTACATTTGAAGCATGTTGTTGTTGAGATGGCTCCTCCTGCAATGCAATTTTGTCAATTTCTTTGACCATCTCCCTGTACACCCTTTTTGACATTCCTACTGGCATATTTCTCATATAAACTTGTTCATCTTTTGAGATTTTCATAATCTTCCTGAAAATGTAACATGACAATAAACTATTTAATTTTTATATTGATATATGAAAAGTAAATATAACAAAAATGATATTTATAAATAATTCTAGACAAACATTTAAAGGAATATTACTTTTTCATTCATTCTTTTTTTTTTGTTATATGTTTTTGTTATTAAAAGTCTGACATGTCTCATTGACCAATTTTCTGGAAACTCTTCCTGTAGTTTAGATAAAATTTGGTTGTTGGAATCGTTGGATTGATTTTTGTATTGTAAGTGGAAAGAACGTCTATAAATTCGTTCCACTATATCCCTCAAACTTTTGTAAAAGTTTTTCCCCCTTTTGCTAACCTCCAACACCACTCCGGATGAGCTAAGGAGCAATTCATTTTCATTTTCATGTTCTATTTTTTTCTTTTCTTAGAACAACATTCCTTTTCTGAGTTGTTGGTCCCTGTAGAACATTAAACATATGTGAATTAATAGATTTTTTTACACATGTTATCTAATAATTTTAAGTAAATTATTAATGAAAATTAAAAAAAAGAAACTTATATTGGATCGATCGTATTTTTTCATTCACATGATTCATCCTTTTGCAATTTTTCCATCAAGCTTTTACACTCTTCTGTTCCTAGATCAGAAATAATCTTATCAAGCTTCATCATTTTGTGGCTCTGCATGATACACATTAAACAATACATATTAGTTAAACTTACATATAGTTCAAAAATAATAATTTTTGTAAAGAATTTACAAAAAACTTGCCTTTTTTTCTTTTCTTGATGTGTTATCAGTATTATTTTTACTTGATCTCTTGCCAGTCATTTCTTTATCAATCTCAAACATGTACCATATCATTCATTGATATATTTATAAATAAATTGTCAAATTTTCAGGTAAAAAATAAAATCTCAAGAAGCCGGTGCGCCATTCATGGTGTACGCACTGACATCAGTGCATGGGGGTCTTATAAACACACCACACAAATAATATAATAGACCGTACGATGCTCTATGTCAAGAAAGAACACCAGTGCATTACATGTTAATCGCCTCACCGATTAACACATAGAAAATAATAAAAATCGTCCAGTGTTAGTTTTTGTAGCATAAACGCCCCGTGCAAACAAGGGACCACCATACAGTGCTCTTTGTCAACTAGGAGACCCGGTGCGGTGCGCTATATGTTACATGGTGCACCAATTAACACAATAAAACGTTTTTTTGTGAAAGAGCACATTCACGGTGCGCCTTGCATAACCTAGCACACCGGTGTCCTATTTTATATATGGCACACTGATTAAATTTTATTTTTATTTTTAAATTTTTTATTACACAGTGCTTTCATGGTGCGGTGGGATAATATAGCGCAACAGTGCGCTAGGTTACACAAGGCGCACCAATAAAAAAAATATTTTTTTTCAAAAATTCACGCAAGGGCCGACATGGATTGGGATATGACTATGCAAGTCGTCCCGCAGGTTGGATGTCAATAGAAAATGAAAAGCCCTAATTCTGAAATCACAAAATCAAGGAGAAGAAAGGGCAGAAACAAAAAGAATGAATTGTTTAGGGTAAAAATAGATTTTTATTTTTTATTTTATTATTTTATTTTACTTTTCTGAAAATGAAAAACAATTTGAAATTTTTTTCTTACCTCGTAAAAAAACTGTAGAAAAAGTAAAAAAAATAATCAAACTTAATCACGAGATCGTTTGAAATTCTATGCTATAGGGTTTGAATCAACAGAGGTTTGGAATTCTGATTATCTGAATACTTCTGTTCGAACGTATTTCGCTACTCCACAGTGCTCTCGTGCTCTCTTGCTCCAGGTATGTCTCCTGCAAATCTCTGGCTGATTTCTTTTTGCAAAAATAGTGAAATATGAAAAATGCTTAGTATTTAAAGAATTGTTTTATGAAATTAGATTTTCGAAAATATTTTTCCGCCCATTTTTCAATTTACCACTTTTTTTTTCACTTAAAGAAAATAGAGTTGCGCTTTTTTTATTTGCGATTATTTGTCACCGGTGTGTCACTTAATATCACCGCACCGGTGCGTCCATTGGTAACACGACACCAATGCAGATTAAATAAAACTCACTGGTGCGGTTATATGTACATTAGAACCGATTTGCGGTTAAGGCACCAAAATTACTTTTAGGTGTGTACACCAAAATTTGGTGAACTCCAACCATAGAAATTAAGAATTACAATTTTATTTATTCTTGATCGAAATATGAAATTAGAATTATAATTTTTTTTATTCTTGAGAATTAGAATTAGAATTACAATTCGAATTGGATAAATTCTTGATGGAAATAACTTTTCTTCCAATGCATTTTGTTTATTGTAGGAGGTCCCCGTTGATTATGTGTAGAGAATGCAATGTGGGGCGTGTGAATATGCAATACTATAGGGCCCAAGTGGGAAATTGTGGCATGTGAACCTGTGCTATGCTAAGACATGGGCACTTTTCAGAAATGGTTGGGAAAGTTTTGTTTCTGAGCATTTTATTGAAGTTGGAGATATTTTAGTTTCTAGACATGTTGGAAATGTACATTTTGCTGTGAAAATATTTGGGCCATTTCTTTTCAAAACTACACCTCTTCTTATTTCAGAAAAATAAACTTGAACCTTTTCAAAACCTGCAACAAGAAAAGGTACCATCAGGAGCCTCTCACATGCATATCTATTTCTTCTGTTGAGGTCTCGAAGGAATTTATTATGGCCAGTTTACTTTGCTGAGGAATGTGCCTGAATTTTCTTTGGTTCTACTGAAGGGTGTAGTCACTAAGAGATACAAGATTATAAGCTCCCCCCAACCCTCATTAAATTGCAGAATATGGATAAAACTCCATAGAAATGCCTATCATTTGTGTAAAATGACTCGAAAGACAGAATGGAGTGTTTTCTTTTTTGAAAGTTGTGTGTTGTTATGTTGAAATAAATTATTCTTTATATTTTGTGATAATATGGTGAAGAAATGGAATAATGCTCAAGTATATGACAACAGTCTTCCATCATATTCTCAAAATATATGGGTTCTTTGTTAAATGCATAGCTACAAGATTCCGTCATATTGCTACTAGGAAAAATTCAACTGAAATACCAATACGATAGGGTCGGTACTATCTACTATCTAATGGACCCATAAACCCCACAAAAAATCTCAAAAAACCTTTTAATAAAATGAAAAATAGTCCAAAAGTGATTTTTTTTTTTTTGTCTATTGCATTCTTGACACTCGAATTCTTCTAAAATCTGTTCATGGAATTAGCATCCATAAGAGGCAGTGCAATGGTAATATACTTGAATTCTTCTAAAATTTGTTCAATGGAATTAGTACATGTGAAATGGTACATGTGTTATTAATTCATTAATATTTATACTTTTTAAGATGGGTTTTTATAAAGAATAGGACTTAATTACCTTATACCTTATAAGACTCTTTTTTTCGAAACATTATAGTATTTATTTTGAATTAATGTTAAAATAAATATTTCACTTGATAATTTGCAATTACATTGATCTCAATAAAAATGGCGTACTATATAAAGTTCTTTTTTTTTGGTATGTGAGATCATAATAAAATAATGATAATTCTAAAGTACATGAATTTATTTGCATTATTTTCTAAACTTTATTATGTTACAAAAATTCATATTGTTCTAGATTTATTATTTTACAATTTTTTACAATTTTACAAATTTAAAAGTTTAAAAATTTTAATAAAATCATTTCACATTAATACAATTAAAATTTTACAAATATTTTACATACAATTACAATTAGAATTTTAG
The DNA here is from genome assembly GCA_034641835.2 of Pinus albicaulis. Classification (NCBI taxonomy): domain Eukaryota; kingdom Viridiplantae; phylum Streptophyta; class Pinopsida; order Pinales; family Pinaceae; genus Pinus; species Pinus albicaulis. Next base: position 497,194,379 of record CM076578.1, on the reverse strand, counting down.
AATTTTACATACAATTAAAATTAAAATTCAATTACAATCATGACACAATATTTAATAAATATCATGGTCGTTTAATATTAAATTAATTAATAAACATCATGATCATGATAACCATCATACAAACATCATATTCGACTAAAAAACACATTCAAATTCGCTAACATCATCTTGATCATGATCATCTAACAAAACAGAATTAGCATTGTATAACATCATCACAACATAAACAATAAATATACATCTCATGTCAAATAACTGCTATCACATACACATCTATCTGCAATTTGTACATTAAATGAACATATCTAACATGAGCTAACAATATACACATCATGATGATCACAAACATGTAAATTAAGTACAACTGCAACATGAACATAAAATACATGGAACCATATATATATATATATAACTGAATAATGTCAAAAATATACAACTATAATATAGATGTCATGGATCAGCTCGTGGTACATCATCAATAGCAATACTAGTCAAGGCCTGCTCAGTCGATGGTGCAGCCTCGACAGTTGATGGTCCAACCTGCTCATGATCATGAGTACTGTCGGATGTTGCAGGCTGTTGACTGGACATGGCCAATGGTCTAGCCTACTCTCTATGATGATTGTTGCTCAATGCTAGTGAAGGCTTCTCATATGGCGTGACGCAAGGTGAACAATCATCAAATGATGCATCGTTTCTTGCACACTATCGATCACATGCTCTGTCTTGACCACACCTATAATGTGCAATGGTATTCCTCAGCCGTGTAACTAAGGTCGTAGCTCCGACGACATGCCGCATCAGGTTGTACATTGCACATGGCATGCCTCTCCACATATGTAACAACCTACCATCGGCCTGTATGTCACGCATAGTAGCGGGTCTAATGCCTACCTCAACAATCAATGTAGTGATTTGGTTGCCCAACTCCATCTTGTATCTGCTATCAAGCCTACCACGCCTAGAAAAATGCGGTACCAGCGCACCAGCAGGGGTAGGTCTCTCTACACTGGCCTCCTGATGATCCTTGGCATCTAGCATACTTTGATTGTCATCAGGATCCACATTTGGATCATGTGGTGGTGCTGCCATGTCCTCGCCATCAAAAGACCCAATGTTTGCAAAATATATACAAGTACACAACACTAATTAGACAATTTCATTACACAATTTAATAAAAACAAGTTAAAGAACATTTTAGAATAAATTTAAATAAAACAGTAATATTACCTCTATCACCCAGTGGCTCATCATCTATGAAGAGGATGTTGGAACACCCTCACCAATCCAAACCAGCATAAGGACAGGGGGCCATAACGAAGGGATGCTCGTAAAAAATGGCTAGTAACTCCAATGTGTCATGTGATATCCTCACAGAAAACACAGTCTCACCCCTCTTGGGAATAATATTTCCCCACATGTGCATCTGTGCCTCGAACATTGACCTATGAGGCTGCCGAACAAAAGTAGCCTCGTCTCTGGAAACATCTCAAAAGATAAACAGAAAAGCTCTGAATCAAAAGGAAAGTTTACCCTCCCTTGTGCATGAGCACGACATCTATATAAGGCGATACAGAACTACCACAAAAAAATGGCAGACCACTTGACAAGTCGTGGCTCCTGTACTAAATAATCAACATAATATAGAAGCGAGAAAATAATGCGTTTCCCGTCACTGGTGTTATGTGAAATGGTGAAAATCAGAAGTGAGAGGCACCTCACCTCCTGACTACCAAATGCACCAATACGAAACTGACCTCTGGAGACCTGAAAATCTGAAGGAAACAATATATCTGCGCTAATGTATCTCTGGGAGTACACCAACTGACTCCCTGCTGCATAGCCAACTGGAACCTCTGGGAACGAGGGAAAATCCACCCCTCTCCTCGATAGCCTTGTAATGAAATATATTTCCTCCTTAGTGGGCGCGTAACACTGGTTAGGACCAACCCAGAAAGCTTATCGGTGGGCATTCCACCTGTGGATAAGATGTCTAAAAAACACACCATGGCCCTTTAGGGAAGTAGCCTCTTCATAGAACTTGAGGAGGCCTACCTACCTTAGGAGCCCCTGGGTAGCTGATGTAATAGGGTGAGGGTACACATCTCTCTCCCTCTCTCGTGCCTCCCACAGGTGAACCATGTTATACTGGTTCGCCTATTGTTCCTGTTGTTCCCCCTCTTCTCTCGTTTCATGTCTCTCAATGATTGACATATTAAATACAATTTTTTTATTAAATTGGACATGTATTTAGGAATATAAATATATAATTAAAAAAACAAAAACAAAAACAAAACAGTCAGTGCGCCACAAACAAGAGGTTCTTTCCTCCTGTGAGAAGTATTACATGTTTTACCTGCCATAAACCTGTACATATAGCAACACATTTTAAGGCGAACCAAATCAATTTTAACCAGCAAAAGATGCAGCAAGTGAGAAGACCCCCTCAAGAAATTAAATGGAAAGGACAATATTTCACCAGGTACACAAATCATATCCATGGCTACTATTATGCATGCAATGAATTTGGACATAAACTTGTTGAATGTAAATTATGTTAAAAAAAGAGCTCAAAATGTTATACATCAGCTCAAATGTACCTAGGTAAAATAAGATGTTATGTGTGCCACAATCTTGGATACAAAACAAATGACTGCAAGCTGCCATATACATTAAAGGACTCTAGACAGATGATGAAACCAAATTAAATCAGACCAAACTGTGAATCAAAAGCATACATTATGAGGAACCCTAAAAAAGTATGGAAGAAGAAGAAAAATGGGGAGCCTGTTACTTTAATGACATTATGAATCCATCATAGTCTCAGGGGGAGCTTCTCGAGGAAGAAACGCATATATCTAGTCAGTGATAGACAAGAAGCAACATCCTAGGGGGAGAGCAGTTCATAAAAATTCCCATAAGAGTTGTCAAAGAAGAGTTGCTTGGAATAAGAACAACTAAATGTTCAGGAAGGGGAAAGAAAATTCCTCTAGTAGAGAACTATAGAGGAAGAAGGAAACCTGAAGCATTCAATATCCAATAGGTTGATGGAAGAATAGAAAGCAGCAGGCAGCCTTGGTGGTAAAGGGAACATAATTCATGAACTTGGAAACTAAGAGGATGATTACACTGTGTGTCTCACTGCAAGTGTTGATAATGAAACAAAATTATTTTAAGAAGGATGAATAGAAAAAGCGTTATTATCATTATATCATTACAAATATCCATACCAAGTGTTATTATTGGAGCAGTGGTATGATACAGGTCTTCATGATCGGAATTTTATGGTATGCATCATGATGGTGGTATGGTAGAAATACATCAAGGAAGTAGTCCTAGTGTTATCAACATTATAATATGTGTGGATTAAGTTCTGGTTTCTTAGATTAGTGCAAAGTATCCTCTGGGTTAAAATGTTGGAGAATGTCAGGTTGTGTTATCAAAGCATGGAAAGGCCAGTAAAATGTCAAAGCATCATTATATTATGTTCGTTGATGTGTTATATTGAGCGCTAAAGAATCACATAGTATTGGATATGAATGTATGCCTTTTTCAAGTCAGTATTGATATAATTTCAAGGAATCTTTCTTAAGTCATCCATAAGCTTGTTGAAGTTTGTCTGATGAAACTTCAAGTAGAAAAATTGAAGATTTTTTCCCGAAGAACATGTTGATAGAATAGTTGAAGTGTCTGAAGTATGATGGAGAGTTTATCATTGAACTACATAACCCGTTGTGTCATAAATGAAAGTGTATAGTTTATAGTGAGAGTGTTCAATGCATGGAATGTATCAAGCCTCGAGGGTTTTATGTTTAAATATGTAAAAATTCATTATGAAAGTCATTGGGCCTCTTAGATTGAAAGATATTGTCTAATATTACAATAAGTTGTAGGCCTTGTTTGGACTCATTGTTCATATCAACATCAAGGGATTTTGGCTTGTAGTGATTATATCTTTACAAGTCTGGCACATATCACCAATATCATGTAGTAAAGGCAAAAAGGTACAGAACATTCTATGTTGACATGCCTTCCAGCATTCTCATGAGTTTGGGAAAGCATCAATTTGCAACATATTCATGTAATCTCTATGATTTTCAAAGTGTTACCTCAAAAATGCTCATATATCTTATGAAGTCTGCAATGCAGTCACAACAATGGCCTACTACACTCTTGTAATGTTGAAGTGCACATAAAGCGATGCTTATGTGTAGCATAAAGCAGCACCCACTGTGTATGCAAATGATCAGAAAGTAGTAATACAATGATGGAGTGTATATATTATTTTAATAACAAAAGGACAAAATGAAGAATGCATATACAAAACTCAAAGAGTAGCAATGAAATGATGGAATCTACACTGAAAATAATTATAACCCATTTCCATTGATGTCAAAGGGGGAGGAAAAGAAAATAGAGGAAGATAGACACTTCTCAGAATGAAAGGGGGAGGAAGTGTTGGAGGAAGTGTTGCCATCAATGCCAAAGGGGGGGACTGTTGGAAATATTGTCATTGATGGAAAAGGAACATAAAGGAGTAGGATTAGAATATTTATGAAGGAGAAAAGGTAGCGAAGGCATCAAATGAGCAAAGGAAGTAAGGAGCAAGGCAGAGGAGCAACAAAGAGGCATGGATCAACACCATAATTATCATTAAGGAAAATGAGTAGAGAGGATCAGTAAAAAGCAAAGGAGAAGCATTAGAATCTTTATCAAGGAGCAAAGGCAACAAAAGAGCGAAGGTAGCAAAGGAAGCAAAGGCAACAACCTTGGGTCAAGTCATGAACGTATTGAATCAAGTCATGAACGTGTTGGGTCGAGTCATGCATGACTGGGCAGAGTCATGAACGTGCTAAGATAAGTAATGAATGCATTCAAAAAATGGAGAAAGTCATGAACAAATGGGTCAAGTCGGAGGGCCTAATCACATATCGTAAATCACAATAGGAGTCCTGATCGCAAATCACAAATCACAGGCGGAAGGAGTATCGCAGAATAGCATAGATGCGAAGTGTAGGAGATGACGTGGCAGATGACATGGCAAGTTATGTGGCAGCTGACATGGCAAATGACGTGGACCTGACCCTTAAAATTTCAAATAAATATTCATATTCATGTTGAGATGGACGGTCAGAATCTTATCAAAGAAATAAAGGTTGAGAGATGGATGGTTAAGATCAAATCACAGTATTGAAGTGGAGGATTGGCGGACAAGATCGTGTCGTAGAGTGAAGTGGATATTGATGGTCGAGATCATATTGCGAACATAAGGTAGGAGAACGGATGATCCAAATTATATCACATTTGGCTATAATATTGTTCGCGCACATTGCTATCGGTGATTTTTATATTTATATGTTAAGTTATAACAAGTTAATTGTTTTAAGTTGCGATGTGATAAGAAGTGGGGTTTGTGATGCGATGCGATCACATATCGCATATCACAATAGGAACCTTGTTATTTCTATAAGCTAAATCATATGACATACGATAAGGTATTCACTACAATTTGCGAAATTGCAAAATCGCAAACATTGCAATATGGTTAAAACTGCAATATTGTGATGGGCCAATTTGAGATGAGCTAAAATGTGTAATGCACGATGAGGCTAATTTTTAAATCTACGATATCACAAATTTCGATGAGCCTAAATTTTCGATATTGCAACATTGTCTTGGTTCTCAGTATTGTGATCCACCATGGGTTGTGGAAACTTTTGTGGGCCATAACCCACAGGTCCATGCATTGTGAAAAATTTCAGCCTTGCGATGCGAGGAGCGGATGTGATACATTTCAAAGGCGAAGTCCAAAGGATTTCAAATCCAGGTGTATATGAAAATTCTTTAAGAAATCACATAAGGTTTTGGAAGAGATATGCATAACAAGAAACACATGAGAACATCGAGGTGCCAAGTGGGATAGTGAAGGAGATGCAATGCAGGTCAAATTTGAAGCCTAAAGGATTTCAAGTCCCGGTGTATGTGTTTTTTTCTTTGTTAAATTGCATCAGAATACATAGGAGGCTTATAACATAGAATTATTGGATCGCCGAAATGCGATTAAGGAACCTGACGCGAGGTATTTCAAAGGTTAATTAAAATTTATTTAAGGTCCAGTGTTCTTTGTAGTCATGCCTTGATAATGGAAGAAAGTATAAACGAGGGAAGAAATTCTTGGGTAAGGGATCCAACACAGAGAAAAGGGAAGAGTAAGCTAAAAATCATGGTAATGAGGAGATAAACACCATCGGTCAAGTCAGGCTCAACAAAACCCTCTGGGCAGAGTCGGGTGTTGAGAAGAGTAGTGAAGGTTGAATGATGTGGGAACGAGTAGAAGAGGCAGAGTTAGGAAAAAGGAAATATTGTGGCACTGTTGGAAACATGACAGGTGGGTCGAGTTGGAAAAATGGCATTTGTGCAGAACTTTTATAATATAAAAACATAAACAAAAAAGGTAGTGACAATAGTAGAAAGGAAAAATGCATAGCAAGCCAAGAGATGAAAGGGCTGAGTGAAATATTATTGTAACTATAAATGTAAATTCATTGATTATTTTATATTGTTTGTGATGCAAAGGCTAGTATCCGAAGGCATAGGAAAAAATCTAATGAGTGTTGTAATTATTATTTATGATTTAATAACCTAAACTGAAGTGTAAGGAATCGAATGGGTGGAAGGCATAGGGTCAGGCTTGTTCACTTCGTATTCCCTGTAGAATGCAAACAGTCATGTAGTTATCTGTATAAAACATGTAATATCAGTGTGCATAGGGAGGTTAGAGAGAGTGAAACATAATTGAAGAGAGCTAAAGAAGGTTAGAAATCTTCATAATGGAAGAGAGCGGAAGAGTGTAAGAGAGCTGAAGAAGGTTAGAGAGCGTAAGAATTGGATAGAGCTAAAAGAGATGTTGTGCACATCAAGAGCTCATATGAAGTAGATATGAAGGCTGAAGAGGTAGAAGTGGAGAAGGAGTATAAAAGTGTTGATATCTATGTAAACCAACATTTTAGTTTCATGTTGAGTGAGGGGATTGTAGTCTCCTTTCAAGTTGTAGCTTGATAAATTTTCAGTTGAAGCTTGGTGAGGTAGGAGCGTCCTGTGTGTTGTAGCCTACAAAAAATACATGGGAGTTGGTGCTTCTGTTTCAAATTGTAGCATGATAAATTTCTAGTTGAAGCTGGTTGAGGTAGGAGCCTCCTGTGGGTTGTAGCCTGCAAAAAATAGATGGAGGTTGGATGTTCCTTGCAAGTTGTAGCTTGTAGAATTTGAGGTAGTATCCTCCTGTAGGTTGGAGCCTATAGAAAATCAGTGGTGAGAGGGAGTTGGAGCTTTCCTTTACATCAAAACAATAAGAATATGTGGTTTTATCCCTTATGTTTTTCCACTTATATCTGTTGTCTATGTGCTTGATGATTATGTGTTAACGTGATGTATTATTCTTCTTAATTACTTGTTGTCCACACATTCAGTTTGTTGATTCATTATGTATCAAGCTGCTTATAAAATGAAGTAGTTAATGAGTTGAATGAAAAGAGTATTAATGGCCAGGTATTTACTAGACTCATTCACCACGCCTCTCAGTTTAGCTAATGGTTCATCAATTCCTTCTCTAGTTGTGTAGATGGGGTCGAAGATCCACTAAATGGATGCAAAAACAACATTTCTCAATGGGGTTATGCAGAGGAGGTGTACATTAAGGAACCATAAGGTTTTGAGACATTTGATTGAGAGTCTCATTTGTGAATACTCAAGTGAGTGTTGTACGGTATCAAACAAGCACCCTATTCTTGGTACACCAAGATCGACAACTATCTCACTGGTTTAGGCTTAACAAAAAGTGAAGAGGATGCAAACCTCTATCATATTTTGGTAGAAGGTAAATTTCTTAATGTTTTCTTTTATGTTGATGATTTTATTTTAACTGGTGAAGAGCAACTAATCAAATCTTGTAAGGAGAACCTTACAAGGGAATTTTAAATGAAGGACATGGGTCTTAGGCACTACTTCCTCGGGTTTGAAGTATCGATGGGGAAATATTTTTGTCTCAAGGAAAGCATGAAAATGAGATACTACAGAGATTCTGCATGGAGAGTTGTAAATCCATGGAGACACCTCTAGCAACCAACTAGAGGAAGCAGGATGCCACTTCAGGTGAAGAAGTGGATGCTACCATTTATCAACAACTAGTGGGCTCACTAATGCATGTTGTGAACACATGACCAGATATAGGCTATGCAGACAACCAAATGACCCAATATATGGTTAGGACAATCAAATCATTTTGGAAGCCAACTAAGCATGTTTTATGGTACCTTAGAGGCACTATCCTGTTTGGATTATGGTAGAGACAGACATAGGCATTGAAGCTGTGTGGCTTCACATATGCATATTGGGAAGGGAATCTATTTGACCAAAAGAGTACATCAGGTGGAATTTTCAGTGTTGGTTCCACAACAGTTTCCTGGTATAGAATGAAGCAAATATTTGTGGCACTCAACTTGGTAGAAGCATAATAAATGGTTTCCAGTCAAGCAACATGTGAGGAAATATAGATGAGAAAGATACTAATGGGACTGTTTGGTCAGATGATGGATCCAACTATGATATATTATGATAATCAGAGTTTCATTAAGCTCTATGAGAATATGGTATTTCAAGATATATCCAAGCATATAGATATCCAATATCATCATTTAGGAGATTGTGTGTAGAGGCAAATAATGTTGCTATAATAAATTCTGGGAGAGGAACGTGATGCTGACATTTTGACAAATGAATTTTCAAGTGGGAATCTTGAGTTCCATAGGTGTAGGATAGGGGTGGCCAGCAAACCCTTTCCTGTTGAGAGGGAATGTTTAAAAAATTAGAAAGAAAGTATCAATTTGATTTTTCCTTGGTCAAATCAATAAAACTTGAATTTCCACATCAACAAACAACTACTATGTAGTTAACTTGTGTTACATGGATATTGTCACTTATTTAGCTCATTAAATTTGAGGTAGAGTATTTGTATTTCAGTTAATAATCTGTGATTGCTAATTTTTATCAATCAAGCTCAACTATTTCAAGTTTTTTTCAATTAAACTAGTTCTAACCGTTGGAGGAACTATTGGAAGGTCAGTTGTCCATTAGGACTTCAGTCTAACTCAGCGATCATCCAGTTAACTTACCAATCAGCCAAAAATAGCTAGTGAATACAAAGATTTTTTTTCCCCCAGCTGTGGTGGAGATTCCAAGGTAGTGTAGCATCAATTGTAGACTAGTCTTGAGTGTACATCTATTGCATGTAGTTAGAAGATAAAACTTTGGAATAACACAATAAATTGGAGGAAAAATCCTAAATAATGGCGGCCTAATTCCTCAATTTTTGTGCAAGGAAATAGGGGCTCAAGAAAAGGCATAAATTGAATAAGTCTGTGTTAGAGCTTCTTAGTGAGGAGAGAGATAGGTTATTCACTTACAGGTTGATATCATATTGAGCTAGAAATTGTAATACATATCTAGTCATCAGATTAATGAAATCAGACATAAGGGATTTTTAGTGGTTACTTTCCCCTAAAAAAATGTGTTCATGCATGTTATTTCTTATTGCATGTTTGTGATTGATGATTGTGAATAAAATTTTTCAAAGTAGTAGAATAGGATTGTGTCTTGTGATTTAGATTAAAATTTCATTAACATTACAATTCTACACCATAATTTCTACATATAGTGCATGATACCTCTTAAGTTTTGACGAGCCCTATTTTAACATATTAGATTCAAGTCTCTTAGGAATACAACTTTTGTGGTTGAGATACTTTGGATCATCACCTTTTGTCATCATTGCAAGGGAGGTGTGAAATTTCACAATTTTACTTTTCTTATCATCATAGAAAAATAATAAAATTTATTTTAAAAAAAAAACATACATGCATTGCAGATTTAGAGATAAGCTACAAACCTTTTAACCAAAAACCATCACTTATGAGCATATAAGTAGTAATAAACTAATTGTGAAACATTACCTTTTACAGCAAGGAACCTTAAGACTTATCTAAAAGAGTAGGGTAAAAAATTTGAAACCCTTTCATAAGGAGGTAGATCCTTATCTCATTATACAATGGGTGAAAATGAATACCTTCCTAACATCATTGATTTTCCTATCATAGGAACCAATGGGTAACCTATAATGAAGGACAACAATTCATCTATACTTCCCCACTTATATGGAATAAATACCAAGGATCCTGACAATTTTCTATTCAATTTTTCTATAACATGCATGACTTATGATTTTCTTATAGCTGATTTTTGTTTTTGTAAATATTATTTTCATTGATGGCAAAGACAGGGGGAGACTAATTATGTCCATGATAAATAATGGAAAATGAATATTGTTGGAAACATTTCTTTTTGAATTTTGACCCCGATTTGGATACCCTATGTTTGAGGAAATTTTTACTTTGATTACCTAGCTCAAATTGGATCACATCATATATGGTAGAAAATTTTATTCCTAGACCTTTCCAATACTATATGAAAATCCCTATAACTCCATAATAATGAGGGGATATGAATTATTTTGGAAATATGACTGAACTAAAGTACAATTACATTGAGCCAACCAATTTTACAATTTTTCCCCATAATTGAACAAAAAAAAAACTATTAATAAAGGAAATATGAGTGCATTTCAAAATCAATCCATTGTAGAAGACATATCAGGTCACAAAAGGAGTCGAGGAATAATTTTGGGTGATTCCTAGAGTCTAAAGTTGGAAGAAAACATGTTATTTTATGGGTTAAACATGTTGTTAAAATTTTATACCTTGGTTTGCTATAATTTAAGAGATATGATGTAACTAAGTTAGACTTGTTGAATGATAATCAAGAAAGTCACCATGCTATTTTACTTTAACTTTTTTTTTCTTGGATTTTTTAGAGTGTGAAACTGGGAGGATATACATGCAATATTTCCATGTACCTATTATTCATGTGTCACTATAATTTTATATATATTATCTAACGAAGTTGGGCTTCTTGACTACTCCTAAAATTCTAGTTCAAACAAGTCAACTTGGTATTTTCGCTATGAATTTCATTGACTAATGTTTCATACTCTAAAATATGGAGGATAAAAGACATCTTAAGGTACTTGTGGTGGAAATTTCAGAACTTTTTTCGATATAATTTCATACATGTGATTTAAGGAAGTGAGTGTTCATGGATGCTCCTAAAAAATTCTTCAAATATGTTCGCTCAAATTTTTTGCTATAACATTCTTTCTAAGATTTTTCAGATTATGAAATTCAGACAATACTGAGAAGAGATGTCTAGGAACCTCTCGTATAAATTTCATAATCATAAGTTTAAATTTTGATATGTTCTTTATTTTATAAGTTAATTCTAGGGAAAAATCCAAAAGCAACAAGTTTTGTGATAAGTAGCCTTGGTGAAGGAAGAAGTAGTAGGTAGACGCGTTGAAGGAAGATGAAACTAAAATACCTAGTGAAATTAGAAGAGACTAAAATACCTGGTGGAAGAAAAAAAAATTATGACATGGTGAAACCAGAAGGAGGTAACAGACATTGTGAAGAAGCAAGTTGACTCAATGAGGTAGTTTGATTCCTAAAAAGAGTTGTAGCAATGAGGATTAGTGTTTCTTTTATTTTGTGTGCCTAAAAAATAATAGAGGGAAGCGATATATCCTATAGGTTTTTACCTACAAAAAAATAGAGGGGCTTTGGGTCTCCTATTAGTTGGTGCCTACAAAGAAACAAAAGGGTTTAATTTCTCATATCCGTTGGTGCCTACAAATTTATGTAATAGTATTGTGGTGCCCACAAGATCTTTCATATAAACAAGTTTTGTTGTTTACTCTCATAAGGTTTTCCAAGTATATCTTGTGTTACTTGTTTAGTTTATGAGATTGATTTTTTACTAGTTTTAAACAAGTAAAAAAATTCATTATAATGATACAGCCCCCAACTCAATACAATTTTGAATCTAACAATTTATATCAAATTAGGTTCCTTCCAAATAATTCTAACCACTGCAAGGTAAATCTTATAGGGACAAATGCATAGGAAGGATAGTTGCTTCTCAAACATAGCCCCTCTCTTTGATTGAACAAAGTACACTTTCTAGAAGATAATGATGAGGTATATATAATTTCTTTTGGTGTTGATGTATGCATTTATTTGATAGATGGACATAAAGTTACAAAAATTCCTTTAATAGACGAAAATGATAAAAAAAGGGTTTTTTAAAATAATTCCAAAGAAATGAATGTCAATCTGAGTGGTTTGTATAATTCAATATTTGTCAAGGTAATGTAGAGTGCCTCTACTAAATAATTTGGAACAAGCTTCAATTCAAAAATGAAGGATATGAAAAGGTAAATATGGATCAAATTCAAATCTATAGAATTAAATTTGAAAGCTTAATGATGAATGAAGAAAAATACATTACAGTTTTTTCTGGTCGAGTAGAAGAAGTTTTGAACACTATTAGGGTATTGGGTGAAAATATTGAAGAACCAATCATGATTTATAAATTTTTGAGATATCTTCTATTGAGGTTTAATCCAAAGGTATTAATTATTGAAGAAATAAAAAAACTAGAAAATATAAAGATGGAAGAACTACATGCAATCCTCACGACATGTGAAGTGAGAACAAGAAAAAAGAAGTCAGTATTAAATGAGCAACCCTTCAAATAATTAAAGAAAAAAAAAGGAAATTATGGTGAAATTATATGTGTTATGATTCCAACATTAAATTATCAATCCAGGGTTGTAAGACTTAGAGGCACAAGAACAGGTAACGCAGGATCAGAGCATCTAACCCAAACTAGAGAGACAAAATCAATTTAATGTTTAAGTACAGAATCGTAACTGAAGAAAAGAGGCTTATAAAACTAAATCCACACCTTAATCACTACACTATTTGGATCATCGCCTAAATAATTCAAATAGTAAATAAAAAAAACAACTAACCTTCAAGCCACTCAAAAATTAAAATATCATAACCTAAGTCATACTTTATCATAACTTAGGCACTCTGATTCAGTACTTAGAATCAACATGAATTGAAATATAAAACTTAAAACAAATCATTTAATTATCTAATCTCACTCAAATAAATTATAAGATCTAATTAAAATCAATTGAAACTAATTCAAGTCTCATTTCTTATTGATTACCGTATTTAAATATATGAGAAATCATTATTGAATAGAAATCGTTATTTTCAATCAATTGCTGGAAAGTAAACTTCTAATTACACCAATCAATTGTTGGAAAGTAAAATTCCTAATAATAACAACTCCTACTTATATGATCCCATTTTATAATTTATTAAAACAAACTTTAACTCAAAACCTCTAATATTAATCGAGATGAACTATTTGAAATAAACTATTCAAACCCAAACTCTCTTTTCATACTTAAGAAACTCATAATCGAAATCTATGAAAGTGAAAGGAAATTTATTCAATTGACACTAGACTAGAATTTCTACAAATAAATCATCTTCAGGCCTGCTTCTATTGAAAGAAAATTATGTTATAGAAAATGAAAGAACCTCTGATTGAAGTAAATTCTACGTGCTATACCAAAATTCAAACTAGTACTATTTTCAATCCACTAAACACACCTCACATCACTCACACTCATGTAATAAAAATATTAGAATATAAATCACAAGTTTTTTCTTAACCGTGGCAAAAATATCTTTAGAAAACCTTCAACTAAATCCTATTTGGCATCAAATCACCTCATCTTGTATTGCATCTAATTTGGAACAAAGCATTAACTTATCATTCCCAATGCACAACAATTAACCCTAAGGTATTCATTACATGTTATCTCTAATTGTTTACAAAGGAATCAGTTGAATTTAACAAATAAAGTATTGAATTAGTTCTCAATAGATCTATCACTTCAAAGAAGATGCATTTCAATTTAGAATATCAGCACAGGATTACAAACATATAACACAGTTTGTACTCTGAACCTAGATTTATAAATAAAAAACCAATTCTCACTGCAAATTGTAAATTCTAAAACTTAAATAAATGGAGTAACTTGTGTCCAGGTGGTGGTGGGCCCTTGCCACTCTTGGAGAAATTTTTAAACTAAATCAATGCTTAAAATGAAAGAAAACCATAACAGTGACACAGGATACATGGTGGAATCAAATTGTATTAAAGTTCAAAGTAGAAGTTCACGGACATACATTTATCCAGTGCTTCCAAAACTTAATCAATTCAGTCTCTTGGTCTATTGTTCATTTTTCTCTACCCTATCTATTCTTCTCTTTCCCTTCATAAATAAAATACATAGACTTCTTAAGAGGTTCAGTTGATGAGGCCTGATCTAACTAAATAACCATAAAAATTAAATAGATAATTATTAAAACTAATTGGAGTTGTATGGAATCTTCGTGAGTGATTTCAGATTAATTTGAGTTGGCTCTTGTTGTGTGTGAAAAAAAATTCCCCTTTTTTATCACAACAGGCTTATCCAAACCGTGAATGTGACCGAAATAGTCAAATCGCAAATTCGACCCCAATTATGTACTTAACTTTGCATTGGAATATTCCCTTGACCATAAATCCTTCATGGTAATGAATTTTTCTAAACAGTTTATGGGTTACATGAATAAGGATGCTCTAAACAAAAACCACGTGTTAGAATTTCAATATTCTTCACCATTTGATCATAAACTTGATATTTTGACTTGCAACAATCTATTTCTTACTCAACTTGTAGCAACTAGTTTTAATGACTTGTGAAGAAATTTGGCAATGGAACCCTATGAAAAATGAACTTAAAAAAAAACTGTCATTAGTAAACATAGTAAAATCATATTTCAGACATTTAAAAAACAATAATTAAACTATTATATTTAACCATGAGATGAAAAGGGTGGTTTTAGGTTTGAGTTACAGGAAATGGATATGAATATGGTAGAAAGTGTAGGAATATGATTTATAAATGGTAATGTTATATGATGAAAATGAGGGAATTTTTGAGGCCCAACACCCCCACATTCCTACGATTTTGCATGTCCTTGTGCAAAAAATACCTTTCTCATTTATAGATTTTATGACATCATAACTTTGGGTAGGGTTGGTTCTTCTTGAGCAACAATGCGTCAATATTTGAAGGTGTTGGTTATTGTGGAGAAGCACTATTCATACTTGACTGCCATATAGTGGAGATCGATCTAATTGAGGACAAACAATAAGTGGATAAGGAAGAGATGAGGGACGTCGTGAATCCTGAAGTGATAATGGGAATGGTAGATACAAATGCTTTCATAATCTAAGGCCAAGGTTTATATATGGTTCTTCTTGGTTTAAGCAGCAATGACTTCATCTTTTCATGTCGACTTTGTCACAACATATAAAATTTAATCGTGATAATATTGCAGACTTGTGATACTAATGGTACAATTCCATTGTGGTAAGAAATCTGCAGGAACAAGTTTCACTCCTTGAAATTCCAACAACAGAATGAAAATAGCAATCCCACATGCTATGAATTCTTATGATGTAAGAAGAGAAGGAATTACGATTGCTACTTTGTATTCGTGAACCACTATGATCTACTTTTAATTCATATGGTATTATTAGAGCACTTATTCATTTTATTATGAAAATGGATTGCAAATGGAGGTGGATGATAGTGGTGATGAAAGATATAATATATGAACTGGAAAGTGGTTAACCATCATGTTTCCTTGCATTATTAATGAAATAAATAATATTAAACCAATTTACCTCAGGTTTACCTTTACTTTGATGGGTTGGTGCTACAATATGCCGCGAAAGATGAAGTTGAGGATGAAGTGGAGCTTATGTGTACTAATACAGATCTTAGAGGAAGTGCCATAGCTGCAATGGATGTTGATTCAGATTTGCTGAAGGATGAACTGAAGGCTGAAAAATATGATGAAGGTCCCCATCTCTGACATGCTTAGGGAGTTGCATGTCCCTATGCAACCATGAGAAATGACTAAAAATGCAGTGATAGGGAAACCTTTATTGAAACAAATATACTGCTACAAATTAAAATGGAATGCTGATATAAAAATCCAAACTTTTGCAAATCTATGTTGATATCACAAAACCATATAGCCTTCAACCGCTACATACCCATGTGAAATCTTGCATATGTGAATAAATTTTGTCGATGTTGAACATAAGCAAGAATCATTTTATTTCCAACCATTGAGGATGTCATTAACCAATGCAAGATATCCAACCTTTGATGCAATGGGAATCAAGGAACTAGGTACATTCTACTAGCCATGAATGGATTTTTCGAAGTCGAATGGACCACAGATTTCATCCACCAAGAAACATCGATGTATTTCATTAGTAGATGATGAGGATACCTACCATTAAGGCATGCATGCTTCCAAGTACCTTATCTAAACCTAAACTTGATCCCAGATAATGTGTTGATGTCGATGGGACAAGGCTTGTTGGCAGGTGGGCCTTAAGGAATCCCTCATCCACCAACTCGAGTACAAACATAATGACTTGAAATATTTTAAGAACACATACAAATTTACTAACTTTATTGGGAACCTTTCTAATGAAGAGCGAAACCCACTATAAGTAGGTTTCTCTTTCATTCTTAAAAATGAGCCTGAAAACTCAAAGTGTATCAAACTACAAGTTCATAAAACCGATACTTATATTTGATACCTCAATCATGGGACCTATGGGTTATAGGCCCACTCTACTCTGTTGTGCCACTTCGATGGTTGTATACAAACATATATCTCGAAAGCAATTAAAACTATAAAAACATCGTTTTAATAGTTTTAAACCAACAATTTCTGGGGACTTTTACGCGCCTTAAAACCCAATGTATAAAGGCCTTCGGAGTATTATAATGTGCTCCAAAACAATGCTCGAAGCCTTCTGCCAATAGACCTCCTTAAATCCCTCACAGCTTCCATCATGAATACACTTGGATCTTTTGCAAATCTGATCTGATGGAAATCGCATAAATTTTCCCATAGAACCTTAGAACGCAAAGGTAGCATGATATTAGTGGTTTTGTGGATATGTCATGTCTAGACTTTATTGGATTGCATCCCAATTGAAAAATCCGCTCTTAAATGCCAGAAGAATGTGAGACTAGTGGTATTCCTTTCAAAACCACTCACTCAAACATGGCGTTCAACACGGTTTCCCTTCTCTGCACAAAATGAATCGATTGTCATCGATTCTGAATCTGACTTCTTCGATGAGGGCACGGGATTCGATTCCTTTGAGCTTTATGTTTAGAAATTAAACATGTTTACATAAACAAAGAATTCGATGGTTCTTCTCAATCAACGGGACCCAACTCTTCGACCTTTCCAAGCCCTTCTATGCAGGATCCATACATACTCAACTCATATACAGAGAACATGAATCTTATTGCATTCGGAGAAGGAAAAGAAAACTTTCTGCACAGAGGTTGATACTTGGGATTTCAATCCAATTACTACACAGAATTTACACTTTCTCATGTAATTGCTTATTATTCCTACAGAATTCAATCAAGAACACATATATATTTCACACAAGATAACAGCATATCTTATTATGTACAAACGCAGGATTACATCTAAGGCATTTCAGCCTTAGTGACAAAGTTCACATATGACTACATTGTGCTCACTCGCTCTCTCCCCTCACACATTACAGGCTCATCGGTTATATAGATTACAAAAGAACATGAATCAGTTGAGATGCACAATCTCTCTGAATCTCTCAAAAAGCCCTTCATCTCCTCAACCGCAAACATGGCAGATTTAATTATTAATCAGTTACATAAAATTTCAGCATCGGTTTTAAAATTTTCGCACCAATTTCACATGGTTGTTTGCATACCCAACTTCATATTCGACTTAATTCAAATCTGTCTGGATGCCCCTGCATCAGACTCCCAAGGCACAAAAATTTATGACCTCCTGGTCATATGTCTTCCACAACTGTCAGCAGTTCTATCCACGTCATCTGTGGAACTGCTCCTTGTGATATTCCTGTAACAGCATGCTTGAACAATTCTCACTCGCACCCTCTGTGGAATTTTCCTCTATGAGCTGCAAAAAAACCTCTGCAATAGCAAGTCCTCCCTGCCACCAGATACCTCACCAAGATTCTCTCTTGAGCTCCGGCTTTTGGCATCTCTCTGGTTCGCTCATGTGGAACCATTGAGCACTCCTGCTCTAGGTTGCTGCAATCTTCTCACCTTCCTCTGCTGCTACCTTCACAAAACATAAAAATCACAAACTTAACAAAACTTCACAAAACTATACCTCTTCTTCCTCTCTGTGCAAACTTCTTCTACGCAGGAAATCATTTCCTCGCTCTGATATCACTTGATGAAGAGAGAAACCCACTATAAGCAGGTTTCTCTTTCATTCATCAAAATGAGCCTAAAATCTCAAAGTGCATCAAACTGCAGGTTCATAAAACTGATACTTCTATTCGATACCTTGATCTTGGGACCTGTGGGTTATAGGCCCACTTTGCTCTGCTGCGCCACTTCAATGGTTGTATACAAACATATATCTTGAAAGCAATTAAAACTATAAAAACATCGTTTTAATATTTTTAAACAAACAATTGCCAGGGAATTTTATGCGCCTTAAAACCCAATGTATAAAGGCCTTTGGAGTATTATAATGCGCTCCAAAACAATGCTCAAAGCCTTCGGCCAATAGACCTCCTTAACTCCCTCGCAACTTCCATCATGAATACACTTGGATCTTTTGCAAATCTGATCTGATGGAAATCACATATCTTTTCCCACTGAACCTTAGCACGCAAAGGCAGTGTGATATTAGTGGTTTTGTGGATATATCGTGTCCAGACTTTATTGGATCACGTCCCAATTAAAAAACCCACTCTTCAACTCCAGAAGAATGCGAGACCAGTGGTATTCCTTTCAAAACCACTCACTCAAACATGGCGTTCAACATGGTTTCCCTTCTCTGCATGAAATGAATCAATTGTCATCGATTCTCAATCTAATTTCTTCGACAAGGGCACGGGATTCGATTCCTTCGAGCTTCATGTTCAGAAATTAAACGCGTTTACATAAACAGAGAATTCGATGGTTCTTCTCAATCAACGGGACCCAACTCTTTGACTTTTCCAAGCCCTTCTATGCAGGATCCATACATACTCAAATAATATACAAAGAACATGAATCCTATTGCATTCAGAGAAGGAAAAGAAAAATTTCTACACAGAGGTCAATACTTGCGATTTCAATCCAATTATTACACAGAATTCACACTTGCTCATGTAATTGCTTATTCTTCCTACAGAATTCAATCAAGAACACATATATATTTTACATAGGATTAAATATAACAACATATCTTATTATGTACAAACGCAAGATTACGTCTAAGGCATTTCAGCCTTAGTGACAAAGTTCACATATGACTACATTGTGCTCACTCGCTCTCTCCCCTCACACATTACAGGCTCATCGGTTATATAGATTACAAAAGAACATGAATCTTTTGAGATGCACAATCTCTCTGAATTTCTCAAACAACCCTTCATCTCCTCAACTGCACACATGGCAGATTTAATTATTAATCAGTTACATAAAATTTCAGCATTGGTTTTAACAATTTCGCCCCAATTTCGCATGGTCGTTCACAAACCTAGCTTTAGATTTGACTTAATTCAAATCTATATGGATTCCCTTGCATCACTTTCCCGCCAGTTACTTGGATTTCAAGTAAAGTCCTTATCCAGTTGTGCCAGACAATTTGGTTTTCACATAAGGAAAGATTTTTCTCTTTACTATTTTAAGTTATTTATTTATTACAATACTAACTTTCCTACTACACTGAAGAAGAGATATCCTCCTTCAAGTGAAAGAGAACTTCCAATTAATCTATGTGAAAATTAGGAAAAAATATATAATCATGCCCAAATTTAACATATAAGATTTAGAAGGTATATGAGAATGAAAAATCAACCTTTGAAAGGTGTGATAAAAAGAGTATTTGACGATGAGAGTGGTACTTTGAATGAATTACAATCTAGAGCCAATGTTCAATTTAATCCAGGTGGAATTGGCTCATTTCTTATTTTGGACAGCTTTAAAAGTCCTCCTCGGTCATGCTAGACAAACTTGGATAATTGGTCTCTGGAATGCATAAAAGGCTTGTTGATGGGCATGGTGAAATTTCTTCGATCTCAGGTTCAGGTGGATGATCCCCATCAAATTTGGTACATGATTTGTTGATCTCCTTGGTAGATAGGCAAGAGGAATCAAGGGAGACTTCCAAATCCTTTTCTGGCTAGGGAGAGATAGATAATTTCCTGAATGTGGTGAGGATGAAATCTTCTTGAGAGGGAGATATCCCAGCTATTTCTAGGATTTGAGAAGGTATTTTGACGGACATTCTTCAAGCTTCTCAATCATTCTTTTAATTTCCCCTGCTGGTTGATGATCCTCTCTGACATGGATTAGTACTTGGGGGTTCTTACAACATCCCAAAAATGTTTTATCTTTATAGATCTTGAATTTTTAATCTAAATGAATTAAAACTAATTGCAATAAAACTCACAAAAATTTCTTACTTGGACAACCAAAATTTGGAGAAACCCCACCATAGTGGACGTGTGGCTCTTCACTCACATTTTATTGTACACTCTCCACCCTTTGATTGTCTTGCAATTAGGATCACATGAAAAACTTCTGAAAGAAACTAGGCTCTAATCCCTTTAGCACCTCCCCAGCAACGACATCAAAAATGTTGGTGAAATTATATGTGTTATGATTACAACATTAAATTATCAATACAGGGTCGTAAGACTTAGAGGCACTAGCACAGGATCAGAGCATCTAACCTAAACTAGAGTAAGAAAATCAGTTTAATATTTAGGTACACAATCATAACTGAAGCAAAGAGGCTTCTCAAACTAAATCCAAACCTTAATCACTACTCTATTTGGATCATAACCTGAATAATTAAATAAGTAAAGCAAACAAAAAATTAATCTTCAAGCCACTCAAAAATTAAAGTATCATAACCTAAGTCATACTTTATCATAACTTATGAACTTTGATTGAGTACTTAAAAACAACTTGAATTGAAATCTATATCTTAAAACAAAATATTTTGTTGGAACAAGGTCTCTTAGCGCTGCGAATTTTGTCTACTTTTGTATATTTTTTGTAATATTTAGTCTAACGCAGGGGTTGTAGGGTGGGTCAAAGCCCCTAATGCATTGTAACGGGTCAAGGGCAGACCAAGATTCTGTAAAACACGGTTTGCAAACCATTGGATGCGTAGGCTAAATCGGTATAAATAGATGAACCTTTTTGAGTCATATGTAGGAGATAATAGAGATTGATGTTAAGCATGAGTTGTTAGATATGTGGTTGGGTTTTTGGGAAGGACTCCTGCTGGCTATGTGCACGGAGCTCCTCAGTCCTGTTATGTGCGGACTCTGCTGGTTGTGTCCACAGGTGGTATTTTGGGATTGTAAGAAGATTCTGGTATTAATATATATGCGAAGTATTGTTGATATCTGATGTGATCTAGGTCTGTTCTGTTATGATTTATGTGAACTTGGGTTGTATGATTATGCTACGAAAGTATATGTTGATAGCTATGAAAGTATCTTTGTTTCTGTTATATGAATCTATGATCTGTTAATTACTGCGATTATAATTGTTGTGTTTATAGATTGGTATTATGCATGTGAATACGAAGGTAATTATTAGATCTAGGTTCTATGATAGAAGCCGGTGACTAGATCTATTAAATACGAAACTTGATAAGCTCGGAATGCAGCTCTACTTGACTTAACCTCTCTCTCTCAGGGTGTGGAAACCTAGTTACAACACCCTCCCATACTGCTTCGGGTGATACTTTGGCCTGCGCAAGCAGGTCATTGCCAAAAGGGTTAGTAGTATAGGGGTTTGTTGGCAAACCTTAACCTCTGAACCTGGGTCAAGATCCCTCGAGCCAAAAAATGGTTCCATTGTTAGGACTAGGAGCATTTTGAGAGAGAAATCGGGTAATGCCAAGAACACATTGGAGACCTGAGAATAAAGAGATAGAGGAGTGGTTCGAAAATAAAATTCAGGAATTTGCAGTAAGAGAGAATCACAGTGCAAATCTAACCATAGAGAAGTGGAATAATAAGTACATTTTCGCAGAAATCTATGAAATTTTCTTTGTGAAATTTGCAATCGAGCTTCAGGATTGGCTCGCAAGGCTCGTATATTTCTAGAAGTGTTGGAAGGACAAATGAGTCATGCAATGGACCCCAGAGATGATTCAACAGTTAGAAAATACTAATAACACCATCACTCACACGGTAGATCATTGGGTGGACAGTGTGATAGGAGGGTTTGTGACAGAATTTGCAATTGATCAATTTGTGTCTTACTCTGAGGTAGAACGAAGTTTCTTCAAGGGTTTCTAGGGTAAGTTTCTAATGACTCTTCCATTACTAATTAAGATCTTATTGTGTGAAAAGAGAACTTTATGTAGTCATACAAAGTGAATGAGCTCCGATCAAAGTGAGGGCACAACGTGCAGTGGTAAATACTACAGAACAAATCAGGAAGGAGATCGATTTGTCTACAGTCCAGTAAGAAATTATACTATGCATAGCTCTCCGTCTATGCCACCATCGAACCCTCATAGGGGTAAGAACTCACCTCCACCACCACTGGAAGATGATATGGCCTCACACATGAATCTCACCACCTTCAAGGGCATAGGGAACGAAGATATGGATTGGTTTTGGTTCGTTGCAGGATCGGTATGGACTGCGCAGAACGTAGCCAACGATGTTGTGAAAAGGGCGCAACTATCCCTGGCCTTTGAAGGAAGGGCCTTGGACTAGTATATGTAATACATCGACCATCATGAGAATGCTAACATCAAGGAGATTAAGAATGCCTTGAAGCAGCAGTTCAAGAAGCCTAAGTCCTACTCTCAGATAGTGAACGATCTGAAATATTTCAAGTAAGGATCGTCCGAGTCCGTATGGGAGGCTGACCAACGCTTAAAGAAGGTAATTAGAGAAGGATTATTTCTATATAAAGATAGGCAGCACATCGAGCGGTTCATAGGTATGTTATTGCCCCACCTACATGTACCAATGGGACATCAAGCCATTGAATCTCAGGAAAAGGCCTTGGAGATTGCTATGAAGCTAGAGGTTGTACCAAAATATGATACCAAGTTAGGAGTGCAACAAATACAAGGCCAGCTAGAAGCAATGTACATGGAAATCTAGAATCTGCGGTAGGAGTGAAGAACCGAGGCTAGCCCTAAAATATGGTGCATACGATTCAGGGTGAATGGACACACCAAGGATAATTTTCCTCTGCTAGCGGACTACATACAGGCTGGGTGACCCAGTCCGTTGTGTCCTAGGGAAGCTGCAGGACCAAGTGGACCAGTGATTTGGTGCGATGATTGTCGTGTTGCTGGGCTGCACGATACCAACCATTACCCCCACCTTACCGCATATGTCCCAGAAATAAATCAACAATGGTGTAGGTTCTATAGATCTATAGGCCATGATGAACAGAACTATCGAACATACGATCTAATGATAGATAGAGGAAATATATATAGGGTACAGTCGGATCCATCCTCACCAAGATCTCCCTCGGGCATAGGTGGCTCCCCAGCTAGGGGCAAGGGAGGAGGCTGAGGTGGAAGTGCAGGTAGGGGAGAGGACAATCGATTTTATATAACTATGGATAAATAGGGCAATTTGCAAGGGATTGCATGAGCACTGTGAGAAAATCTTGCAGATACTATAGACAGCTGGATCATGTGATTGAAGATTGCCCAATTTTGATAGCTAAGATGTAGGAGAAGTAGCAGATACCCACGCAAAATGTACAAAGGGTCAAGGTGGAACCCCGAGACGAAGGACCAAGTGTTAATGTTATAACGTCCACCGACATGGCCACCGGAGGAGCTACGAAGGAAGCTGAGGCAGAGCCTCTTATTCGAAAAGCAACCATCAAACAAGAAGGTTTGGAATTACAGAAGGAAAAGGAAACCTTTGTCGCAACTCCCCAAGACTTTGCTAAGGCTGAGGCACCTACTCCTCAAGCCCCTGCTAACCTCACAGCAGATGATGAGGTCAAAACATTCTTGCAGGCATGTATGAAGTTGTTGCGTAACCAAAAGGCCGTAGAAAACCTCCAAGATTTAATAGACAACTGCGTAGAAAGAACACCCGCAACTATGGAAATTAAGGACATACACAAACTGTATAAGAATAAGAGACATACCGTTAGGGAGATGCGGTTAACCATGCAGATTGGTGACTATGAGATGGATCAGGTTATCCTAGACCTAGGCTCAGATGTGAATGTACTACCTAAGAAAACATCACAGCGAATGGGAGAACCTAAGCTAGAATGGTCCACTATCTAGCTGTGCATGGCTAATCAACAGAAGATCATACCATTGGGAAGATTATCAAATATCATGGTAGACATCGTAGTGGTCAAGGTTTGGGCTGAATTTAAGGTCCTTCAAATTTTAGAAGATGTAGACCCCTATCCTGCGCTCCTAGGATTGGACTGGGCCATAGATATGGGTGGTATTATCAATTTAAAAAAGAGGAGCATGGTTTTTGGAAGTGAAGGAACATAGGTGATAGTACCACTAGATCTCGCAAAAGGGGAGAGGTATATAGAGCCAGTACGTGAGGAAGAAGAGGTGGATCACATCTATAAGTTAACTGTGAGGGAAAAAGACTGGATCAATCCTACGGCCGATGGTGTGCTTTGTTGGGAAAGAGATAGCGAATGATTCTCTAACTCTGATGAGGAAATGGAAAATTGGAAAAATCAGCTGCATGATGTCTCTGTGATGTGCTGCCTGCGAATCACCAGGGACTTTCGTTGCATATCCTCTAAAGTAAGAGAACTACCCTACTTTGACAGTTCTGGTGGTATAAAATAATTTTTGTGGAAATTTCAAGTTGAGGTTCCAAGAGACCGAAGGCTATGGACCCTTAACCTTGCTCTACGTGCAACACCTGCAAGATGGTGGGACACGCATAAGGGGGCATTCCAGGAGTTGGAGGAATGTCAGGATATGATGGTCCTATGATTTGAGCCTCCGACTAACGTACGCGTCAAGATATTTCTTGGCCCAGGGGATCCGCACGAACATTTGTTCTCCTAGATGGAGAAATGGTGTGATCGTACTACAGAAGAATGGGTTCACTTGTTTATTCATGCCTTGGGAACAATTCCCACCACATGGTACCTATATGCAGAGCTATATCAACGCACCCGCCAGTGGGAAACCTTAAAGGATGATTTTTTGGGGACATTCGGGTTAACAGGAGGATCAGAGGTGCTTGATGAAGCTCTACAGGATATCGATGCCTTTGTATTTGGTGGATCCAGCCCCTACGCAACATGCGAAATACCCACATAGGAAACACAGATGCAGGATATTGTCGACTGTCGTAATATCACCATAGAAGAGTGTGATGAAGATCCATGCAATGTCTTGATCCCAGAATCAAAGCGGGAACACGCAGTTACAAGACCTCTGTTACACATTGTGGATGTTATGAAACCTCTAAAGTTGCGAGAAGTTAACATTGGTACGGAAGAGCAACCCAAGTTGGCTAAAATTGGGGATTACTGGGATGATGAGACAATAGGCAAGATTGTCGAACTACTCATGGAGTATCAAGAATTATTTTCGACAAATTTTTCAGAGCTTAAGGGGATCACGGGGGACTTAGGGGTTATGCGCATCACTCTGAAACTAGATGCGCGCCCTATAAAGAAGTGCCCATATCGACTGAACCCTAAGTATAAGAAAATGTTTAGGGAAGAAATCGATAAAATGCTCGCTGCAGGTATCATCGAACCGGTCGAACAGTCAGATTGGGTGAGTCCTATGGTGGTTCAGGAAAATAAGACGAAGGGGGAAATCTTCATCTGCATAGATTTGTGCAAGTTGAATGATGCATGTGTACATGATCCTTTTCCTACACTGTTCTCCGATGAGATCTTGGATAGTGTAGGAGGCTAGGAGACGTATTCCTTCACTGATGGGTTCTCCGGGTACCATCAGATCAGAATCACACCCAAAGATCGCAGAAAAACTATATTTTCCAATGAATGGGGGTCCTTTCAGTATATGGTCATACCGTTTGTACTCAAAAATTCTCCTGCCATCTTCTCGCGGGTAGTAGTTGTTGTGTTCAAAGAGTTCATTCATAAATTTATGGAGGTATACTTTGATGATTGGACTGTCTTTGGCTTGGTAAAGATACATGTCTAAAACCTGCGCATGATGTTGGATGCCTGTCGGAAGCAACAGATTGAACTGAATATAAAGAAATGTACCTTCTGTGTACCCTTCGAAATCTTGCTCGGACATATAGTCTGCTGACAAGGGCTAATGGTGGACCCTGGGAAAGTTGTCGTGATCATCAATCTGGAAATCCCTACGACTGAGAAGTAGCTGCATTCGATCCTTGGCCATATGCGTTATTACAGAAAGTTCATTCAGGGATACACTCTGATCACTGCCCCTCTGGAAAAACTGCTTAAGAAGGATGTTTCATTATTTTGGGATGACGAGTGTCAAAAGAGCTTTGAGCTCCTCAAGCAAAAGATGATCTTTGCACCTATCCTTATTTTCCCTGATTGGACAAAGGTATTTCATGTCCACGTTGATGCTTTCGAAATCGCCCTAGGAGATGTCCTTACCTATCTTGGTGAGGGAGACATTTATCACCCAATTGCATTCGCTAGTCGAAAACTCTCAGGTGCGGAGTGCAACTATGCCACCACAGAGTGGGAGGGATTGGCCATGGTCTACGCATTACAGAAGTATCGGCATTACCTGTTAGGGGGACACTTAAAAATTTTTACAGATCATTCGGCTTGGAAGTAACTGGTGAATAAGCCTATGTTGGGGGGGGGGAGGAATTTTTTGATGGCTTTTGTTGTTCCAATAGTATGACTTTGAAATCATTGTCAAACCAGGTAGGTTGAATGCTGGGCCCGATCACTTGTCCCGAATTGAAACTGGCGAGGAACCCACTAACCTGGAGGACAGGTTGCCTAATGTGTAGATGTTTTCTATTAAGGTATTTGATGTGCACTTTGCTGAAATTATTCATTTCCTGACTACAGACATGGCACCCATGGCATATTCAATGCAGCGGAAAAAAGAATTGGTAACCCGCACTGCAGATTTTACCATCATCGTAGCTCACCTCTATAAGATGGGATCAGATGAAGTGCTACAAAGGTACGTTTTGGAACATGAGCGGCATGCTATCTTGGCAGAAGCCCACGATGGGTGGCAGGAGATCACTACACAGGAAACGCCCGAGTGCAGAAGGTCTTAAGAGCTGGATTGTGGTGGCCTACCTTGCATAGTGACTCTCACGAATATTGTAAGGCCTGCGACACTTGCCAATGCACCAGAAGGCCGTCCTGCAGAGATGAGATGCCCCTCCAACTGCAAATTCCCCTGCAAGCATTTGACAAGTTGGCCATCGATTTCGTAGGACCTATCAACCCCCTCAGAAAGAAGACAGGTGTGTGTTACATTATAACTGCTACTGATTATGTGACTAGGTGGGCTGAGGCACAAGCAGTGAATGATTGCACTACAGATAATTCTGTGCACTTCATCTTTGAGTAGATTCTGACCATATTTCAGTGTCCAAAAATCCTGATGAGCGATAGAGATACGCAATTTGTTAATGAAACCATACAGGCCTTGACGGAAGAATTTCGGATACAGGAAAATGGTGCAGTCGAAACTTTTAATAAGGTCTTGGAGCATGCATTGACTAAGGTCTATAACACCGATCGTAGTGACTGCGACATGCACATTCCATCTCTTCTATGGGCTTACCGAACCACCTGCAAAAATTTGACAGGGAAGACACCATTTAGGATGGTTTATGGTAAGGAGGCCGTTATGCCCATGGAATATATTGTTTCTAGTTTGCGCATTGCAGCCCTCACAAACATGGTAGAGTCTGATATTATGGAGGACCAGTTATCACAACTGGTGGCTTTGGAGGAAGACTGTTTCATCGCTAATTACCATTAGCGAGTATAGAGGGCACACGATAAGGCCTGGCACGATCGACATATTCATCAAAAATTCTTTGTGGAGGATGAATTAGTCCTTCTATATGATATTCAGTTTTCGAAACACCCAGGAAAGTTCCGATAGCACTAGCTTAGGCCCTATACAGTTAAGGAAATCACGGATGGTGAAGTTGTGCGATTAGCCACCCTGCGTGGCAATATGCTACCTGGCTACATCAATGGTAGTCGGCTCAAACCATATAGAATCAAATGACTATATGGCCAGAGTAGTTGTATGAATTGGGCTAGCCCCACCTGGGAAGGTAAGCACAACAGGTACCATGCTCCACGCAGAAGAAAGCCACAGGATTGGAAGCTTGGGGAAGTGCACCAGAGACGTAGAAATAAATTTCGAAGGAATAGACTCAGAACGCAGCAGGTGCACTGGGAGTGCAGGAGGTATGCTCAAAGTGCAGTGGTGCGCTACAACTGCAGAGATGCACTAAGCGCATCCACGGTGCAAAAATTAGCCGTTGGAACAGTCAAATCGCGTAAAAAGAAAAAATTACCATTGGATGGAGCCGGCGGTCAGCATTTAATGAGGCGCTCTCTGGAGATTTTTTACTGCTTGCCTGATGGTAAGTTCCAAGTACTGTTTACCCTACTGTTGGGTGCTCGCCGAAGCTAAAAAGGCCAGGATAGGTCAGACAAGGGTTTTGTATCGCTTGAATAGCTCATACTTGGCATACTTGTCCTGGATGAATTTGTGCTGTAAGAACTTCTGTGCTTATAGCATCTTTCATGTCTCAGCAAACTTCTCCCTCTAATAGTAGAAATATTGAGTTTTTCTTTCGTGCCAGGATGATGGCTACGAATCCTACTGAACCTTCAGAACCAGCAATCTCGGTAGAACAAGGCACTGAGGAAGTGGTGGAGATTTAGTCTGAGGCTGAAGAAGTTTCTCCACCCCAGTTACGAAGAAGGGGAAGGAAAAAGCACAAGGCTCAGGAAAGCCCTTGAAACCCACAAAATGGGTGGGAGTGAAGCCTTGTACTTCCCCTTGAAATGTAAAATCCGTGTGAGCAATGCCCCAGGCATGGGTTGTGCACGAAGAGGTTCAGGCCATAGAGCCCATCAATTGGTTACCCCCTTTCATTCGACCGTGCTGGCCCTCTATGCGCACGCTGAAGAACCTCGATGGTCTGATCACCTACTTGCAGATGCCGCTAACCCCGAGCGAGGTCCCTGTTATTGGTGACCCTTTTGGAAATCTTCATGAAATCAAATTTGATGATCATGACTTGGCCAATTTGGAGTCCTTCCTCGAATTGGCGCCCAAGTTATATCTGGAATGAGTTTTGGAGGATGATGGGATCAAAATTGTCCCCGTAAGCTAGGTACGTGGTGTGGCAGGGTCCGAGCTCCTCAACCTACTCAAGATGCCTCATTTAGGCCATTACAATGTCACGAAATTTCTAGTGCATAAGTTGCTTGCAGTGGTTCATGATGGGTGTTTGTGGATCAAGGATCGAATCCCTATTGACGCTCCCCTCATCCATCGAATCACTGGTCTTCCTATGGAGGGGTCGAACCCTCTCGAGTGCGTTGGAAAGAAGTATGAAGGAGAAACTACTGAGTATGTGTGACAAAAATACCATGTGGAGCGAAATACTCACGCCTTCATAATAAAAACCATTAGTGATCCTGCTACACAGCTGGGTACCACGTTATTGGCGTGTAGAATGATGTGGAAATGTTAGGTTTCCTCTATCCCCGCATATGTAATTCAGTTTGCAGGCCAGTGCAAGAAAGGGGTATGTTTCAACTGATCACAATATTTTTGTAATGAATTTCTGGCCAAAGTCCGCAAATCCTAGGAGCAGGGCCGGGTATTATGTTATTCATGGTTGCTACTTCTCATCGCATTGATAGCCTAGGAGGCCCTGGAGGAATCGGTACTGCTAGAACTCACCCCTGACATGTGCAAAGGGGCCCGATATACAAACTTATGGGATTCGAAGGATGCGCAATGTCTCGAGGACAATCAAGTCTTCTGGGTTCTCTTCCAGAGTAGTTTGGCCACAACGATTAATTCCCGACCACGGTTGTCTCCAGTAGTATGTGACAGATACATAGGCATTGCGGCATTCCAAGCCACCATGCACAACGTCCAGATTTGAGCACGCAAGGACAAAGCCTAGACCTTGCTCCCTTATATGGTGGCAGATGAAGAAATTGATGATGTCATTGCGCTCTAGCCTCCTAATTGGAATATTGGTTTGAAAACCAACGCGAAGAGCTTTATAGGGACCATCACACCAAAATTAATCCCGCCTATTTTCCTTAAGGATACCAGAGGACCAAGTAAGAGTACCAGGCAAGACACAGGTGCGACCGCACAAAAGGATGCATAACAAAAGAAGACCCTTGAGAAGGACGCCGAGGAGGAGACTTAGGTAGATTCGCAGCCAGACCTGGGTACATAAGGACTGGATGCAGGAGGACCTGCCTATCCCCGTGGCATGAAATGAACAAGCTAGCCTATCAAAGGGCCCCAAAAGAAACATCGCTCTCACTGGATGGAATGAGATGAGACAGGAATGTTGATTGGCGGAGACCTTGAACAAATTTCTGATACAGTCACTCGTAACGCATACATAGAACAGAACAAGGGCGTTATAACGCAGGCAAGGAATACATTAGCCGCGTTAGTGGCTAGGGCAACGCTCTGTTTACACTAAAAGGTCGCGTTACCCGTGTTTTAAGTTTGAATTGGGAAAAGAGCGCGGAGAAATATTTGAATCTCCGACTTTCCCTCACGAAGGAGTCAGTGCACAGAGGAAACTGCAGAAGCACTAGTTCATTATTGGTCATTGCCATAGAAGACTGAACTCCAAGAGAGGCAAAAGCATGGAGATCAAGGAAACATCTAAGCCTTTTCCATTCCAAACTAGTGGAAAGAGAAGGGAAACAATGGCTTTCTCCCTCTCCTATAAGAAGGAGCTGAAGGCTCTTAATGGGAGGTGGAAGGATTGCTCAAAAGTTATTGCATACTTGTGGAATAGAGAATAGTGTGACATTGTGAAGGCCAAGAGTCAAAGAGGCTCCTAGAGAGCTTGTTGGCTTGGACTTCTTCACTTGATAGAGAAGAGAGATTGGGAGACTAAGGAGGGCTTGGTACAACCGATGGTTGTAATCCTCCTTCTTTCAAAATCAATAGAACTATGTTCGTTTTGTCCATTCGATGCTTAATGTTATATTGTTGTTTCAATATTTGTTTAGTATGATATGACTGGCTCAGATGTGTATAATCTAGATGTTTATTGTTGATTTAATTGATAGAATACTTGTTATATTAGAAATTACGCGGGTGCTTTGACTGATTGCAGGACTCAGATTTGGAGCCGGTGAAGAAGGACTCTTGCTTCGCTGCGTAACGCTCTCCAAAGGATTCTAAAGCTGTCAAAGAGGTAATTCTCTATTGTATTCCTTCAAGTTAGTTCAAGCTAATATGAACATGCTCATGCCATCTTTGTGAACAACATAGCTAATCTTACTGTCTGCCTCGGGCACCGGAAAGCCCTGAGAGGGATATACGAAAACCAACCACCCAAGCAGTTTACCCTATAGCAGAATTGGCGACTCCGCTGGGGAGTGTCCCCATAGTTTCCGGACTATTTTTCCCTTTTATTTCTTCTCTCCTCTATTCAGTATCATTCCGACCATTTTTTGATGCCCAGTAGACATACCAAACGCTTGCAGCGTTCAATCCCGTGCCTGTCTGGCCTACTGAAGAGCTTTTCCCTGGTTAACGCGACCTATGCAGTATATCCAGTGTGTTATAACACAGTCTAGGCTTAAATATAGTGCGTTATAACGCTGTATTTTCTCACAGACAGAGCGTTACCCAGCCAAAAACCTTGTTGTTCACTTCTGTGACTGTGTTTTAACTGTGGAGTTTTTTGGCCACCAGTACCTTTCACAGACCGAATCCCTGTACTTGTCTGCTAAACTGGCATTGATTATTTGTTTCTCTTATTTAGTTAGTGTGCAAAGCATTTACTTTTTTAAAGAGAAATTTTTTTATTTTTTTTTTATTTTTCTACATTTAAGCTGAGTTTATTCTGAAAGTTTGGTTCACAGACTATTAAAAGAGGTAGATAGAAGTCTGAATCTTAAAAGTTGAGTTGTGTTATTTACATGTTGGTGCATGGATGATTGAAAAAAGAAACCTCTCCTTGTAGAAACATTGTTCATTGAAGTTAATATTTAGAGCATGTTTTGCATGGTTTATTGAGTCAAGAGTCTCACTATACTTCATACGTCCATTTCCCCTCCGCAAGACTAATAACAAAGTACACTAAAAACAAAGCGATAATAAAATCAATCTAATAACTCTTTTTGAGCTCACACAAACAGTAGTTCAAGCTAGGATCTTGGGTTAGGAAAGTGAGAAAACTACCTAAGATCTCAAAACTTGAAAACTAGAGTCATTAACGAGTGAAATCCTGCTGCACTCACATTATTGGGACCGTTCCTTTACCGGAGCTCAGCGCGAGACAACACTTGGGTGCACTAGAAGGTAGCCCGCCTTCGACTGCATCCTGTGGGTGTGTTATATATTGGGTTTCCCTTCGGGGATGTCGAAACTAGATCGGGGATCTAGGTATTCTGCCCATATAGCACACTGTCCTTGACCGTGGACCCCCCTGATAGTGTCTGTGATTTGAGGTATCCTTAGTGGCTATAATTTTAGGGACTTACACAAGGTGACTGGGACGGGCTGTCCTGGTACCTGAAACAAACGAACCTACTCTGTCTTCAGTCTTTAGGAGGGTACTCGTCTTCAAGAGAGTGCTTACACCTATCATCTGGGGTTCGGGCGAAGCTCTAGAGTAACCGTAACTGTACTTTCGACCAACCCTCTCTGTATGCTATTGTGAGACTGGATTTCATCACCAGTGAACGGTAGTAATCAGACAGGGCACCCTATACTGGCTGCTTGTTGATTGATTTTAGAGAGTCTTTTTTCTTTTTAGTAAGTGTGTGGTTACTGTCACTTGAGACTTCATAATATATCACATTTTAAATAAAATTTGTTAAAATTAAACCGGTCACCGTGGCGTCCCCTGACCCACGCCGTCAGTCTAGACGACAGCAAGGTCTACCTCCTCTCACCTTAGAGGAAAGATTGAACCTTGGTGAACCCGGGCCTTCTACGGAAGAGAAGTCTCCTTTGACTAATCTGGATCATCACATAGACCCTTATCAGCCGGAACTCCCGGAGGACCCTTTCACTGAAGGCGTTGTACCTAATTACAATCCTCCACTCACTGATCCGTTAGGACCAGTGATAATCCAGATTCCACCGCGCCAAGATATGTCTGTGGCAACACCAACATCTATTTCTCCACCGGTATCCACAGGGTCGATACCAATGGCAACCATTCCTGGTTCGCCATCATCCTCCCCGCCGGTGGTCAGTTCTATGTCATTACTGGGTAACCCCGGTAGTCAACATATGCCTACCCCCAACCCTATGGTCAACACAACTGTCAGTAGTTTACCGAACCCTTCGGCATCTACTCCTACCGTGACCACGTTGGGGACCACGGTAGCTCCTCCCACGAGCACGACTACTTCGGTGCCCTTTAGCAACCCTTTCGGTTGGAACTCTCTGTTGAGTTCAAATCCCCTGGCCACTATGCCAGGGGGCAGTGTTATCAGTACACAGGTAGCAGGGAATATTTCTCTTCCTATGCAATCCTTAGGACAAATGGGACAACCCATTGTAAATAATATCCCCTTAAGTGGTTCAAACATAGGCGTAGGATCTATACCGTTGCCAAATTATGCAAATACTAGTATGCCTCCGGGAAACTCTATTGCATCCATTTGGACTAACCAACCCCAACCTTCGTCTGGAGTGGGAGGGCACTTTTACGCTGGGGGCAACCAACCATTTGCCCCTCAATACACTATGCCCTATGGACATCAACCGTATGTTCCTACTCCTCCACCTATGGGAGGTTTTTATCAAAGTCCCACTTACCCTTCTGGTAACACGTGGATGGGGGGACCCTATGGTCCAAATAGTCAGCCCATACTGCCTTGGTTAGACTCGGGGGCAAATCCACAATTGCCTTTCTTGGCATCTTTGGACATACCTGACATCCATAAGCTGACAAACGACCCCATCAATCACAACTCGCTTTGGCCTCCTATACCGCATAAGATTCCTTCAGATATCCCGAAGTTCGACGGGAAGCATGGAGATGACCCGACCGCACACATCACTACCTTCCATTTGTGGTCCATATCCAATTCCATGGTAGATGATAGTGTCCACCTTCGACTGTTCTCCCGCACCCTTACAGGCAATGCCGCCAAGTGGTACATTGAATTACCACGCGCCGCCATCAATACGTTTGGCGCTTTAGCGACGGAGTTCTTAAAGAACTTTCAACTACCAATTAGAGTGGAAACCGGCACAGAATTGTTAACATCACTACGCCAAGACACCGCCACCCACATCTCCGACCATATTCATGAATGGAGACGTAGGAGGAGGCTGGTCAAAGTGCCAATTCCGGACCATCTCTTGGCAAATTGGTTTTGCAAGTCTCTTTTACCCCATATCTCTAAAGACATTGGCCTTTTTGGTGCGGTGACAGAAGATCAATGTATTCGTCGTGCCCAGCACCTGGATTTTATCTATTCACAATCCGGCACGCTTTACGATCTGCTCCCCCATGCCCCTGGTAACCCGAACCCTCCGGCTACTCAGAAAACCGGAGCTCATGCCGATGGTCTCGTTGGCGCGATCTCTGGGGTAGCCACCAATCAGTCTCGGGGGAAAACCTCCCAGCCATCCTCGGCTACCACCGCCCCCCATCAAACGACTCCTCTCCCTTCCGCTGAGGTAAATTCGGTGCAAACCTCACAAAAACCCAACGGGAAAAATAGGAAGAATAAGAAGAAAACATCTTCTTCGGAAGAGCAGTCGAATAATCAGAATAAATCTAATCAGAAAAATGCTGCTAATGAAAAAGGAAAGGATAAACCCATGAGATTTCCTTGTAAAATTTGTGCGGAGGACCACTTGACATACAAATGTCCTCAGTTGCAGGAATGCACTGATTTTATTGCTAACAAGGATTCTGGGAGAACACCTGCCATTCTTCACAATCCTTTCCCCAATCAACAGCAGCAACATCAACATATGGTTGACAACCCGCCACAACCCCATCAACGGGGCAATGGTGGTTCGTATCCTTCCGGCGAAGGACCATCTGCCATTTATGGCATCGAGAGTATTGACCTTCAAACTCGTGCCAAGCTTTATGGAACTCCTACCATAGATGCTCAGGAACCGGGAACTAGTTCCAATCCGCCGCCGCCCAACGATTTACATATCGAAAGGCCTACTGTTGAACCTGTAATTCGTCCCCCCAAAGGGACACTTCGACGCACGACTCATAATACCTTTGCACGTGCAGCCCAAAACTACAATATTGTAGAAGATTTGGCGCAGGCACCGTCAGCCATGTCTGCACTTGAAGTATTACAAACCTGTCCAGCACAAAGGAAATCCTTGCTTTCGGCCATTGGCGGAATAGATCCCCAGGATTCCATGCTAGCAGTCTTTGATATGGAAAAGGCTAAACCTCGCCTCTCGCATCAACTCGCATTCCAGGTGCAGGTTGTGTCGAAAGGGAGACCCATCCATCGCACTGTCATAGATGAAGGTGCTTCGACCTGCGTTATGTCACAAGCTTGCTGGCTGAATTTAGGTTCTCCTACTCTAACCCCGCCATCGAATTCCCTTAAAGCTTTCGATGGCCACACGTTCCTACCCAAAGGATACCTTGCTAGCTTTCCCATCACTCTGAGTGGGAAAATGGTAAACGTGGACGTTGAAGTCGTAGAGCATCATCTCGACTATAATCTATTGCTCAGTCGCAGTTGGTCTTATGCTATGACCGCCATCGTGTCTTCGGTCTTCCGACTCATCCTATTTCCATTGGATGGGAAAATAGTCACGGTCGATCAGCTATCCTTCTGCACCCCTGATTATTCCACTTTACCAAGTAGCTATGTACCCTTAATAGGAGGTGTCCCTGACTCTTACGTCAGTATCGGTACCGGTCTTCTGAAGGCATCTTCCCTACTGGGTTGTTTTCCTCTTCCGCTGCCTCAGATCCCAAACACGGTTGCAATGATATCCACCTCTTCGGATGGCTCTATCGACCCATGGATCATTCTGGCACCTTCAGAAATTGATTCCTATGGAGATCAGATGCCGCTTTCGCCGGTTGAGTTGGCTTACCAAGCCATCCAAGTCACATCTGAACCCTCCACTGATATGGTTTCAACTACAGGTACAACCCTCTCTCCCATAACAGTTCTCTCTAAGGATCTCCTCAATGAAGTCTGGCCTACAGACAAAGCTATTCGAGAGATCATGTCATTAGAAGAACGACCTTGGGGAGAGTTCCACCATCACGCTTCGACGATTGATTCGGAGGCGATAAAAACTGAAATCCCGTCTTTTGACCAACCTGAGATAGTTCCCTCCTCTTATACGACTGTCCACACTATCGATTCGGAAGGGAACATGGGTAATCTTTCCAAGACACTGCTCATCGATATCTCGGTCAAGACAGGTATCATGGAAAATATTCCGTATTGCTTTTCAAATATCACACCTTTCCAACTTGCTTTCGGCCTGGAGGCAGTACTTCCGATTGAGTGCGAAATCCCATCGCTTAAACTGGCCGTTGAACTCCTGCCTGGCACCACCGCCACAGAAGAGCGCTTGCTCTCGCTCGATCATTTGGACGAAACTCGTCGAGATGCTACACTAGCACTCGAAGCTCACCAGCGCCGAGTTAAAGCTCAATACGACAAATCTATCAAGCCTCGTTCTTTCCAAGAGGGCGATCTTGTTCTACTTTATGATCAAAAACACGACCTCTTGGGGGCAGGAACGCTCCAACCATTGTGGCTCGGTCCTTACATCATTACTAAAGCCCTCTCAAAAGGAGCTTACGAACTACAAGACTGTAATGGAATTCCACTCGAGGAGCCCCGCAACGGGCTCTATCTGAAGAAGTATTTTGCCTAGTTTCACACTAGGCATATGCTTTGTAATTTTATGTATATAAGTTTTGCCTATTTTTATTTTTGATGCTTCTAGATTATTTGTTTGGTTTGAAGTGTTTTTCTCATGTAATCTTTTTCTTTCGCACAGATGTCATCACATTCGTTATCATACGTCGGGTATGCAGACGGTGCTAGTCGTCACACTAGACACATTGCTTCAGCTGCTTGGGTTCTCTATACGCCTGAGTCGGACCTTCTTGGTTCCGGGGGGATCTTCCTGGGTAACGCCACCAACAATGTGGCTGAGTACATGTCAGTGATCCAACTCCTCACGGAAGCGGCATCTCGTGACATCTCCGATTTAGTGGTCAGGTTAGATTCCCAACTCATCATTATGCAGTTAAACAATCATTACCATGTCCGCCACCCTGTGTTGTTACGTTATTTTTTATGAGTGCGACTTTTAGAACGTCAATTTCAAACAATCACATTTGAGCACGTTCCTAGAGAATTTAATGCATTAGCCGATTCTTTGGCAAATTATGTGTTAGATTGGCATTTGTCACATTTATTGTAAAAGATTTACTCATGAGTACATATATTTTTATCCCATCAAAAAATGCATAAAAATTTAAAAAACACAAAATCACCAAATATATATATATATATATATATATATATAGATATATATATATATACATATGTCATGTCCAGTACACAGAAAACATCAAAAAGAAAAATCTCCCAAAACTTGGGGTGTTTTACAAAATTTGGCTACACTAAGCCATGCTCTGACACTAATACATCTACTCCACCAGCTAAGCCTGATGCTCATAATAGCATACAATTGCTCTAGCTATCCTCCTTAGAGGAACCAGGTATCTCTCCAGCACACCCACAGTATGCCGCTGCAGACGAACTGGAAGCTCCCGCATAGGAAGCGGTGGTATACCCATACTCAGACCCTCCAGGTTCCTGGAGAGTTCATGTAAAATCTGGGTATCATCGTCGTCGCCGGCTTCCGCCTCCTCTACAGGTGCGCCAGCCGCGGGTAGCTGCAATCCTCGCCGTGCATAGCGAGGGGCCCCAGCTGGACGGACGGGTGCCACATCTGTGTCAAGCAAGAAAAAGTTTCATGTCAAAACTTAATTTTCACCCCTTTTCAACAAAAAAAAATTTACATAAACATTCAAAAGCTAAAAACAAAAACTTCTTTGAAAACAACTGATCATTTTTTCTTACCATCGGGCCCCCACTGGGTGCCAGGGGGCAAGACTAACTCGGGATCACCTGTGAAGTTCATCCCTGCATAGGGATAATCCTCAATCATGATGATCTGAGAGTCCAGCCAATCAAAAAATCCCTCATCGAAACAGTGACGGACAGGACCCTCTCCAGTCCGTGGAAGCAAAGTGGCCCACCGAGCCTGCCTCGGCTCGCGTGGACCCAATGGCGCTGTTGGGATCCTGGGCCTCATCAGTGGTATCCGCTCTAGTATGAAAGAAACAATCAGTGTTCCGTACCCAAATTCTCTTTGAGTACGGGTCTTGCATGCAGTAAGCTCTGCTCGGACCCGACGGACTACACCGTCACACCAATCGAAAACCTGAGGCTGCATACAATCTAAGGCTAGGAGCATCTGGGCCTTGGTAGCCACATGCTGACTCTTGGCGCCTGCCAAGCGAACAATCATCCATAGAATAGACCGCAAGGGTCTCAAAGTCACCTGTGCGATAGGTATCCGGTTACTCACAGCCTGGGTGCCACGTATGCAGTGCGCATGGATCAAATCAGTAGTAGAACGAGGGTCAGCTCTGGACCCCATCAAGTTGGGCCTCGCCCCACGACATGACAAGCCGGTCAAAAAGTAAACATCATCTTTTTCGATGGCGAGCTCGTTGCCACCAATTCGAAAGACATGATGCCGTTCGTCCCACTGCTGGATCAACCACCTCAGGAGGTCCTCTTGACCCCTCATCAGTTCTAAACGGGCATACTTAAGCAATCCGCACCTCTGGAGAGCCATTAAACTTGCCGCATCCGTCACCATCTCTCGTTCTTCCCGCTCATGCTCTCTCTCTCGCCAGATACTCATGATTAACAGCTGAACACCTGCAAATGCAACATTTTCAACCGATTAAAATTTGCCTGGACCACTTCAAAAATGAAAAAATTGAATTGCTAGAAAGCATGTTGCGCCTAACGCGGTCACTAATACAAAACAGAGCGTTCTAACGCTTACATCCCTCACGGGTTGTGCGTTTAACGCGGATGTTTTACTCCTGACCCGCGTTAGGCGCAAATATTTTTCTAGGGCCTCAAAATTTCCTAATTTTGAACCAGCAAAAACTAAAAAATTGGCAATTAAATGATAACAGGAGGTTCTAGCTCTTACCTGGATCTCGCGGAATAGAAAATTGTTGCCCGGATCGACCGTAATCACCAGCTGAAGTTTTCACCCCTTTTCCACTCCAGAGCTTCTTCACAGCACTCGAAACAGTGAAAATGAATGTCTTCTGACCTTCTTATAGCTAATTCTGGGGCATGACTCTCTTAAGTCAGTAGGCAAAGTCGTGATTCCTCGCTGTACACATGTCGCAACTCTTGAGATTTGGTACTGATGATTCTAATAAGGGATCAAGATTTATGAGCAGACACACTCATGTTTCATCGAGCGTTCTTTTTATGGTATTTTTCTTGCTCGTTAATCCGAAAAACCTCGAGTTCTCTTCTTCGGACTCATTAAACTTACACGAAGTTGGCATCGAGCATTCTTTTTTGGTCTTTTCTTGCTTGTTAATCCAAAAAACCTAGAGTTTTCTTCTTCAGACTCGTTAAAACCATGAAGAAGCTCTGAGCATTCTTTTTAGGAATCTTTTTCTCGCTCATAAAACCGAAAAAATCCCAAGTCACCTTTGTCAGACTCGTTAAACTACTGAGACAAAGAACAAGGAGCCATTCTTTTCCTCTTTTTTCAACGCTCTTTAAACAGAAAAAGTATATCGAGTTTTCTCCGCGTGACTCGTTAAAATTTCACGGAGGTACCGAGTTTTCTTTGTTGGAATCGTTAAAATTTCACAAAGAAGATTGAGTTTACTTCGTCTCCTCGTACTCATAACAAAATGAGGTAGACGTCCATTGAACATAGATTTCTCACTTTTTCGGATTCGATGGACTAACTTACGGAAAATGAACTGTTTTGGGCTTACTATTACCCCTTTGCCGTGCCCGGTTATCAAGACATGACAAAGGTACCCCAATGGAGCCGTCTTTTACGACATTTTTCAGACTCCCTAAACATGAAAAATTCACCGAGTTTTCTCGTCTGGACTCGTTAAACCTAATCAGACAAAACATGGAGTTGTCTTTTATGACATTTTTCAGACTCTCTAAACATGAAAAAATTCACCGAGTTTGCTAATCTGGACTCGTTAAACCTAATCAGATGGGGCACAGAGTTGTCTTTCCTGACATTTTTCAGACTCTCTAAACATGAAAAATTCACCGAGTTTACTCGTCTGGACTCATTAAACTTAATCAGACGGGGAAAATTTGGACAAGATGGATATTACCTCTGATACATTTTCAAAAAGGTCAATTTGGAAGCAAAATTCTTGAACATGGCACTTCCCAGAAAACTCTTTCGCAGTTAGCTGAACCCTACCATCTATGAGTATTAGCCTTCATTTCCCAGTGTCCCTGCACCGGTAAAATCCTAACACACTCTTTGGTGTTCAACACGCTTCAGCTGCCTAGTACCCTGCTAGAGTGCCTTCTATTGTTCAAGCAGATATCGCTATCTACTGCTCCTGTTATCAACCAAACCGTTCATTATGCCAGAAATTATTTGTCGTCTGACGTTCCCATTTACTCTTCCTTATCTCAAATCATAAACAAAATCAGTTGGTTTCCGTTTAGTGTTGACTGATGTAGGACGCCTCAGTGCCTACCTCTCAACAGATCACTTCCTATCGACTTCAACACCTTATCTAGGAAGTTGATCCAGAAACACATCAGTACCCAGATACTTGCAGACATCAGTGGCAGGTAGTCTTGTGTTTGATCAAGGGTCTTCATCATTGACTCTTGGTCAAATGATTCTACGAGTGTTCGACTTCAACTCCTTTTATTCACACTCGCTAGATTGTACTGGGCATCTTAGGGACCATCATCATTATCGGTGGCCACCTTCGCGTCTGTTAATAGTTTTCATTATTGACTGGTAATCAGACGATTTCTCACATGTTCGATGACAACTCCCTCATTCACATGTTGAGAAATATGCAGTTTAAGTGAATCGGCGGTCAAGACCTTGGGGCAAAAGGCTACACCATTAAAGTTGTGTTCCCTTCCCCAAGCTGCGATATTGTTTATGGAGATAGCTTCTTCAGCCTGATCCTGTTATGACAGACACTTCCACATTGTGCCTATTGGTGGATAGATTCTTCATATCTCTATTCTAGAGAAATCATGTTGTTTAAAGCTACTGAGCATGGGACATGCCCGACTCTTGGCAAATACTATATTTTCTGACATATGTTGTTGTTTCAGGTTTTTCCTCAGTCTTTCAATCTCTCTCTCTCTCTACAAATTATAAAGTATTTCGGCCATCATCTTCATCTCTGACCTCACACTTTAGGGGGCATCTGTTACAGGTAAAAATACCTCCTCATCAGCTCAGAGGGGAAGACAAATATGGAAGAAGTACAAAGACCTAAATTAAACCTATTTCTGCCAGGGTAACGCATATATAGAACAGGACAAGGGCATTATAACGCAGGCAAGAAATATATTGGCCGCATTAGTGGCTAGGGCAACGCTCTGTTTACACTTTATGGTCGCGTTACCCGCGTTTTAAGTTTGAATTGGGAAAAGAGCGCGGAGAAATATTTGAATCTCCGACTTTCCCTCACGAAGGAGTCAGTGCACAGAGTAAACTGCAGAAGCACCAGTTCATTATTGGTCATTGCCATAGTAGACTGAACTCCAAGAGAGGCAAAAGCATGGAGATCAAGGAAAAATCTAAGCCTTTTCCATTCCAAACTAGTGGAAAGAGAAGGCAACAATGGCTTTCTCCCTCTCCTATAAGAAGGAGCTGAAGGCTCTTAATTGAAGGTCGAAGGATTGCTCAAAAGTTCTTGCATACTTGTGGAATAGAGAATAGTGTGACATTGTGAAGGCCAAGAGTCAAAGAGGCTCCTAGAGAGCTTGTTGGCTTGGACTTCTTCACTTGATAGAGAAGAGAGATTGGGAGACTGAGGAGGGCTTGGTACAACCGATGGTTGTAATCCTCCTTCTTTCAAAATCAATAGAACTATGTTCGTTTTGTCCATTCGATGCTTAATGTTATATTTTTATTTCAATATTTGTTTAGTATGATATGAATGGCTCAGATGTGTATAATCTAGATGTTTATTGTTGATTTAATTGATAGAA
The DNA here is from genome assembly GCA_034641835.2 of Pinus albicaulis. NCBI lineage: Eukaryota > Viridiplantae > Streptophyta > Pinopsida > Pinales > Pinaceae > Pinus > Pinus albicaulis. The sequence goes on along the minus strand of CM076578.1, from coordinate 497,151,745 downwards.
TACTTGTTATATCAGAAGTTACGCGGGTGCTTTGACTGATTGCAGGATTTAGATTTGGAGCCGGTGAAGAAGGACTCTTGCTTTGCTGCGTAGTGCTCTCCAAAGGATTCTAAAGTTGTCAAAGAGGTAATTCTCTATTGTATTCTTTCAAGTTATTTCAAGCTAATATGAACATGCTCATACCATCTTTGTGAACA